>CM034701.1:334959802-334972018 GCA_020142125.1 Phrynosoma platyrhinos
TCCACTTTATTTTCGCTTTCTGGCCCACGTGTGATAACGTCCATAATGATGTAACCATGTTTCACCAATAGTGACGAGTTGTTTAAAAATTATCACTAGATTGCTCAAAATGCTCAAATTATTCAATTGCTTTAGCTTAGATTTACTGAGGCCTCAAGCAGATGGGGCAAAAGGAGCGGCCAGAGGCTGCTCCCACCCTGATCACTATGGGACTGCAGCAACTGCACATGCCTGGTCCCAATCTGGGCCGCTGCCACAGTCCTGAATTAGCCACAGAAAAGGAGTGGGTTTTGTCCACTCCTTGGCCTGGCTCTTCTGGATTGGGGCAAGCTCAACACGGCTTCTGGACACATTCAGGTCATGTGTCATGTAAATGCCACACCTCCAACATGGCCCAATGGCGGCCCTTCTGGCCCATCTATTTTAAGACTGAGCTGCCAAAATCAGGTCATGAACACCTTCAGCAATGTCGGGAGTTGACACTGTTGAAGGCTTCCCAGATCTCACTGCATCTTCAATTTTAAAATCTCCAAGCTGAACGTTAGCACACTACTTCTTGGGCAGTTGAGTATGATGGGCAATTGTAGCTCAGTGTTTTCATCATACACTCATGGATTTCCTTTGGAGTTTTCTTCTGCAGGAACAGATCATGACGGTGTAGAGTTCAGTGCTTGAAAATTCCACACTTTTCATTGACATGGTTCTATCAATGATTTGGGGGGAAAAATCAGAAATTAGAGCTACGATCCTGTAAATTGGAAATTTACAAAACACATATCCTCCTTTCAAGCTACAGTAACAAAATTACATTCACATTTTGGGAAGTGAATTGGGCCAAGAACATTTCAGCACCCCCTTGTACAAAAAAGCAATAATAAAAAGAAACCTCCTCAACAAGTTAGGGGTAAAACAGATGGCCCCTTTGTGTCGGCTTAGGGATGTGTCATTTAGGGCCTCGGCAGACGACTAATAGAGTCGTCTCCGAGGCCTGGAAGAGGAGGGGCAGCCGCACGAGCGGCGCCCCTTCCTCTTCCCGAGGTTGCCCTTGGAGCTGCCAGCCCTCTGAACGGCCTGCGCGCCGAGGGCAACCTCCCGCCGCAGCGACTGCACGCGCTGCGGCGGAAAAGTCAGGGAAAGTGCGCCCTACGCGTTTAGGGCACACTTTCCCTGACTTCTAAAAGGAGCGCCAATTTGGCGCTCCTTCCAGGGTCGCCGCAGGAGCGCGCGGTGCGGCTGCCATGGCCCCGCGGCGCATCCCTCCTTAGACAATGCATGCCTGGAAGCCACTGTGAAGCCGCCCACGCAACCACATGAGACAGCTTTTTAGTGTTCTGGTGGTGCGACTTTAAATGTTGCACATGGCAGGAAGGCCAAAAAGCCACTACAGCCGTGGAAAAGCTGGCTTTTTGCTGGCTCATAAAGAAGTGGCAGTTTGCTGCCCCTTTTTGCGCCAGCAAAACGGCGGAGTGGGGCCGTGGCATGTGGTTGCTGCAGCTCCAGTCCTGCATCAGCTAGCGTGGCTTGATGCCACCTCTTTGAAGTAGTTTGTTTCACCCCTTGCTGTTATTTTCCATCAAGTCATGACTTCCTTGACTGAATTAATCACCTACAGTGCAGTCTCATTTTCTACTGCATTCAATTTTTTTGTTTGTTGTTAACTGCCCTCAAGTCGATATCAACTCATGGCAACCCTATGGACCCTCCAAGAGTCCCTATCCTCCACTGCTCTAACATTACTCCACAGTTAAGTGTACTAATTTCTTCTGCAAACTTTTGCTTGGGAAGAGAACTTTGTTTGTTCATTTATCTCTGTGATTTGGTTAAACTAATCATGTAAAATAATAAACTTAAAATAAAATGTAGAGTTTGAGTTTACTCCTGAATAATCATGTTCCTTCACCCTAGTTTTAAAGAGTTTGGAGGCTGGGGTGATCACAATGAGTTAATCTGGGTTTCAGACTACATTAAAGTTTAAATTATTTCCAGCCCTGTAGTACTTGAATCACATGTTGGCCTAAGGTGTCTTTCTCTTACCTGTGGTGATAGTCCCCTTAACTATTGTAGTTAAATGGCTACAACAGTCATTTATTTATTTATTTCATTTTTATGCCACCTTTCTCCCAGAAAGGGACCCAAGGTAGCTCACAAGATAAAAATGTTTTAAAAACTTTTTACAACAAAATTTTAAAAACAATTAAAATGTTCCAGTTAAAACAGTATAAAATTAACATAAAAACATACAGAAGTAAGAAACATAACTAAAACACACACCCCATATAAAAGCCAACCTGTCATGATTTTTTAAATTTTAAATTCTTTATTGATTTTAAAAAAAATTCATAAAGCAAAACAAAGAAAACAAATATACATATCACACATTATACCACTTATACAACCATCATATCACAACATATTCTTCACACTACATTTAACATACATACATAATCAAGCAATCTCAAACATATCTGTCCATCTAATTACCTATTCAATCTTCCCTTTCATAACTACGACTTCCTGAACCCCTGTCAAGTCATTTTTTTTCCGCTCCAACTAACTCTTTCTCTATTTCCATGATTAAGGAATAGTCAACAAAATACATTTTCCTTCTTACTCGGTCATAATTTATTTTGCTATAGTAATCATCTCCTCCAATCTTCCTATCTTAATCCACTCTGTGTTGATACTTTCCCTACTTATTGTCCTTAAACTCCTTCGTATGTAAACAGTCAAATAATGGTTCCCAGATTTTCCTATTCTGATCCCAATCTTGACCTCTTATCCTATGTGTTAATTCATCCATTTCAATTACATCTATCAATTTTTATAGCCAATCTTCCATTGAAGGGAGCTCTCCCATTTTCCATTTACCCGCATATACTAACCTAACACATGTGGTAATATAAAATAGGAGTTTCCCATATTTACATTCCATGGTCTCATTTTCACACATACTTAATAGATATAGTTTGGGGTCCATTGTAAATTGAATATGCAGAATCTCTTCCACAGATTTATGAATACATTGCCAGAATTTTTTTTTGCTTTTTTACAGTACCACCATATATGGCAATACGTTCCTACTTCCTTTTTACAGTTCCAGCATTTGTTGGAACACCCTTTATATATCCTGGCTAGTTTATCAGGGGACAAATGCCACCTATATTGCATTTTATAATAATTCTCTTGCAGATCATAACAAACCGTGTATTTTAATGTTTTATTCCATACTTTTTTCCCAGCAGTCTAGTCTTATACTTTGCTTTAAATCTTGTGCCCATTTAACCATTTGTTCTTTTATTGTTTCTTCTTCCATATTCATTTCTATCAAACACTTATAGAAGAGGGCTATTTTATGTATATTTTCAGATAGTAGGTTTTCCTCAAATTTAGTTTTTTCAGTTCTTATTCCTATTGTCTTTTTATCCATTACAAATCTTTCTCTCAGCTGCCTGTGTAACAGCCATCCTAAAGAAAACCCTTCTTCTATTAAATGATCTAATTTTTTTAAACTGAAGATTTCCATTCGTCTGTGAACTATACACTAATTCTTTATATGAAATCCCGTTTTTCCCTATTACACTCTCCTTATTATGGAATGCTTCATGAACTGAAGTCCATATTGGTATTCCTGGACATATCCTTGTTTTATGTTTATTCTACACTCTCAAGAGCGATTTTCTTATAAAGTGGTTCGTAAAGTCTTTATGCAATTTTTGCTTCTCATAAAACAGGTGTGCATGCCAACCGAACCTCTGATCTACTCCTTCGAGGCTAAGTAATCTTCTTCAATAACAGCCACTCCGTTATCCATTCTAAACAATTAGCTTCGAAGTACAGTTGCAGATTAGGTAGTGCAAGGCCTCCTCTCTCTTTGAGGTCGTGCATCACATTAAATCTAACTCTTGGCCTTCTCCCACTCCAGATGAATTTAGAGATTTCTGCATTCCATGCTTTAAACGGTGTATTGTTAGTACGGTAATTATTGGAATGTTTTGAAATAGAAACATACACTTTGGTAATAGTTTCATTTTTATGACAGAAATTCTTCCTAGCCAGGAAAGGTTTAATTTATTCCAGACCTTTAAGTCTCTTTTTATTTCACTAAATAATTTCTCATAATTATTTCTAAATAGATCTACATTTTTCATTGACAATATAATACCTAAATATTTAACTTTCTTACAGGTTTGGAATCCTGATATCTCAGTTATATACTGTTTTTCCTCATTTGTTAGATTCATTGTCATTACCGTTGTTTTGTCTCTATTTATCTGTAATGCTGAGACTTTGTTAAACTCTTCTAACACTTTTAATAGTTGTTCCATACTGTCTTCGGGATCTGCGATTGTGACCAACAAATCATCGGCATAGGCTTTCACTTTGTATTCAAAGCCTTTGAATTTTACGCCCTTAATCCCTTCATTCTTTCTTATCTTATGCAATAAAACTTCCATTACAATCAGATATAGAAGGGGTGACAAGGGACAACCTTGTCTTGTCCCATTCTGAATTCCTATTTTCTTAGTTTCCTCTCCATTTATTACTATCCAAGCCTCTTGTTTAGTATATATCGCTCTTACCCATCTGATAAAGATATTACCTACATTCTAATTTTTCTAATACCTGAATTAAGAATCACCAATTAACTTTATTGAAGGCTTTTTCAAAGTCTATAAAATACATTACCAATTTTTTAATCAATTTTCTTTTCGCGTAACTTATTCAAATCTAACACATATCTTGCATTGTCTTTTATTTGCCTAGAAGGCAAAAAACCATTTTGATCTTCATTAACCCAAGTTTTGAGAATCTTCTTTAATCTTTCAGCTAATATTGCAGCAAAAAAAATTGTAATCACTGTTTAAAAGTGAAATTGGTCTATAATTCCTTATATCTTGGTGGTCTTTGCCTTCTTTCGGGATTCACTATGTTCGGTTGACCCCAAGTAGGGGGAAATCCTTCTTTCAGTATTTCATTCATAACTTCAGATAGCAGTTGAGACAACAACAGTGCAAACTTTTTATAAAATTCTGCAGAGAACCCATCAGGGCCTGGTGATTTCCCAACCCTAGTTCTTTTTATTGCATCTGCTACTTCCTGTGTTGTTATTTCTTTATTTAGTTGTTCTTTTTGTTCTTCACTAAATGGTTTCAATGTACACTTATCTAAATAGAAATCAATGCTTTCCTTTTCAATCCCTTCACAGCTGTATAACTGATTATAAAAATCATGAACGATTTCTTTCATCTTATCTTGGTCTGAGTGTATTTGTTCCTTCTCTTTTAGACATACAATCTGTTTTCTTTCTTTTTCATTTTTCATCTGATATGCCAGCCATTTTCCTGGCTTATTAGCGCATTCAAAGGTTTTTTTTGTCTAATATATTTAATTTTTTTTCTGTAAATCCTCTGATATATATGAAGAAATCTGTTGTTGTAATATTTTGATTTCTGCTATCGATTCTTTCTTTTTTGGGGACTGTTTTAACCTATTTTCCTTTTCCTCTAGAGTTCCCTGGAATTCTTTTAATTTTTCCCTTTCTGCTTTTTTAATTATATGGCCTTTTTCCAAAAAAAGCCCCTCTGATTACTGCCTTGGCTGCTTCCCAAACCATGATCGTGTTTGTACCTTTATACATATTCTCTTTAAAATAATTTTTTATACAGGTTATGGCTTCTTTATAAATTGTCTCTTTATTCAACCTGTCATGATTTTTAAAAACTTGCCTAAACAGAAACGTTTTTTGCTTGCCGGCAAAAGGAAAGCAGGAAGTAGGCTAGCGTAGCCTCCTATGGAAGGGAGTTGCAGAGGATGGGAGAAGCCACGGAGAAGGCTCTTTTTTGGGTTCTCGCCAAGCAAGCCTGCGATGGTGGTGGGACCAAGAGAAAGCCTTCCCTGGAAGATGTTAGGGCTTTAGCAAGTTCATATAGTCATGATTTGCCTAAACCAGAAATAGTCAAAGGAAGGGGTTTGTGATTTATTTATTTATTTATTTATTACATTCACATACCACCTTTCTCCAAGAATTGGGACATAAGGGAACTCACCGTATGATTTTTTAAAAATACAGGTAAACACACAACTAAGTAATAGTATAAAAAGAGAAGCAAGCAAGTTATAATACTAGAATGCAATTGAATCAAAACTTTTTAAAAGCACGCCCATTCAAATAGTAGTCTATGTAGTACTAATATGAAAATAATAAAAATCAAGAAGATAACAACCAACCCATTAAACATCCTGTCTTTTGCAATCAGTCATGTGCCAAGGTCCACATGAATAGAGAGTCCTTTATATTTTAGTGGAAGGGGAACAAGGAAGAGACCACCCCAGTTTCCCTCAGAAGGCAATTCCACAGCCTGGGAGCAGCCACGAGTTAGGCCTTCTCTTGTGTCTCCATTATGCATGTTTGTGCAGGCAGCAGGCCTAAGAAAAGGGTCTCCTCAACAGATCATAAAGCCCAAGTAGGCTTCTATGGGAACATACAGTTTTTCAGCTAGCCTCAATCCAAGTTGCATAGGCCTTTATTGTTATAGCCAGTCTTTTGAACTGTTCTCCAAAGTGGATGAACCGCACTACCCACCCTTGCAATACAAGCACTGTTTCTGAGTAAATGTTTCTAAATACAGAACATTCTCTTAATTCTGTCATCAAATAAGGAATCAGTAGTTTCTTTTATATACTCTAAAACAGTTGTTTAAGAGTACATGTGTTTTCAGATGGGATGAACAACCATATCTTTCTTTTCAGAATTACAAGTCCTGTTTTGTTACATTTGTTGAAGATCTAAGAAACTTGGATGCACCATATGAGATCTTAAACCATTCTGGCATCAACTCAATTACTTGGCCCCAATACTACACTGGTATCTTTATGTTCAGGTTGAAGATAGTGGATCCAAACTACAGGTTAATTTTAATGATTTCTTTCTCAATAAATTTGGTAAATGCTATTTATATCATCATGTCTAGGTTATTCTAATGTATTTTATATGGGATGCTTCCACACTAAAGCTACATCTGCAGGGCAGAAATAATCCAGTTTGACAACACTTTAACTGTCATGCTATGGAATTCTGGGAACTGTAGTTTTGTGTGACATTCAGCATACTCTGACAGAAAGCTCTGGTGCCACAACAGACTACAGTTCCCAGACTTCCATAGGAGGAACCTTGACAGTCAGTGGTGTCAAACTGGATTATTTCTGCAATGCAGATGCAGGCTGAGGGTGTTTTTATTGTGCAAACTGCCCTACCTAATTTCTGACATTTCATGGGATAGTCAGCAATGCCAAAAGCTACCTATGCATTCATCCTACACGTGGAATGGTGCATGGATAATTTGGTGCTAGTATAATATCAGGGCTTTCATGACTTTAGGATGAGGCTTTATCACACCAGCCCCTTTTGATCTGTAATCCTGCAACCTAAAAATACAATGGCACAATACCGGCATAGGAGCAGCCGCCACCATACTTCTTCCTTTAGCAGAACTGGGACTGCTGCCAGCATTGCATTCTTTTCTTTTCCTCTCCTTTAATCCCTCTCTCCCTCTCTTATCCCTTGCCCTAACATGTCTTTCGGGTTTTTGTTTTCATCCAACTTTTTTTGTGCTATTTTGGAGCTCCACAGCCCCAAGCCACTCAAAACAATTTCTGAAACTTTGTTTGGGGCTCTGGAGCTCTGAAATAGCGCCAAAATGTTTGGGGGGGACTTAAAAAGGGAGGGGAGGAGGAAAATGGGAAGGAAGGGACAGTGAGATCACGTGACTGCCAATCACACTTCTGCTTCAAGAATGGTTTTCTGCACCCGCAGCAGGTTACAATTGTCATTTCATTGGTGGGTTTCCCCCATGAATGAAAAGACACAGGTCAGGGACAGGGCAACTATGGGAGGGAAATGGTGCCATGCAATCAGTGTTGCCGATGCCACCTTCATCCCATGGAATCATGACTTAAAAGCCACATGTGATAAAGCCCATGGCATGTCAGCCAGAACTGCAATAGATAAATCAGTATATTTCCAATCTGTGATATGTTACCATGTGTCCATCCCTAATTCCCTAATCCCACCTTCCACCCCTGCCTTTATTCTTTTAAATAAATCTAAATGAATAAACAGGAAGCCCATACAAAAATTTGTTTTGACATACATATTTTGGGACATATTTTCTCTATTGAAATGCACGTTTCAATATTTTTAGCATAATGTTGAGGATGTGCAAACATGGGTAACTTAGGGGTGAAACAGACCTCCCCGAAAGATGGCTTGCCGCTGCCCATTTGAATGTTGGATCAGGGCCACAGCAACCACATGCCATGGCCCGATCTAGCATTTTTCCAGCCCAAAAAGAAGTGGCAAAATACCACTCCTTTTTGGGGTGGAAAAAAAATGTGTCTTTGCTGCCACAGTGGTGGTTTTTCCACGTTTGCAGTGCGGCACGTGTAAACGACACAACACAGAAATGCTGTAATGCTCCCCACTGTATGGTCAGCGGGGAGGTATGACACCAGCTTAGAGGCAGCATCAGGGCATGCAGTGTGCATACACCATGCCCCCATGGCACCCCAAAGCCAGCAATTTTTGCCAGTCTGTTCAGCCCCTAAGTTTCAGTCTATACATTAATGCAGGATGGGCAGATCAAGTCAGTTTGTATTAGAACTGATATACTCCTCAAACATCTTTAATATGGGACTGTGTCCTCACTCCAGACAAAGAACTGTAAATTAGACATCCAAGCAATTTCTTTGTAATGTTCTATTCAAAAACTGGGCTGCATCTCTTGTAATAGTTGTATAATTAACTGAGTTAAAAAGACATATTTTTTAAGATCCAGAATCATGCTATGGTGATCTAAATTATATATTGCTTTGGTATATTAAAGTGGGTACTAAATACTGTACTTTGGAACAGTCTCCTCCAGATTGGTTCCCTTAGTATGTTTGGACTACAACTCCCAGAATTCCTGACCATTGGACATGCTGACTGTGACTAATGGCAGTTGAAGTCCAAAAGAACCTAGGGGCCACTATGCTGGAGAAGGCTGGTTTGGAATCTGTCTTCATTATTTCATTTGACACAAGTACAAGGAACACCAAAATAATAATAAGCAATTTCCCATTTTTTACAGTTTTTGCAACTTGAATACGCTGTTTGCTGTCCGTACATACGGAATAATAAAAAGGTAATTGCCAATAACCTCAGCTAATAGCAGTGAAAATATATAGTTTTGGAAGATACCTGCCTTTGCAGTGTAACTCACACAAAACTAAAAATGGTATATTTGGATGGAATAGAGTTTGTTCTGCATGATATGGCTATAATATTATAATATAGGCACAAATATTATATAGTACATGCATACATACATATATATGGAGAATGACATTGTGAAAAAAATTACCTGTGACACATTGTTGCAAATGAAGGAATCCTTCATGTTGTGGCTAATGTCATTAGGTCTTTTAATAGTGTGGCCTGAACAGATATACGGACTGAGGGCCTTTGCAGACTGCCAGAAATAGTGCACATTAAATTGAGGCACTGCCCTGGCTCAGTGCTGGGGAATCATGGGAATTGTATTTTTTTCTGAGACATTGAGCTTTCTCTATGAGAGAGCTCTGGTGCCACAATAAATTACAGTTCCCATGATTCCCTAGCACTGAGCCAGGGCAGTGCCTCAATTTAATGTGCACTATTTCTGACAGTCTGAAGTTAACATGGCATCTGTACTTGTGTCTCTTCTGGGTAGCTTCTTGGTGATGGTGATTACCATAAGTATAAGACGCCTGCTTGTAAGCAGGCCTACTTTTCAAGGTCTGTGAGGGGAAAGTATTGTTCTCCAAGATGGGCTCTAGATCACTGGTGATACATTAGAGTGGATTGGTTGAGAGTTGTAGGTGACATGTTGTATTCTATCATTTCTTTTGCAAGAGTCTTTCCTGTAGAAAGAAGGTTATTCCTGGAGATTAGTCTTGCTTTGTTGATTTTGTTGTTGTTGTTGTTTCCCTTCACTGGATAGATTTTAAAAAATGCCTAATGTAAATCTTTGAGATCTGTGTCACTCTGTAATGAATCAAAACAGATGCAGTATGACTATAGGGGCTTGCTTATGTGTTGATCCTGTATAATATTCTGGGTAGAAAGTGTCAGAAAATGGTAGATGGGACATAGAGTCAGTAGTGAAATGTACAAGATGTATGAGAAACTTTCCTGTGAGAAAGGCTTGGAAGGCAAGTTAGGCCAGATAAACACCAGTCAAAACAGAACACCAGAGAGGAGAAAACAACGAGGTGCTTTGGGAAAGGAAAAGTACTGATCAAAACACATAACGTCAGCATGTTGACAAGTTTACAGGTCACATGGACAATGACATAAACACTAGGGGAGTGAATGGAGAGCTAGGAGGTGTCTGTGTTTCATCTGGTTAATCGCTGCGTGATGTGTTGCAAGGATTGTTTATAAATATCCAAAAAACTCTACATAGCTTAGTAGTTATAGCAATAAAGCATCATTTTATTTGCTTACAACTGGAGTGTTTTCTGACTGCTGGTAAGGCTGGAGAGCTGAGGCAGGAGCATCTACAAGTTCCAGATGGGAAAAGAAGTCTCAGCTTTTCCTGTGAACTCTGCTGCATGGTAAAACTACTGCAACACACATCATCCACCATATTGACAGAAACTAGGTGCACATAGAAATGTAGCTTCTTATTAGATGGTGCCTGTCTATGCATTGTATTGTTGTATAGTCTAGAACAGTGATTCTCAAACTCTGGCCTTCCAGATGTTTTGGACTTTAGCTCCCAGAATACTAGACCAAGATGGCTGATGCTTCTGGGAGCTGAAGTTCAAAACATCTGGAGGACCAGAGTTTGGGGATCTTTGGTCTAGAAAGTGAAACTGTAGGTGTGGATTACTGTAAGCTCATGTTTATTTTGAAAGTTGTTCATGTCTCAGAAAATAAAGATGGAATCACTGTATCTGGCAGAGGGGATGCTACTAGGGACAAGAACCGAGAAAAAGTGGTTCTAGACCTCCCACCAAAAAAACATTAAATTATTTTTTATTGATTTTCAAGTCTTTATAAGGTAGTCAAACATTACAGTGCAACATAAGAACAAATAGAACAATAACCATAGGATGCGATGTTACTCAGTTATTATTATTTGCAGGATTCCATGGATGTGATTCATCTAGAAGAGAAAAATTTTCCCATTAACCACAAGTTTCATACCCTTTCCCACCAACCTTCAATAGACAAATTCCCATGTTTTCAGTATTTGGCCACCTCAAGTCTTGCAACTGTTAAAAAAAAAAACTGTAAAAAAATCAGTTTTCCATACTTAAGGATGACATTTCTATTGATAAGCACCAAGAGTAAAATCAGGGCCAGACAGAAGTATAGGGTTTGGTGTATAATACATGAGATCTGGTGTAGAACTAGGTGTCAGAACTCCTGTATCTTGGGGCATTCAACCTACATATGAATATAGTAGCCAGTGTCCTTGCACCCTCTCCAGCAGCTCATTGGGAGACTCCGTACCATTTTGATAGCAGGATGGGAGTAAGGTACCAATGTATAGTTTTGAGGAAGTTTTCCCATGTTGCTGCTGACCTAGACTTAAATGGGGGTGAGGAACATATATGTGTCCATATGGATTCTAGTATTGATAGCTTTAATTCCGATTGCCAGAAAGAATGAACAGACTGACCCCTTCCATATGTGTGTTCCAGCAGATGCCTGTATGTATATGCTGTGATTCCTTTAGTGTGGGCTGTAGTTTCTTTACAAAAAATCTCATATTGGGTGAGTGGCCGTGAACTTTACTTTCATGCCTTCCAATTACACCAAATTGTACAACTGATCAAGGCTGATAATTTCACAAAGAGGGTTAGCTTAGAAACTGGCAAAATAAATTCAATGGAAGCTTTTTTCCCTTCATAATTAGACCACAAAACACAAACTTAAAGCAATTGTCAATCTCTTTCTTCAGTCCACCATAGGTGGAGGCAGTGTGTCTGATGTGTTTGGAGAACCTAGATCTTTTTTTATTGAAAATAAATAGGTTAATTGCTGACTGCCATTTTGCAAACCTGGAAGTGGAGTGGTCAATAGAATATTTTGGACCAAGAAAAACAGGTGGGGGAGCAAGAACATTTTGACTACAGCAATTCGGCCCAGGATGGAAAGTTTTAGTGTTTTCTATACTTTCAATTTTT
>CM034701.1:335001390-335034020 GCA_020142125.1 Phrynosoma platyrhinos
ATCTAGGAGTCCAAGTAGACCACAAGTTGAACATGAGTCAACAGTATGGTACAGCAGCTAAAAAGGCCAATACGATTTTAGGCTGCATCAATAGAAGTATAGTATTTAGACCAAGGGAAGTAATAGTGCCACTGTATTCTGCTTTGGACAGGCCCCATCTGGAATACTGTGTCCAGTTCTGGGCACCACAATTCAAAAAGGATGTTGAAAAACTGGAGCATGTCCAGAGGAGGGCAACTAAAATGATGAAGGGTCTGGAAACCATGCCCTACGAGGAATGACTTGGGAACTGGGTATGTTTAGCCTAGATAAGATACGGTTAAGAGGTAATATGATAGCCCTCTTTAAATATTTGAAGGGATGTCATATTGAGGAGGGAACAAATTTGTTTTCTGCTGCCCCAGAGAATAGGAGCCAGAACAGTGGATTCAAACCACAGGAAAAGAGATTCCACCTCAGCATTAGGAAGAACTTCCTGACAGTGAGAGCTGTTTGACAGTGGAACACACTCCCTTAGAGAGTGGTGGAGTCTCCTTCTTTGGAGGTCTTTAAACAGAGGATGGATGGCCATCTGTCGGGGATGCTTTGATTTTGAGTTCCTGCATGGCAGGGGGTTGGACTGGATGGCCCTTGTGGTCTCTTCCAACTCTATGATTCTATGATCTTTTTCCACTTGTAAAACAACCTGTATTACATTAGTTTTGTAAGTGCATTGGCACCCATAGGCCAGTGACAGGCCATTAGGGAGCAACATTTACATTCTTGATTGTTCACAAAAAAGAATAAAAAATGATACAGGTTTTTGTTTTGGCAGGCAAAAACAGTATTTTTTAAAGACAAGAATTGTATTGGTTACAGTCTTTTACATAAAGTGGAGCAAACAATTGGTTTCATCTCAAATGAGCATGTGCTTTCTGGCTCTTGCTTTTTGGATATTGTGGAATACCCTTGATCTTATACCTATAAACATTTCTGTAGACATGTGGCATTGTCATACCCTGCAAGATACTGGAATTCACATGGAGTCAGAAAATACTCCACATTAAGTCACTCCGTGCAAGATTTTTTGTTTTTTAAACTGCTTGCATGAAGACTACATATTAGTTTTATATATATACTTAGAAAGTTTTTAAAGGTTAAGAAAGAATGCCTTTTACAATCAGTACAAAATGCCATCGTGGTGTTGTGGTTTGAGTGGTGAGACTACAACCCTGGAGATCAGGGCTCAGTTCCCACTTGGTCATGGAAACCTACTGGGTGACCTTGAGTAAGTCACACACTCTTAGTCCCAGAAAACCCCATGATAGGGTTGCCATAAGTCAGAAATGACTTGAAGGCATACAACAGCAACATAATATTCAAAATCCCTTGTTCAGTTCTATTCCCTGGGAAATCTTACGGAAAGGAAATAATTATTCTTGAAAGTAGAATAGTTTTTAGACATAAATAGCTGTTAAATATTAAAGTATTCTGATGGTTAAAATAAAGTGCTAAATATCTTGTTTTCACTTGTCTATAGACAACTTGAACCCTGCCTTTCTATACAACGGTGCCCTGCACGAGGGACGAGAAAGCAGGGTTTTCACCTGTTCACTTTATTTGGAATCCATGCCGTAGAACAGTTTTCCCCAAAGTGAGTGGTACACCCCCCTGGGGGCGGCGGAAAGATCCAGGGCGATGGTAAGAGGAAAAGGGGGCAGCAGGGGGTGGCTGTCAGTAATAAAGTATTGGTGTGCAAGAAAGACGAGAGGAACCAGTGGCCTTTAGGACTATGGTGGGGATGAGGTCTGCATGAAACTTCAGGGTCCCTTAAAACCACAGCACATCCATACTGATTGCTTCGTGTGGTGGTGTTTCCCCATTCTTCACCTCTCCACATGAGCTCACTCCCTTAGCCATGTCTTTTGCTAGAGGTAGTTGGGAAATTAATAGTAGTGGCAGTGGGAGAGAAGTGGCAGCAAAAAGGGGCTTTCAAATTTGGGATCCCGCTTAAGCTTTGTGAGTTTTGCCAGGACCTGGCTGGCAGGTCAGAGTTACAGTGCTGTTTCTACTTTCTTTCACTGAACAGGCCAGACCCCTACAAGACCATACGTAATCATTACTAATGTTCTTTGTACTAATGTTACACCTTAATAATTATGTATATCACTGAATGTAGTACCAGTAGTTGTGATCTAAACAACTCCTAAACGTCTTCAACCTCCTAACTCCTGGAGCTGGAAACTGCTGTCTCCCAGTCACACAAGAGATTCCAGCTTCAGGAGTAGCGTGCAGGAAGAATCCAGGGGTCCTCTTAACTCCCGTAGCAGGAGGCTGGTGCATCAACAGGAGACCACAGCCTCCAGTTTCCAAAGCAGGAAGCAGAATTGACAAGATTTGACACTGCTTTGAGAGTTAAGAAGAAGAAGAATCCCTAGATTCCTCCTGCATCCCTCTCATAAAATTGGAGGCTCTTGTGTCAGTGGAAGACAACAGTCCTCCTCACATTCATTCGCTCCCTGATGATTCTCCTGCCTGCTTCTCCCTCTGTCATGGATAGGGCCAGGCCAGGAGGACAGAGGAACCCAGAAAATCCTGACCTATCTCCTCCTCTCTTCCCAGAGGGTCTTTCAGCGGGCAGAGAAAGGAGGCCTTGTTTGCCTCAGTTTCTGTCCACACATTCTTTTTGCTGAACTCCTCATGTCTTACATGAGGTACATTAATGCTACATCCCATTTCTTCCAAAAGACAGACATTTAGGGAGCAACACTGGCGTTACTAGGGTGGTGGTTGAAGTCACTCCACTGATGGTGTTGCCTGTCTTGGTCCTCACCCTCCATGCCCCTTAGTGATGCCTCTGCTACAAGGCCAGTACAGGAAAGAGACTTCTCAGTCACTTCTCAGCCAGTTACTCGGTTGCTGCTCCCAGGGTGACCAGGTGGCAAAGGGAGCAGCAACTGAGATTGATTGTTTTGAATATGCAGTAGACCTAATATCAAGAAATACATGTTTGCAGGGGGAGTGTTGGGGTTGTCACCCGAGAGAAAAAGGGGTGGTAACCCCACCCCACCCCACCCCAAAAAAAATTGGGATCACTGCTGTAGAACATAGGCCCTATAAGGCCTGTGAGTGTTTATTAAACATATTCTATAGTGATGTTTTAGTGGAGATGTGTGCTAAGTATTTGTTTTTTAAAAGAATTTCATGGTTGGATGAGCAGAACTGATGCTGGATATGTTTGATTTAGTATCTCTTAATGTTTTAATCTTGCTTTTTACATGGCAGCACAAGTTGCCACAACACTTTTGAGGTAAAACTGTCATAAGCCAAGAGACCCTATATATCATTCCGTAATTACATAGACTAGAAACTGAAATGGAAATCTCAGATGTTGCTTGCAACTGCAGTTTATAGAGTTCATGCTACCTAAACTTGCTGGTAGTCGCAGTTCAACAGCATCTGGAGGGCCATGTGATTTCCACCTTGTTCAAGAACAATTACTTTACATTTCAACATATGCTGCACTGGGATGTATTTTGCCATATTTTCTTTTTATAAATTGTATAAACTATATAAACTGTATACAATTTAAAGGGCTTACGGTATTTTGTTTCATGGCATCACAACAAGTAAAATTTTGACTCAAGGTAAGGAAGCCAAATAATTACTCCACCTGTTGGTGGAAGGGAGAGGAAATGGGACTAATCCTCTCTTATTGGAAGAATGAAAAGAACATCAGTAAATTTGGCTTCAGTTCTGTGGATTCTTCAAAACATTTCAGAGTTGTGTTCATTATCATTATCACCTTGTAGTTCTTATAGTGTTCTTACAGTGTTGCAAGCAAGGAACTGGATTACAACATAATGTTATTTATTAATCATAGGTATTTGTGTAGCCAAGTATGGAGGTTTATAAGTCCTGTTGTGAACTATTATTGAAGTCAGCAGATTGTCTTTGCCTTCCATTAGAAAATAGTTTTCTTTCATTTTGATTTTCATGATAAATAATCTAAACAATCTTTTAGTTTAACTAATTAAGACTGCTTTCTTTTTGTCATAATTTACTGAAAAGGAGCCTGCTCCTGGTCCTATGATAATGGTTATATGTAAGCTGTTACAACTAAAATGGTAGCCTCTTTCTTTCCCATAGCATTAAAGATGATGTACATGCAAGATTTTGCATTCTTTTAATTTTCACTTTCATGTTTTTTTCACTGAAACAAAAAACATCCTGCTAGGTAGAGAGTGTGTATGTATACAGTATTTGCAAAATGTATATCCCATTTTCCTACCAGTTCTGTGTCTGGTAGTAATAGTAAAACAACAACAACAACTAATAATAATAATAATAATAATAATAATAATAATAATAATAATATAGGGTGAGTCTCCCTTATTTGGAATTCCAAAATATGAAATATTTCAAAAGTCAAAATATTTTTCATGGGTGGCTGAGAAAGTGACACTTTTGCTTTCTCGTAGTTCAATATACACAAACTTTGTTTCACACACAAAATTATTGCAAAATATTGTATAAAATTTGTTGTTGTATGTCTTCAAGTCATTTTTGATTTATGGCAACCCAAAGGTAGAACTATCATGGATTTTTTGGGGGGTTGAGAGCGTGCAACTCGCCCAAGGTCACCTAGTGGATTTCTATGGCTGAGTAGAAAATCGAACCCTGGTCTCCAGAGTCCTAGTCCAACATTCAAACCACTACACCATGCTGGCTCTTGGTATAAAATTATCTTCAGGCTATATGTATAAGAAGCATAGATGAATTTTGTGTTTAGATGTGGATCCCATCTCTAAGATACATTATTATGTATGTATATGCAAATACAATATTCCAAAATCTGGAAAAAATTCAAAATACAAAACATTTCTGGTCCCGAACATTTTGCAAAAGGACACTCAACCTGTATATAAAAATATCTGTTATATAATCTGAAAATAGACACACACTGTGTCCTCTGTTATTTTTTCCAGTAAAGCCCCATGGAGCAATACAGTTGAGTGTGAGATCTCCAGACAACTTTTTTCTCCACATTTGCTGAAATCTTAAACAGCATGGGGGATAGACTGGAGGTCTGTAGACATAATAAGTCATGGCCATGATGTCAAGCATTATGGGTCCCACTGCAGAAAATATCTTTTTGTGTTTTGCCATCAGCTATACTTCAGAAGGCAATAACACAACTGATCCTAATGGATAGGCAAAGTCACATTGGGAAAAGATGTTTTATCAGAGCTTGCAGAGAGTAAGGATGGAACTTGTGTGGGCCTCCTTATGTTATTGAACTGCAATGCCCACATCCCTAGCCACAAGACAGGCAAGAAAGTGATGACCATCTAATCCTTCAAGGTTCAGTCTGTCTCTAATTGGAGTTCTATAGTTTGAGCTGCTAATATTTATGAAGGGTCTATAAGAGGATTTGTTTGATCTGCCCTCCCCTTCTGTTTCCATTGTGAGGTTTTGTGAATCCATATGTTAGGTATGCATTGCGTGAAGAATTTATTGCAAATAAGTTGCATAAAAACATGTTTTTCTGAAAAAAGATTAATATAGTCATTTTATACACATTGCTGTCTGAGAATCTGGCTTTAGAAACTGGATCTGAAATGGAAATAGACACAGAAATGGATTCATTTTAATAGTTCTAGTTCTTTGCTATTTACTGATTATTCTGGTGATTGGTAGTACAGTACTTTGAGTATGTTAAATGCAAATCTTGTTGATTATATGCTTGAGTATACATCCAACTATGTAATGAAAAATCCACCACTGACTATGCTTGAACTTCAAAAATACATAGGCTTGGATCCAGCAAGGCTTTTCCATCCACAGAAAGGGCAAGAGTTTATTCCTCCTTTCCCCTGTAATCTCCTGTACCGTCCACAGGGCAACTACTAACAGATTTGTAAGAAATGTAATGCACTATAGGGGAAATTGGCAAAAATCACCTTTCCCTACATACAGATACTGGCATCCAAGCCAGAAAGTTGATGTTTGAAATATACTCATAATTCATTAGTAAAACTTCCTGTTTCCTCTCTCTCTCTTTTTTTTTCTTTTTCTTTTCAGTACTGGATGAATGAATACACTTCTTCTCTTGGGATTGGAGTATTTCATTCAGGAATAGAAATATATGGCAGAGGTGTGTAATACATTTTAAATTTATATAAACATTAAAAGATATACTTCAAAGTATTTGCAGTGGTTGGCATAAAGAACTGTATTTCATTACCTCTTGTTTGACAACAAAATCAAATTATAAGTACTCTCATTGTTCTCCTATGGACCAAACTCCAGCATGGGATGTGTGGAATGCAATGCTGTGTGCTTCCCCCTGCTCTCAGGGCAGCCGAGCCCCACGGTGATCACTGCTGCTACCACTGCTGTAGCCAATTGGCAGTGAAGAATCCCTCTCTGCATCCTTGCAGTTTTCTACACAGAGAGTCAGAGGAACAGGAACGGTATCCTTCCTTTGCCTCTCTCATATGCAGTCTGAAAGGGCAGAGTGCCTACTCACCTCCCTCATAGTCTCTGTGAGAGGGGAAGGTTTTGGATAGAGGACAAGAGACTAGAGAATAGCCACTTGCAATAAATTCAAAAAGGGGATATATAAACACATTACATGCACATATGTCACTAAGTGCATTCCATCCATGTTTTCAGTACAAATGCTTTACACATACTGGTCTTCATGGCATTCTAGGGTGGAATCCTGTTGTTGCACTGTGTTAGCAGTTGTAATTTTTCCAGGTTGCGAAGCAGTGGGAAGCAGAGAAACTACCTGTTTCTTCCGTGCCTTGATTCCATTATGGCTGCTGTGTCCTCAGCCTTTTCCCACTTGCCACTACTGCCTGCACTGGGATAGTTGCAGCAATCCAGTGCTCCAGCAGGATTCTAACCTTAAAAGGTAAAGGTTTCCCCTTTGACAGGGTTGTCAAGTTGTGTCCAACTGTAGGGGGCAGTGCTCATCTCCATTACTAAACCAAAGAGCCAACGTTTATCAAGACAACTCTGTGATTGTGTGGCCAGCATGACTGCACAGAATGCTGTTACCTTCCCACCAAAGTGGCACCTATTTATCTACTTGCACTTTTACATGCTTTTGAACTGCTAGGTTGGCAGAAGCTGGGACTAGCGGCAGGAGCTCACTCCATCCCATGGCACTTGGGCCTCAAACTGCCAGTCTTACAGTCATCAGAGTCAGTGTCTTAACTGCTGAGTCACTGTGTCCAACCTTAAATAGAAAGTTAAATTATTAGTAATTAATTGTAATGTAAACATTGCATATAAATTTATAACATATTGGGGGGGGTGTGTGGCAGAAATTATGAATAGAAAGTAGTCCATGATACTTGATCTGCAAGAGACTGCTTCCAAGCATGCCTTTAAAGTTACAAAAATAGGGAGAGTTATCGACATCCAGCTAGCATGCCTTTAAAGTTACAAAAATAGGGAGAGTTATCGACATCCAGCTAATCTTATGCATTGCACATAATGCTATGAATTTGTCTTTCAGAATTTGCTTATGGTGGCCATCCATACCCCTTTTCAGGAATATTTGAAATTTCTCCAGGAAATGCATCTGAATTAGGAGAAACATTTAAATTTAAGTAAGCCATTTTTGGTTATTAATGTGATTGAAATTTGTATTATTAGGTTCCAGACATCTATTGACTGCCACCTGCTCCTGTTAATTTTATTTAGAATGTTTTGATATACCATTCCTTTTTTTTAAAAAAATGTTTTGTTTGTTGTTAGCTGCCTTTGAGTTGACCTCAGCTCATGGCCACCCTATGAATGGGACATCTCCAGGGCCTCCCTATCCTCTACCTCTCTGCTCAGACCCTGAAGGCTCAGGCCTGTGGTCTCCCTGACTGAGTCTATCTATCTGGCATGCAGTCTTCTTCTCTTTCTACTGCCATCTACCTTTCCCAGCATCATTGTCGTTTCTAATGACTCACGCCTTCTCATGATGTGGCCGAAGTACGATAGCCTCACTTTAGTCATCTTGGTTTCCAAGGAGAGTTCAGGCTTGATTTGATCTAGGACCCAATGGTTTGTCTTTTTTGGCTGTCCAGAGTATCCTCAGCACTCTTCTCCAGCTCAAATGAATTAATTTCTTCCTATCTGTTTTCTTCACTGTCCAGCTCTTGCATCCATATATAGTAATGGGGAATACAGTGGCTATTCTAATTTTAGTGTTCAGCTGTATATCTTTACACTTTAGGATTTTGTCTAGTACTTTCATAGCTGCCCTTCCCATTCCTAATCTTCTGATTTCTTAACTGCAGTCTCCATTCTGATTAATGTTTGACCCAAGGTATGGGAAGTCTTTAACTATTTTTATTTCCTTGTTATCTAGGTTGAATTTCTGTAAATCCTCTATGGTCATTATTTTTTTTTCTTTATGTTTAACAATAGGCCTGCACTTTCTTCTTTAACTTTGTTTAGTGATTATTCCAAATGTGTGTTGCTTTCCACTAGTGATATGGTATCATTTGTCTGTCTTAACTTGATGTTCAGTCACTCCTAATCTCTACATAAAAAGATCAGATGCTGTTTTTGTTTGTTTGTTTGTACTGGGTAACGTAAATGATCCAGATCAGATTAATAATAATAATAATAATAATAATAATAATAATAATAATAATAAAATTTTATTTATAACCCGCCCCTCTGCAAAGATCAGGATACCACCCTGGAACTTGGGTTGGTGGAGGGGGACTTCTCTGACTTCTTCACCCCGTAGCAGTTCTTCCAGTGTCCTGAAAATGCTATAGAAAAGTTCAATGGACCCTGTTGCATGGGTAAATTATGGCAGAGAGAGGAATTGTATAAATCAGGTGGGTGTTCAGAGAAGCCTCTTGGTTCAGAGAAGCCTCTTGAATAAGAGCAAGGAAGTCATAGTGGAAGAGAAGGCAATAGTGTGATTGAAGTTCAGAAAGAATCAGAGAGCTGTAACACAGGAATACCTTTGGTAATGAAGTACCGTAGATACATTCATGGGCATTACTACTTCAACAGAAAATTTGGTACCAAAGGCAGAAATAAAATGAAAAGAACAGGGAGACATTCCTACACCACAAAAAAGTCCAATACGTTTCAGCAAACATTTTATTCAAAGCTAACAATATGAACCTGTGAGGTAAAATAACTAGATGTGATAAGCATTGCATAAGTAAACAAAAGCATTTTGAATTTTCTAGAGATCATGTGAAAGCTTCTTCCAAAAATGCATCCAGGGATGATTTTTTTTTCTTCCAGCAGCCTTCAGTTTTCTTATAATTTCCATTTTGGTGGCCATACCTATAGATTTGTGCTCTTTTAACATACTGGCAGTAGCTGGTGATGCAGGGTTATCTGCTTTTCTTTTTCTCTTTGTTTTGCTGTTCACACATAATCAATAAGGGATTCTGAGTTAGCTGTTATTTGCATTACCTCTTGCAGGCAGACACACACAGAGACACAGCTGTAGTATGATGGGCTAGAATAGAATCCCATTCTTTCCCTAATCAAGCTTTATTGTGTTTACTGCACACACTTCACCAAGCTGACACTAAAAGCCTGTGTTTCTTCCTATTCTCTCCAAACCGTTGCTGCTAAAAGACTTTGAGCTGGACAGAGGATGAGGAGTTAAAGAGTCCCCCTGGCTGGACATAAAAAGACTTCTTTATCAGAGACTTTGTTAATTGAAATATGCCTGTATATTAAAAAAATATGGATGTTTTTTGTAGAGCGAGGGTGAAGTGAGACAAAAGGCAAAACAAAAATGTATTCAGTCTGATTTTTTAATTTTGCTGTTTTATTTTAGAGAAGCTGTTGTTCTTGGAAGTACTGACTTCATGGAGGAAGATATAGAAAAAATTATAGAAGAGCTTGGAAAAGAATTTAAAGGAAATGCCTATCACTTAATGCACAAAAACTGCAATCACTTTTCTTCAGCTTTATCAGAGGCAAGTATGATTGGTATGCCATGAGGTGATATTGGCCATTGCTTTTAAAAAAATACACTGCAGGACCAGTAGCTATGTATGTTTACATTCTTTTATAACTTCAGCTTTTTTGTACAGTAAAGACAACAAACTTGATTTGAACCACTAGAGAGGAAATCACTGATTTTACCCTACTGTATATATTCAACTATGTTGAGAAATTTTAGTCCAAATATTTAGGTCAACTTATCCACAAAATCAACATATAGCCACCCAGTAGTCAAATTATGAAGTGGTGTTTTCCTATGAACTCAGGGCCTAAGCAGACTGCCAGAAATAGTGCACATTAAATTGAGGCACTGCCCTGGCTCAGTGCTAGGGAATCGGGAACTGTAATTTATTGTGGCACCAGAGCTCTCTGACAGAGAAGGCTCAATGTCTCAGAAAAAAATACAGTTCTCACGATTCCCTAGCACTGAGCCAGGGCAGTGCCTCAATTTAATGTGCACTATTTCTGGCAGTATGCTTAGGCCTTTAGTCAGTCATCCTTTTTAAAGTCTAACTGAAGACCTTAACTTTCTATCCAGTATTTTCCATCCATACAATTGGACAATAGTATACCAGGCTACATTTTGTAAAGCTGTGCTTTAAATGTAAGGGAAAATAACCATAGCTGTTCCTTGTGGTCTCTGTGCAACATACCCGTATTTTCCGGCGTATAAGACGACCCTCAATTTTTCCAGTCAAAATATAGAGTTTTAGCACCTCTATCCCCCTTATCCTTATACCCGGCATATAAGACGACCCCCCCCCACCTTAACAACAGATTTTGCAGGTTAAAAAGTACGCAGGAAAATAAGGTATATATGGGTATGCACCTGTGCGGAGCCGCTATTGGGAACCTTCTGGAGAGCTGAAACTCTCAGCAGAAGCTCTTCCTCTCATCTCTAACTTGCATGCTCTAGCATCTCTTCCCTGAGTTCTGTTTTGTCCACCACAGTGGTAGCACCTTCCTCTGTAACTGAGACTTTCTCCTGTACATTAACTCAGTGGTTCTCAAAACTGTAGGGCAGGATCCCTGGGATGGGGGCAGCAAGAGTTGCTCAAGGGGGGCCTGAGACTTGGAGGCCCTGATCCCTTCTTCCCAACCTTAACTTTTTTATGTGTAAAATTCATTCATGCATTGCGTTAAATATTGAATTTATTGAAATAAAACTGTTCTAATTTGAATAATGTGATTTCCTTATAAAATGTTAAAATATCAATATACATGATTGTGTGAATGAAAACATGCACACTAAATAAACTAAATAAACTAAATATTTTTATTCATATACTATATTCAGTGAAAGGGGGGGTGACATCTGCATGTAGATGTAATGAGGAGTCCCAAGGCTAAAAAATGTTGAGTATCACTGCATTATCCTGATTCTTTTCTTTCTGCATTTTTCTTTCTCTTGATAGTTTTTTTTCTTCTCAAAGAGCTCATTCTTTGTGTAACATTCTTGGCATTTTCTTTTGGCTAGCAGCTGCCAAGGCCTATGGCCTCACAGCTACTCTTAAGGCGATATTTGAAGTGGAACAGAGAAGTGTCCCTTTCAGACAAACACCATAAGTGTTCAACCTGCCATTGGGTGATCTTTGCACAGTGTCAACACCTGTCAGATTTGCCTGGATTTTATAGTGCAGGCTAGGCATAATAGAGTTGCCCAATTATGTATGCCTGCCTCTGTCAGAGAAAACTGTCAAGTCAGTAGATTCTTCCATCCCAATGACAGGACAGTCCATCTATATATCGCTGCTACGAAAATATATGTGTGTGTGTGTGTGTGTGTGTGTGTGTGTGTGTGTGTGTGTATAATTTTTAATATATTATTATTGTTTATAATCTAGTTTTATTTTATGTTTAGTTAATTAAGATGTTTTAATTGTTGCTGGTTTAATACTTTTTTAAGGGGTAAGTGGGTCTTGGGTCTCTTTGTATTGACATTGTAAAAATTGTAATTGTTATCCGCCTTGATTGTACTCAGAGGGGCAGGGTATAAATAAAAATTTATTATTATTATTATTATTATTATTATTTATAAGAACTAGGGAGTCTTCAGTGTCCTCATGGCCACATTTTCAGATAGATATCATACTGTGTGCCTGCTTCCACAGCTCATGATACCAACCACCTTTAGCATGACTTTGGTAGCAATGCTGATGGATCCCACCATCGTAGTATCAAATGCTACTTTGCCTAGGGAATAGTTAGTTCACTCAACATGACAACAGGAAAGCTTTGGAATCCAAGAGATTGTGCAAAGATGACCCACATAAGAAGTGGAAAAAGCAGATTACTGTATTGCATCCACTGTCTCTGACATCCATACTCATGCTCTACCACTGACCCCAGACATCCCCCTTCTGAGTTGTTCGATCCAAGCTCCTACCAGTACACCAAGAGTCTGTGCCAAGTGCAAAGTTGCCAACTTTGTCTCAGAATGGAAGTTAGAGAAGTGCTGTTGCTGGAGCGATTCCACTAGTCCCCATTGCTGACTCCTCTATGTAACAGGACCTTGCTGTCAAATGCAGCCACCTTTTCTTCTATAAAGTGGTTGCACTCACCAAGATGGCTCTTTCCTCCTGTTCATCAACCACTAACACTGGATCAATCACCCAGTGCGAATACAAGAGCTAGTTATACTATTGACCTCATACCAGAGAGACGTTCAGTATTGTTTGAACAGTCATCATCATGAGTACCATCAGAGTTGGTACTTTTCTGAGGTGCCCCATACCTTTTACAGACTGCATCAAGACCATGGCTTATGCTTGAGGGGCTGATACTATTATATACCAGGAGCCCTCTTTCCCTTATCATTGGTGGGATTACTCTAGGAGCCAATTCATGTAGGAGTCGATACAACCATCGATACCACTCAAGAACAACTTGGTGGCTTCTCTAGATCAAGTTCCAGTTCACCTAGCCTGGGCTTCCTTAGACTTTCAGAATCTTCTAGGGGACCAGTTGAGAACAAAACTAGGTTGATGTCTACAGTTTCCATCACACCATCTTGTGCATCTAACATCCAACATCAACTGTGACATATCACCTGGCATTGATTCCTTTTCCCATAACAATCCAGTCACCCACAGTACCAACCATCATGCCCATGGTCTCCATATCTGCTTAATAAGCACCTGAACATCAATGCCTTCTGTCAGAAGTTGACTCCAGTTATAAGTTTGATTCCTCCTTGGATACCTCTGGTACACATCTGCTTTTCCTGCCCAGATGCCTTGCTTGAAGACCAAACTCCATCCTCATTGATAGTGGATTATAGGGCACATTCTGACCACCTGAGTCAGATAGCCAAATGTTTCCAGATCAGCTATAAGCAAGATCCTCCTCCTGAAGATGGCCCAAACTTCTTGGTGACAGAGTCCAGTGGTCCAGTTGTTTTGCCCTTCCTTGTGAGCATAGTGAAATCCTTTTGGGGGGGAAATCTCCCTCCCTCCAGCTGGTGTCCTGATGACTGGTAAACCTTTATAGGATCCAGGATGGTGACTACAGTGGGCCCATGGTATCTGCGGGGGATCCGGAACACGCCACCTTTGGGGACAATGGCACTTTGTCCCCCTGGCCGCCTGAATCCTACCTCGCTGTTTCACAGCAGCAGGTGTCAGGAGGCTACCTCTTCCTCTGCCTCGCCACTGCCACCACCACTTCCTCCTCCTCTGCCGCTCCCCCCCAAAGGGCTTGCCATACTTTAAGCCCGGTGCACACGTTTGCCCCTCACCGCCATGAACCTTGCCCAGAGGAAAGAGCAGCTGCTGCTCAAAGGGGGGGGGGGGAGTGACAAACAGCTGGGGAGAGAGAGCGAAAGGGAGAAAAGGAGTGCAGCGAGGGGAGTGACCCCGCCACCAGTGCACAACCACCCACCTCAGCGTCTCCTGGAGAGGAGGAGGAGGAGCCACCATCACCACTGCCGTAAGGTGCAGAGGGAAGAAGGCCCTGGAAGCCAAAGTCCCACCGTTTGTTCTTGCGGTTGTTACTGGGTGTCTTCAAGTCCTTCCTGACTTACGGCACCCCTAAGGCAGTGAATACATTGTGGGAGTTTCTTGGCAAGGTTTGTTTAGAGGGGGTTGCCACTGCCTTCCTTTGAGGCTGGGAGAGTGTGACTTGCCCAAAGTTTCGCCTGCCTCCGTCCTCTTCCTCTTCTCCCCTGTTGGCACCTCCGTCGCTGCCCCCCCATCCTCTTCCTCCTGCCTTCTCCTCTTCCCTTCTGCTGCCGCTTCTTTCTCCTCCCCCTCCTCCTCCTCCACTACTCCCCCTCGCGCTTGCTGTCCATGGATGCTGGAATCCACAGATGGCAAGCCCACGGATATGGGGGGCCTTCTGTACAACTTCCTGTTTTAACACCCTGAGGTCTACTTCGTAATTGTGGCCTCATCATCAGGAGAAAGAACCTCATTGGCTCCACCTGAAAAGGAAGGCAGGAAACTGAGTGGCATGGGGTTCATGCCTTGGCAGCTCTTTATCTGAAGATATCAAGCACGTGTGTGCTGGTATCAGATGTGAGACAAAGCAGCCACCCTGTTAAACCGTTTTCCACAAGACAACAAAGAGGTAGCCAGAGGTTTTTTTGAAAAGGCAGGCAACATGGTTTGAGACTAAATTACATCAGCCAAACATGCTTCTTAATGTACTTCCAGGGCTCTGATGACCATCATATGGCTGCATTCAACAGCTATAAGCAAGGAGGAACTGTAAAAGGTAAAAAAAAGAAATGCTCTTTGACAGGCTCTGAATGTTGAACTCCAAAACTGATGAAAAATTTATTCAAATTACAAACTGGCCAATTAATGAAAATTCCTTGAAATTAGGAGTCACATCCTAGATAACTTGAGACCATACTGCTACTGATGAAAACCCTTCCACCAAAGGTCAAGACACCCCTCTCCCTTAAGCTCTTGAAATGCCCCATCAACAGCAACCAAGACAACACTATCCTCTTTGTCCTCGAAATAAAGACTTGCTGCCAGGGTTCTGGCAGAAAGTGTTGACTTAAGAGTATTCCACCAAGGAGGTCAATACTTGGTACAGGTACACATCACCTCAAGCCCAGCAAAGGCTTATATCCAATCAGTGGGTCCTTGGAATTGTAAACGAAGGCTACAGGATAGAATTCCATGTTGTTGTTGTTGTTGTTTGCCTTCAAGTCATTTTCCAACTTATAGTAACCCTAAGGTGAACTTATCACAGGGTATTCTGAGGCTAAAAATGTGTGACTTGCCCAAGATCACCCACAACGGGTTTACATGGCCGGGCAGGGATTCAAACCCTGGTCTCCAGAGTCATAGTCCATGTTATACCCCTAAATAACATTCAGACCATGCCTACATCAGATGTGAGTCTCCAGATCAATACCTTTCTTGCCAAAGGAGCAAGCAAGGAAATCCCTGAGCCTGAAAAGAGCATAGGATTCCTTTCAAAGGATTTTGCAATCCCAAAGAGGGGTGGGGGACTAAAACTGTGATGCAGGTTGGAGACAAGGCAGCCAATCAAATCTTTTAATCTTCAGAAAGGCTGCAGCTCCAGCTGAAGAGTGGGAGGTGTTGAGAGAGATAGGAAACAAGGGAAGTTGGAGAGATGGGGGCTGAAATTATGCAGCAATTTGGATTATAATATTAAGGGAAAATAATGGTTACTTTGTAAACTTCCTTTGTAAACTTATTTAGGCCTATAGCCAGTCTAAAGATACAAAGTTATCCTTCCTGTGTTAATAAAGCCCTTTTCTGTTTTGGTACCTCTTGCCTGGACTGAATGTGTTGTTTAGGATCTCTGCAGCCAGATCAGTCAGCTGCTACCATGGAGCCCAGGCAAACCTACCCTGCTTTTCAAATGAATGGTCTGGGGCTATCTTAAAGCCTTAATTGGGATCCAGATAAGATCTTGTGAGGGGCATGTAGCCCAAGGGAGGATTCTGAGGAACCAACCCGAAGAGGATTTTTGTTTCAAAGACCACTCTTGGATTTGAGGGATGTCAACTCCTTCATTATCTCTGGTTTTGAATTGTTGCACTCCCCTGTATTTTTCCCCTGCTATGGGAAGATTGGTTTGTAAATATCAACATGTAAGATTTTCTTGTCAGCTTTCACCCAGACCATTGAAGATTTCTTAGATTTGCTGTTAAACACCGCCATTATCAGTTCAACATCCTTCCTTTTAGACTGCCGTTAACTCTTAAGAGTCTTTACAACAGTTATGGTAATAGGCGTAGCACAGCTGTGGCAACAACAGATCATTGTCTTTCCCTACATAGGTGACTGGCTGTGAGCCACCTGACTCCAGAAAAAAATTCCAGGTTGTCATCCAATCATCACTGCATCTCCTCTTCCATCTGGGCTTTTGCCATCAGTCCAGAGAAATCACACTTGACCCTACTATCTTCCTGAAGGAGGGAGGCTGTTCTGCCAGGAAAAAAAAGGTTTCTCACAGTACTAAAACCACAGTTGGAATGATTGTGAAGCTTTTACATGGCCTCCGTGACCACATCAGTGTGTCTCTTCTAGCTGTGCATGAGGCTGCTGCCGCTGATTTTCCTTTGGTAGGTAGACATGCTCAACATGGATATGACTCAGCATCTCCCCATACTCCTAAGGGTACAAGACAGCTTGTACTAGTGGTAATGTACATGCCAGGAATGCTGTGCTCACCATCTCAACCTGCCATTATGTTCACCAGATGTTTCCTGCACAGGATGGGTTGATCACTGTTGCCAGTTTGCAGGACGCAGTTCAAAGAACAAAAGAGACTACACGTCAACACCTCTTGAACTCGTCATTAGACACAACATATTATTTTGTCAACACTCATCCCTAACCGTTCCTCTGATCTATAGATCTGATGTTTCCTAATTATTGTTTGCATGTGTAAGGGCTCTGGCTTTTTTACATCACCTCTTTTGAAAGATACTTAAACCTTTTTGCGTGTTTCTTTGGTCCTAAGAAGGGACAGTGGGTGTCCCTTTACTAACTGGGTGATTTGGATTATCACTTCGGTCTACCAGTTGGCTAATCTTCCTCTTGAGGGTGTGCTAAGGAACCATTCCGCTAGAGCTATTGCAGGGTCATCAGTGTGTCTCTGGGATGTTATACTCGAGGGGCTCTTCAGGGCTGCAACATGAGTGTAACCCTCCACATTCATTCAGCACAGTGTACAACATTAGGATTACTCAAAAAATGCAATACAAATCACAACCCAATAATCCCAAAACCCACTCATCCCTTTAAAAAGCATTAAGTAACACAATTAAAACATACTTAAAAGAGTCTCAATGACAGCAAGCAATAACCAATAACTGCAACAGAGAGTTGGAGAAAGAAGGATAGGCTAACTCTCAAGGCTGGGATATCTAGTCAGGAAAGGCCTGCCGGAAGAGATCCATCTTAACAGCCTTTTTAAAGATGGTTAGGTTGGTAATACGATCTCATCCGGCAGGCCATTCCTTTATCTGGGAACAGTTGCTGAAAAGGTCCTCTGGGTGGTTGCAAACAGCCTGGTTTTTATAGGCTACAGCAGGTTTCTCCCAGAGGACCGGAGTGCGCGAGGTGGATTATATGGAAGGAGGCATTCCCAAAGATAGGTTGGACCCAAGCCATTTAGGGCTTTAAAGGTGATGACCAACACCTTGTACTGTGCCCGGAAACTAATAGGCAGTGAAGTGACTTTAAGACTGGTGTTATATGGTCTCTTCTCGATGTTCCCGAGACCAACCTGGCTGCCATATTCTGTACTAATTGGAGTTTCCGGACCAAGTACGAGGGTAGCCCCATGTAGAGCGCATTACAGAAGTCAAGACGGGAGGTTACCAGTGCGTGCACCACAGTTTCAAGGATCCTAGCTTCCAGGAAAGAGTGAATTGAGTACTTCAATTCAGTGATGCATGTTTCTGCTAAAATAATCCATGTAAAATAAAAACTTGTCTGTTCTGTGGAATTTTCATTTAGATTCTCTGTGGAAAAGAGATTCCTCGTTGGGTGAATCGCCTTGCCTATTTCAGTTCCTGCATCCCCTTTCTCCAAAGTTGCCTACCGAAAGAGTGGCTTACACCTGCAGCCCTTCAGTCTAGTGTAAGCCAAGAGCTTCAGGAAGAACTGGAAGAAGCAGAAGATGCTGCAGCATCAGCTTCCCTGCCAGGTTCCACAACAGGGGCACGAACTGGACATCATGCTAAAATATAGGTTTGGGCCAAAGTATTCTTATATTAAAGGCTTTGAAATTTTTGTCAGTAACTGACTTCATTGCTGAACTTCAAAGTGTGGACATTTGAATATGTCTTTGGTATGCAAGTGGTTCTCCAGCTCAAAACCATGTTTTTTTGCTCAGGATTTTATATGTAGTAAAAAAGGTTTCTGTGAGAAGTGGGAAGAACTTAAGATGGAGTTGCTGTCTTCATTTTCATCTAATCAACAAACTTGTACCAACTAAGCAAAAGAAAAAGTGTTTACAATATTGTGTGCTGCTGTTTACAAATCCCACAGCGATATCTGCCATTGAAGTACAAAGTATTAATCAGCTCAATCAGGCCTTCATCTGTACCAGTGGAGGTGAACTAATGATCGGTTTTCAATGATACTGCCTTGGAACTCAGTTGGTCAAAATATTTTACTTTCAACTATTGCTAATAGTGGAACACAGAATTGATGAGTACTGTATGTAAACAGGGTACATAGGCCTGAATTCTGTTTATTAGTCCTAACTAGAGTAGACCCACTAAATAATTTGACTGGGCGCCAACAGGCAGGTAAATCTGGTTGAATCAGAACTTAATAGAATTCGGGCCATAATAATCAATACCAAGAAATCTGGCCTAGGAAACAGATTATATCTGCTTGTGAAGAACAAATCAGAATTCTCACACTCAAAGCATATTCTTGTTGGTTTCAAACTGCAGCCTTACTTTCCCCTTTCGTTTTGGTCTCACTTGGTGATAAGATCACTTGGAATATCAACAGGTTTTTTTTAAAACTGTGATCAGATACCAGAGCCTGCTCCGTGTCACAAAATGCTGAACTATAGGATAAATGCAGATGGAATATATAATCAGTTTCTTGCAGCATTAGACAATACAATATAGACAAGCTAACAATAGGCTATTGGTTAAAGTTGATTTGGTCATTTGACTTCTGCAGCTAATTCAATTGGCAATTAATTGTTGTTCAGAAGTAAAACTCCTTGACTGAAGAGGAATGGCAGCTCTGCTGTGATTTCTTTTCTCAGCAACCAAATTGTAAAACTGCAACAAATAGAAAGGTTCTCACCGATTCATTGTGTTTCCAGCAGAATCATTCAGTGCTATAGGTGACTAAGTTGCCTCAAGGGGTATTTATGTGCCCCTGTTTTCTTTATGTTAATCTACAGCAGCAATATGTACTACATGAGTGGTAAAAGAGCTATAGGAATTAGCAAGACAATAGAAGAATTCCATATATGTAGTGTTTTACTCTATTGTTAGCATCTCATCAAGGGGAGAGTACAGGAGCAGTTATGGCAAATTGAAATTCAATTCAAATGTTATTATATGTGCTGCCTTAAAGATCTTCCAATTCAGTGGAAACAAGCCAACAGAAAATTAAGTATAAAGTGAAATTTCATACATAAGTGAAGAGGTCTACATAATTAGGATATAAATAACACTTGCATGTGTTTTTTATATTGCTGGATTTGCTGAATAAACTGTTCCAATTAGAATATACACATGGAATCAGTAGAATTGGATGTTATTTTTGGACAAATCAGAAAACTTTATTTTTCATAAATTGGGATTATGATTTGGCATGCTGTTATACAAACATTTTCTCCAAAAGTGGCAAAAATGCTGTTGTTTTTCAGAAAGAATGGCACTGGTCATTTTTCTAACTACTTCAGTTCCTACTTAAATTTGTTTTATGCTCCTCTTTGTGGGAGACATCTCTTATTGCAAAGTATACTCAGGTATGTAGCATTCTGTTAAAAGTCAAAATAATAATTCTCAAAAATGTGAAGTACTAATATTGTTCCATATTTTAACCTTCCTTAGCCTTTAATCTTCTTAAAAACTATGTTGTATTAACAGTGGCAGAACCATTTTTATTTTGTCATTAGCATAACCTATATTGTTAGTTCCAAATGATTCCAAGTGTTCAGCCTTAAATTGCTAGTTCTTTAACTAACAATTAGTATTCTGAGAGTTGTATCCTTCTCAGTTTGAAACCTAAATCATACAAACGGGGTGTTTCTGAGTGGAACAAAAATGGGACAGCAGAGATGGCTTCTCTGCACTACAGCTAAAGTGGAAATAGGATTTTTCAGCTGGGGTCTGAAGCTATTAATGAATATTGCTTCCAGTCCTGCACCTTTGTGTGCTGCTGTGCACACATTCTTTCCTGTGAAAAGTTCTCCATTTGTTTCAGTGGAAAGGGCAACTTGGCACATATGAAATTAGCATCTCTTTCTAAGTGAATGGGGAGCCTTTGTGGCTACTCCATGAAGCTACTGCATCCTCATAAGAATTCTGCAGCTTATCCTAAGTTGTTTGGACAAACTTTAGGAACTAGCTTGATTTCCATCTAATTTTTATGAAACAATTGGCTTTCAGTTAATATTCACAGCACTACACAACACGTCCATCCTTTTGTAATCATGCACACATGTAATACAGCACCACTCATAGCACAATAAGTAAAAACGAATAAATTACTTGTTCCACTTTGATCAGAATTTCCCATTATTTCATTTTAATCCATATTTGTAGTTTTATTTCACTGAACAAACTTAACATCTGAACTCTGAAGTTGATATATATAACATCTTGAAGTAGTATGATGGTATTTTTGTATCTTACCAACCATAGTGCTATACTCGCTGCCCACTCAATTCCTTAAAACAAACAACCGTGCCAAAGCCTCTCTCATAGCAATAGTTCAAGTTACTTTTCACCAGCATTAGTACTCAGTAAGGAGTACATTGCCTGCCAGAGGCTATAGGGTGCATTAGAAAACTTGAACAATGTTCTAAACTAGAATATTAAATACCTGGAGTTTTAACAAGCGGGTAGAAAAAGTACATTCAGGGTTCTCTAATTTCTAATATTTGGTTATTTTTTCCCTTTTAAAATAGATTACTGTAGTCATTTTGTATGTTGTCTTATTAAAGCCACTTTTATCAATACGTCAATCTTATTCAGGAAGCCAAAAACAAATGCTACAAATTGTCAGTGTGCATCAGTAAACTGGATAATGTTTTTATTTTAAGAAAACAGTGGGTTTCCTCTTTAAAACATGCAATACAATTCTAATCACAACAGATGAGAATTTTCACTTTTAGGTGGTTACAGAGACTGAATTTTCACTGACACTTCTTTGTATAACGTTTACTGTAATGCATAGTATTTGTATGAAATAGCCAGAGAACTTTGACTTTTGTTACCTTGACATGTCAAACTACTATAAACTTGAATCCATCCATTTATTAAAGATAATTTTTATAGAAAAAATGGCACGTGTTCTGTTCTTGTCAATTTCAATATTAAGTTTCAGTCGAGCTTTTTACTGTTCCACTATTAAATCTATGTTTATAATCAGAATCAAAATATTGGCACGTTTGAAATAAACAGATATTTCACTGTGCAGTGGCTTGTGGACTCAAGCGGGAGTATCTCCTCTCTTCCATTTTTACTGGACCAGCTCATGGAGTCAAGGGGCACACAGTATGTAATCCCTGGCCCTAGCTAGGGCACAAGGAAGGTAGAAGAGATGGGCAAGAGTAAACTCAAGAATCAGAGAGATCAAGCATGAGTTTGGAGGAGACCTACAAAGAAATAATTTAAATGTTTAAGAGGGACTAGTCAAGAAACAGACTGGAAAAAATGGTTGAAGAGAAGAGGAGTAAAGTAATTAGAAAAGGTCAAAGGCGGAGGGAAATAGAGGATGTAAAGCAGGGGTAGGCAACCTAAGGCCCAGAGGCCAGATGCGGCCCCCTAAAGCCTTTGGACCGGCCCCAGGCCGGTCCTGCCGCCGCTGCCGTCCCCCACCGCCTGCCATTATGATATTGATTTTTGTTGTTATTACTTGTTCTTGGGGTTTCCTTGCTATGTTTTGCTATGGCTTTTCTGGGGCTGAGAGAATGGCATGCATATTTTTTTTAATTTTTAATTTTTTAAAAATTTATTTATTTGTTTATTTTTGGTGCTTCGGCCCCCCAATTGTCTGAGGGACAGCAACCCGGCCCCCAGCTCAAAAAGGTTGCCTACCTCTGATGTAAAGAAACGAGATGAGAAAAACTGTGTGTCCACACAGCCCTTACATTCCAGGGTGGTGTTATAATCAAGTATCCTTACTTGACATCCTGAACTAATAGCTTATCCAGCTGACCTACATGCATGCTGCCATTAGCTTGGAACTGTAGTTTAACTTGCAAAAACATTTCAATATTGAAAGGGAAACATTTCATGTGTTTGTCTCAAAAATGCAGTGTAGAGGTCACACTAATTAGCCTTCAGAGTTGCTGACTGTGGGCAACTAATAATATGATCTTGTTTTCATTTGATACATAATTCTTGTCTCTACATCTATGGAGGGGAAACTTCCTACAGTGACAGAAATAAAGCAGTTCTCAAAAAATTAAGACCTCTGTGAAGCTCACATTGTCAGTCCACTCTTCAGATGAGGGTTCTGCTGATTCAGTGTCTACTTCAGTTTCTGATAGTGAAAAGGAGAGCTTTTGGGGAATAAGGAGGATCAGGCCTCTGAGGCACCTATGTCAATTAGACTTTAAGATTGAAAACTTTGCAGTCCTGCTGCACACGTTTATAAAGATCCTTGACTTGCTATATTCATCAGATGCTTCCCAGCCTGAGGGCCCATCATATCCCACTGGCAAGAGTGCTTCTTTCTAAGCCAGAGCCCTCTTATTTTCACATGACTTTCCCTGCAGACTTCAAGAAGGTGGTAGGGGAAGAGTGGTCTAAATCTGCTGCCCTTTGTTCTAACTCTGTAACAGTTAAAAGATTTCACACTGTGTCTAGATCAGTTATGCTAAGCTGCAGGCCCCTTTGGTAGATACTCTTGTGTTACCCTTGGTGTCTTCTTCACTCTATTCCAAGGATGGCAGGCAGGGCGCATTAAGGATGCCTGACGAGTGACAGGCAGAGTCCTACAAGGCTTCCACACTGGCAATTAGAGCTGGTTCTGCCGTATCTATTTTTCCAGACGTGCCTTTTTATGCGCCAGAGAAATTCTCAGTGAAGTCCCCAGAGCAATATTAAATTATAGCAGGGAATTAACAAATGGCTGAAAATGGCACTTTCAAGGACTCGAGCAGCAACTATCCCTGTATACTGCCAAGTTTGTTTGGCTAAAAAAAACTGGCATGCTGATTCTCACTCTAAAACAAAGCCTACACTTCTGTCCCTTTGAGGGCATTTTCATATTCATAATGGAAACCAACACCATGCCATTGACGGCTATCCTTACACTTTCTATCCAAGGGTAGCTCCTTTTTCCGGGGGGTGGGGTGGGGGTGGGGGTGGGTATCATTGAGCTTCATGAAAATTATTGATGTTTTCTCCTGCAGAAACCACCAACAACTGAAGTATTCAGCTTTGTGAGGAATAGGCTAATGTAGGAACAAAAAGCAAATCTACATAGAGATATTGTCACTTAAATCATATTGGAACCCATATTTTACCATGTTAGTAACACTCTTCAGAGGGAGTCAGAAAAGGTAAAACGGGGAGGGGGGTGAGTTTTAAGTTTTTCTTGGCTAGCTTAGAGTTCTGAAACAGGGGAGTACTAGTTTTAACTGGTTGGAATACACATTAGTATTTTCTGATGCCGTTCTCTTCAAACATTTTTTTTGTTCAAGGCTATTTGGGGAGGCTCTTGAGCATGTATTGGTAGAAATTAAAAATAAGAGAAAAGTATTAGCCTCATCTCAGAAAAAGCATGACTTTTCCGCCCAAGCCAGTCCTCCTTTTATCCTTACAGGAACAATTATGGTTCTTTTAATTCCAAAGATAAAAGATTTCACAGACCACAGTGGTCTGAGCAGATACCAATCCAAGCAGCAGCCTCTGCAAAAGGGGCAATGTAGACCTAATAGCAACACTTCCATCACTTCAGGCAACAAACAGGCACACTAACCTCAGTCTTGACTCTATTCTGACATGGACAGAAGACTCCAGTTGTTCCCCGTGTATGGGGAGAAACTACATCAGGCCAGTGGGTTCTAAAGACATTGTGAATTATATTTAATAGATTTTTGTTTTTCTCATGATTTCTTCATTCCCTCTGGTCACATCACAAAGAAAAGCACTGCCTAATCTCTCCAGAAAAGGTGCAGGCCATTTGATCCATCATCCCTTGGGTGCATCATGCCTATACCTCAGATCTTATCCTCTTAGCTTGTCTTCAGGGATCATGATTGCTTCAATTGTTCCATGGGGTCATTTCCATGCCAAAAACTCCAGTAGCATCTTCTACCCTACCAGAAACAAACTGCCCAGGTGAGACATGTGCATCTGCATGTTCTGAGGCTATTTCTAGCTTCACTCAGGTGGTGGAGCTCTCCAGCATCTTCCAGGGGTGTCCAATTTAGGGTCCTCCACATGTACAGATCACCACAGACACCAGCCTCAAGGATTTGGAGGGGGGGGCTGTATACAACTCCAGTTATGCTCAGGGGAGCATACACAATATAAATTGGGTGGCGCTGAAGGCAAGCAGGTAGGCCCGCCTACATTTGTCACTTGGTGCACCAGGTAGTGATAATAATCAGGACAGACAACATGACATCTAAGGCGGACATAAATTGAGAAGGCAGGACTTGTTCTCAATTTCCTCATGATGACAACTTGTTGTTAACTGCCATCGTTGACTTCAACTTAAAGCATCCCATGTATGAGAGAGGCCTCCAAGTCATCAACAGCCGTGCTCAGGTCTTGAAGGTTTTGCAAACCCAGGGTTGTGGGTTCCTTGATCCATCTGGAATGCACTCTTCCTCTTTTCCTACTGTGTCTACCTTATCCTATTGTCTTTTCTAGCAAGTAATGTCTTCTCATGATATGGCCAAAGTACAACAGTCTTTGTTTAGTCTTTAAACTTCTAGAGAAAGTTCAAGCTTGATATGCTCTAGAACCCATTGATTTGTCTTTTTAGCAGTTCATTGTATCCATACAACTCTTTTCCAGCTTCACAATTCAAATGTGTATGCAAATAATCTGTGGACATTATTTTTGTTTTTTTCATGTTCTACTGGAAGCTTGCCTTTGCACTTTCCTTCTTGACTTTCTTCAGTAATTGTTCCAAGTCTTTGCTATCTTTTACTAGTAGTATGATGTCATCTGCATATCCTAAATTGTTGATAATCCTTTCACCAATTTTCACCCCACTTTCCTCCAAGTCCAATTTTGATTTACTTTTAATATGTTCAGCATACCACTTAGATAGGACAATAAAATCCAGCCTTGCCTGAGCCCCTTGCCAATTGGAAACCTTTCTGTTTCTCCATATTCTGTCCTAACAGTAGTCTCTTGTCCTGAATTGTCCTCTTGTCCAATACACATTGTCCTGAGTACAATCAATTGTTGTAGCACAACTATAAGACAGATCTATAGTTTTCATGACCAATACAATCAAATGCTTAGCTATAATGTATAAGGCACAGGCTGATTTTTTTCTGAAATTCTTTGGTGCGCTCTATTAGCAAATGTATGTTTGCAATATGATTCCTATGTTTCTTCCTTTCCTAAACCCAGCTTGGACAGTTGGGCTTTTCTCATTCCCCATATGGTAAAAGGTTTTGTTGAAGAATTTTGAGCATTACTTTGCTTTCATGGGATATTATTGCAATGGCTCTGTGGTTGCTCTAATCCATGCTGTCCCCTTTCTTGGGGATTGGAATGTACATTGAGTGTTTCCAATCTACAGGCCATTGGTGGGTTTTTTTGGGTTTTTTTTTTTTTTGTATTTGTTCACAGATTTTAGTTAGAAGTACAATAGATTCTATCTCTAGCTTCAAGCAGCTCTATTGGTATGCCGTCTGTTCCTGGTGATTTATTTCTCCCCAAGTGCTTTGAATGCAGCTTCTACTTATTGTCTAAAATTGTAGGTTACAGGGTTTCTGTGTATTGTTTCCATCGTCTTTTTATTTCCACTTGGTCATGTAATGTGTTCCCTGCTAATTGAACAGTGTCATTCAGGGTTCTGATTTAATTTCTGTACCCTTTTTCTTTTCTTTTGTTTCTTCTCATCAATTGAGGCTTCTCTTTCTTTTTGGCAGCAGATGTGTCTTTTTGCATTCCTCTCTAACAATGTCCGTTTCAATCCAGATTTCTTCTGGCTCCCAGTGAATTAGCCTTAATTGTGCAAATCTACATTTTACATTATCTCTAAATTCTAAAGGTTGTAGAAGGTTATATTTCAGCATGATGTTTGGTATAACATTATTTAGCTGTATTCAATTATTTTATATTAATAGTTCATGATGAGCACCACTGGGAGCCAGTGGTGCTCATCTGCCCCTAGTCTTTTTTTTTTTTCATAGAGAATGGAGCTTTTCCATCTTCTGCATCCAATTATGCTGTCTATTTGATTTCTATATTGGCCATGAGTTGATTTCCACATTTAGAGTTGTCCCTTTGGTTGCTTGAAGAATGTGTTTGCAATGAACAAACTGTTGGCCTCACATATTTCAGTCAGTCTCCTGCTTCATTTCTTGGTCTTAGGTTAATTTTTCTTACAATAGTTGATTCTGCTCTGTTGTGTACTTTTGCATTCCAATCACCTATAATTAACAAAAAGTCCTGTTATGGTGTGTGATCAATTTCCTCCTGGACTCCAACACAGAATCTTTTAATTTCTTCTTCTTCTCCCTCTGTGATTGGAGCATAAACTTGGAAGGAGGTTATATTGATGCGTTTTCTCTGATGTTTTAATTGCCATGATTTGGACAGACTTTGCATTATAGCATTTAACCGCTTTTACTGCATCTCACTATAAAAGCCATTCCATTTCTTCTTAGATTTTCATTTCCTGAGTAAAACACTAATTATCAGACTCAAAATGTCCCTTTCTTGTCCACTTTAGTTTGCTCAACCCAAGTACTGCAATGTTCATACATCCCATTTCTTGTTTTACTATGTCAAGCTTCCCCTGATTCATGCTTCTCAAATTCCATGATCCTGTAATATGTGTTGTGCAGATTCAGACTTTCCTTTCACATGCATGTAAGCCTACCAACACAGAAAGGTACTGCCATTAGTGGACTATAACCACCAATGTTGTCTGAGTGTCATCTTCTCTCTTTAACACATCAAAGGGGAATTAAATATGAGAGCAGACAAGTTAAGTAGGATCAATATCAAGAGTACTGAGAAAGGGAAGGGAAGAAAGGACTCAGGTTATTCTCATAGCCCCCCCCCCCTAAACTGGCCTCACAAAGCATGATCCTCAGAGTTGCTTGTACTGCAGTTGGGTCACCTGCCTCCTCCATCCATACAACCAGGGGCAGGTGGTTCATTGAGATCCTGCTTGACTGAACCTTCACACATGGAGACTGAGCAGAATACGCTCCAGAAAAGTATGCCAGTGTCAGTAGTGTGTCATTATTAATTCCAGGTACCCTTCTATCATGCATATACCGTATTTTCCGGCGTATAAGACGACCTTTTAACCTGCAAAATCTGTGGCTAAAGGGGGGGGGGGTTTGTCTTATACACCGAGTATAAGGATGATGAAGATAGAGGTGCTAAAACTCTATATTTTGACTGGAAAAATGGGGGGTCGTCGTATACGCGGGTCATCTTATACGCCGGAAAATATGGTATATTATACTTTTCATTCTTTCAAAGATGATGTATGAAGAAGGGGGTTAGCTACTGACTAGATTCAATTAGCACTTTACTGCTTTTCTTTCAGGACCAACTGGACAAGAGACTTCATCCAAATACCCTTAAGAGATAGATTTCTGCAGTATCTTCTAGTTAAGCAATATTAAACATTATCATTTTACTCCCTTGTCAGGAGGTACCTGAGGGCAGCCTCATTTCTGAAACCACTAACCATCAGCATCCTACATGGGATCCTGACAAGGTTCTTTCTGCATGATCTCCTTTTGAACTCCTGAGAAAGGTATACAGGTAAATTACATATACTGTATTTTATTATGTACTCAATCATATTTTTCTAATTATCTTATCTTCATTAAAATGCCTTGTTGGCATTATCTGATGTTAAAACATTCTCCACACATCTTCCTTCTCCTTCTCTGGACCTCTCCTGGCCATCTAACACCACTTCCCTCCACTTCCTTCCATTCTGAATCCAATGTTAAAACCTTCTTCCCCATCATCACCACCACCACACACACCAGGGAAGTGGTACTAGGAGGTTAGGCGGTCCAGAGAGGGAGAAAGAAGATGGGTAGAAGGTGTTAACATTGGATTCAGAATGGAGTGAAGTGGTGCTAGGTGGCCAAGAAAGGTACAGGAAAAAGTTGCGGGCTGACTAAATGCATTTCTCAAAGAGGAACACAACCATGGTGTTACTCAGTGGACTTCCTGAAGTCTACTCAGTTGCATATGGGAGGAACTTTGAAAATCAACTTTAGAGGGATTATCCTTCTGCCTTGGCAAAGGATCTATACTATTCCCCTATTTGCAACAAAGACAGGCTGACAAGTAGAAACATTTTTTGAAGAGGAATAGAAAGTAATGAGTTCAGTCCTGCTCTTAGTCATACTCAAAATGGAGGACATTCAGAATTCCTTTCAGAGGAATGTAGGACTATGCACAGGAAAAGGACATCTGATCACTCTGTTTGAACGGGACCCAACAAAATTCACAATATGAATTAAAAGCTAATCATTACTTTTAAATTTTAATTTGTTTTAACCACTCCATTAAACATCTTTTCACCTAGACATTCAGTCGCCAAAACCTGGTTCAAATAAAAAGGTCTTTACTTGGTAGCAGGAGAGTAGGGCAACTTCACAGCACATTGCTCCACAGCCTGGGAACAGCCAGTGAAAAGGCTTTCACTTGTGTCCTTACTAAATGTGCCTATGAAGTTGGTGGGACCAAGAAAAAGTCCTTCCCTACGGATCTTAAAACTCTGTCAGGGTCATATTGATATGTTTTCAAAAGCTCTAAAAGAAAAAGCATGTAAAGAATCTCCCCCTGCCCACCTTCACCTGTAGGTAGAATAGTAGAATCATGGAATCATAGAATTGGAAGAGACCTCAAGGGCCATCCAGTCCAACCCCATTCTGCCATGCAGGAACTCTCAATCAAAGCATTCCCAACAAATGGCCACCCAGCCTCTGTTTAAAGACCTTCAAAGACGGAGACTCGCCCACTCTCTGAGGGCATATGTTTCTCCTAATGTTGAGGTGGAATCTCTTTTCCTGTAGCTTGCATCCATTGTTGCAGGTCCTATTATCTGGAGCAGCAGAAAACAAGCTTGCTCCAGCCTCAACATGATATCCCTTCAAATATTTAAACAGGGCTGTCATATCACCTCTTAACTGTCTCTTCTCCAGGCTAAACATACCTAGCTCCCTAAATCGTTCCTCATAGGGCAGGGTTTCCAGACCCTTCACCCTTTTAGTTGCCCTCCCTTGGACACACTTCATCTTGTTAACATCCTTTTAGAATTGTGGTGCCCAGAACAGGACACTATTCCAGGTGGGGCCTGACCAAAGCAGAATACAGTGGAATACAGGTAAAGCAAACTCTTGTGTGCATGAAGAAAAATAAATTGTAGATATGTTCTCTGTGGTTCTAACAGAAACCCAAGAATCCCCAACAGTCACTTACTATCTTTATTTGATTTTAAGCAGATCCTCCTGATCTTGAAGGCCAATGCAACCACCAGTTTCCTTGTCCTAATATTAATCACAACATTCTTTCCTGCTCCAATTAGATCACAGATCACATACTATTTATGCTTAATCAAAGTCAAGCTGAATACGAAGGTCATATACTAATTTCAGGGGACTCCGAGACAGACTTAATTAAACTGAAGGACCTTATGGTCCATTTTCCCATGCTTTTCTCAGGTTTCTGTTTCTTTGAAGTTATTCATCTTTTTCCTTTTCAAATGAAATTTTCATCCTTCCACGAGTTCATGTCTTTCTTCTTGATCCTATTACACATTTAGCTGAATCAGCACTTAGTTCCCATTGATTTAGATGTCTGGTTGGGACTATCAAGTGGATTTAGGTCTTAGCATGTCTTTCTTTTTCTGCCCTTACTACTTGCTGCTTTAAAATACTGTAACCTTGGAATTAACTAAAATATCTCAGTCTAGCCATGAAGTAAAGTAAATAGTTGGATTTTGTGAGCTAAACATTCTAATTCCTTCATCCTGAAGGACTTACAAAAAACAATACATAGAGAGATCTTGTAGCACCTTTGAGACTAACTGAAAAAAAAATAAATTGACAGCATGAGCTTTCACAGACTTCAGTCTACATCCTCAGATGCATCTGGTGGAGTCTCTCTGAGGATGAGTCTCAAAGGTGCTACAAGATCTCTCTATGTACTGATTTTAGACTAACATGGCTATATCTTTGAATTCTTACAAAAAACAAATAGCCATTTTACAAAAATCCAACATACCTGGGCTTTGTGTAAACAATCTGTTGGGAAATGTAAAAATTGTTAGGTCTTCAATAATGTCTCTCTTACAATTAGTTAATAACACAATGGATAATTTAATTCTTGAAATATATTAATTCTGAAATTCCAACTTAAGCCTTTAGTTTTTTAACTTTAGTTTTAAAAAATTGATTTACCTAATTTTCCCCTTTATGTTAGAAAAGCTATAACTTGATCTTAACATACTATTTCCCTTCTCTAGAGAGAATACTGTACACTCGCCCGAAGCATGATAAATGTGCTTCTACAGCAGGTTCACGTCTAAAACAATTAATAGACGTTATCACACGTGGCCCAGAAACTGAAAGTAAAGTGGAAATGAGGCATCCCGAAAATAAACGGGAAATAAACCTCGTTTCTGCAAACATCATTACCTTCATTGCGCATTTACAGTAACTGCATTGAATGTCCACACACAACAGAAAAAAACCCGTAAATGTAGCAGAAATGAGCCTCCTGCACATGCGCAGATAGAATAATGTTCGCGGGAACCATGGGTAATGACGGGGAAATGCTCCCCAATACGTATTTGGTTATCATACTTACGGTAAATGCGAAATGATCCTCATCGCGCAATTGCAATTCCTCAAGAAACCGAATTTCAAAAGATCTCGGTTCTTTCCACTTTCTGTCCACTTTCTGTCGGGGTTCTGTGCGACGTCGTGTGAAAACACGGGCAAATAATCCGGTTTCGGCCAGGATTTCGTTTGGATTTTGTTTGGATTGGGCCCCGTGTGATAACGTCCAATGTCAGGACACAGAGAATTTACACAATGGGACAAACTACGTTTCTTGAAATCTAAGGCAAATTCATATACAACCACTAGATGGCATATGGAGCTAAATCTACTCATTAATGGCAGACTCACAGAAATTGAAAATCATCAAAGAAATGTCTTGATTAATCTTCAGTAAATTTGTTCAAGTTATCTGTAAAAAGAGATTATGCCTGAAACATTTTATTACATACACATTTTAAACATGTAAACTCATTTACCCTGCCTTTCAAAACATGTTATTGAAGAATGCAAATGTTAAGTTACACAACAAAATACAGGTTGAATGCCCCAATCCAAAAACCAAAATCTTCCAAAATCTAAAACTTTTTTCATGGGTGGCTGAAACAGTGACCCCTTTGCTTTCTGATAGTTCAATGTACACAAACTTTGTTTCATACATAAAATTATTTTAAAATATTGTATAAAATTACCTTCAGGCTATGTGTATGAAGCTATGTGTATGAAGTGTGTATGAAACATAAATGAATTTCATGTTTAGATTTGGGTCCTGTCTCCAAGATATCTCATTATGTATATGCAAACATTCCAAAATCCGGGGGGGGGGGCAGGAACCAACCCAAAATCTCAAGCACTTCTGGTCCCAAGCATTTTGTACTATCTTTTAAATATTTTCTAAGAAGCTTAATGCCATTCTGTTGAATCAATCTTATATTTTAAACAATGCTGGTATTATTTTCATCTTTATACAGCTCTGCCACCAATATGTTCTTAAAATGCATTTGGTAAATCAAATACAGTCCACTCTCCACATTTGGGGGTGGTTAGGGGCACAGGATGACAAAGTGGGAGAATTGCAAATATCCTAAGGTAAAGGTATGGGTATTCCCCATTGACAAGGTTGTCAAGTCGTACCCTACCGAAGGGGGGTGGTGCTCATCTCGGTTACTAAGCCGAAGAGTCAGCATTGTCAATAACTACTCTGTGACCATGTGTCCCAGCATAATTGCACAGAATGCTGTTTACCTTCACACCAAAGTGGCGGCCAATCTAGATTCTCACCCCACTCCCTCACTTCCTGTTCTGCCAACAGTGCCAGCCCATCACTTCCTTTCCCACCTTGGTACCACAATGCCTCAGTCTCATTTTAAACACGTAGCCGTGTTAGTCTGTAGAATTAATATATAGAGAAATTTTGTACCACCTTTGAGACTAAAGGCCTTTACAGACTGCAGAATAGTGCAGCTTGAGGCCACTTTAACTGTCCTGGCTCAGTGCTA
>CM034701.1:335038175-335055474 GCA_020142125.1 Phrynosoma platyrhinos
GAGAGAGAGAGAGAGAGAGACGGAGGAGGCGCTGTCATGGCGAGCGGGGCAGAGGGCGAGGAGGAGCCTCAGAAGGTAAAGAGGGCTGTCGGCTTTCCTCAGGGAAATTACTTCTTTTTTACAGGCGGACGAGTGACAGGATGCTGTCATAAAATGAGACTAGGGCTGCATCCCCACTGGAGAAATAATCCGGTTTGAGAGCGCTTCCCAGAATGCCACAGCATGGAGCCGTGGCAGTTCAAGCGCTCCCAGACCGGATTATTTCTCCCACACGGCCCTGGAAACCCACTGGGTGACCTTGGGCAAATCACACTCTCTCAGCCACAGAGGGAGGCACACACAAGAGTCGTAAATATCCTAAAGGCACCAGATCCTGCCTGGTCTTAGAAGCTAAGCAGGGTCAGCCCTGGTTAGTACTTGGAAGAGAGACCACCAGGTGCTATAGCCTAGATTTCAAAGGAAGGAACCACTTCTGAGTTGTATTCCTTGCCTAAGAAAAGCCCATGAAATTCAAGGGGTTACCATAAGTCACAGGGGGGCATGAAGGCACACTGCACACATGTTGTTGTGTGTTGTGTTGTGTGCCTTCAAGTCTTTTCTGACTTAGGGTGACCCCAAGGCAAACCTGTCGTGGTGGTTTTTTTGGCAAGATTTGTCCAGAAGAGATTTGCCATTGCCTTCCCTTGAGGCTGAGAGCATGTGACTTTCCCAAGGTCACCCATTGTGTTTCATGGCCAAACTGGGAATCAAACCCTGGTCTCTGGAGTTGTAGGGGGGTTGCAGACTGCCAGAAATAGTGCAAATTGACTCCACTTTTAGGGTTAGGGAATCATGGGAACTGTATTTTATTGTGGCACCAGAGCTCTCTGACAGAGAAGGCTCAATGTCTCAGGGGGAAAAAAACAATTCCCATGATTCCCTAGCACTAACCCTAACCCTAAAAGTGGACTCAATTTGCACTATTTCTGGCAGTCTGCAACCCCCCCGTAGTCTGACACTCAAACCACTAAGCTATGCTGGCTCTCTCTCACACATATATACACACAAACACACATTTAATGGGTGTGTACTCTGGTTGAGACTAACAATTGGATTTTGTTTCTGATTCCACATACATATTCCAGTTTTGTACCTCAAATGGTGGCAGCACTCCTAGAACTGTCAATAAATCATTATTATTGTCCCAGTTGCTGTCACCCAACAACACTGGAGAAGATGGCAGAAGGAGCAAAACTCTCAGTAAAAGATTGAAAAGTGGTCTGTAGTTTCCACAGTTTTAAAATAGGTGTAATTGTAGTCCTTTTTTTGTAGATCTAAAAGGTCTAATCATGTAGACCTAAAGGGTCAGGAAAATGTTTTGCAAAACACATTTTACATGTTTATGTGTACTACATGTTTATATCCCAAATCCACGAGACAGTGATACCTTTGATTGACCAACCAAAATACACAAAGTAAATGATGCAAGATTCTGAAGCTCTATGGCTTCTTCACTAGACCAAGGCATTAAGAATCATACAGGAGAAAAAAACATTATACAAATGACTATTGTAGTGACAGGCCTGAACTTTCTGAAGATGGTGGTGTTCTTTGGAGGGATATCTGTGCTAGTGGGTCTCTCATCCTTCTGTCCATGTGCCACTGGGAACAATGCATTGCCAACGATAGATTTTAAAATTTATTTCCTGAATTTTAGGGTGCTTTGTCCCCAGGGTCACAAATTAAATTAAAACCAGCACTTTGAAATAGGTCTGGAAACTAACTGAGAGCCAATTAAGATAATGCAAAAGGTGCTTGATGAGGCACTTGTGGTTTCCTTATTTGCAGTTGTGTGCCTTCAAGGCAACTATAAGGTAACCCTATTGCAGAGTTTTCTGGTCTTGTTCAGGGGGGCATTGACTGCCTTCCTCAGAAGTTGAGAGAGTGTAACTTATCCAAGGTCATCCAGTGGGTTTACATGGATTTGAACCCTGGTCTCTAGACTTGTTTTCCAACACTCAAACCACTATGGCACATTGGCTCTTTGTCTTTCCAAAGATGTGGTGGTTATCACGACATAAATAATCATAGCCATATTTTTCATGTCCAGGAAAAGGCGGTGTTCAGGATACTAACTTACAGTGACAAAATACAATCATGGTGATACCACCACTTTGTATTCTGGGAGCAACACTGGGAGAAGCCCCATGCTGCAAATCTGAGCCCTAAGAGTGGGCTATAACCCTATTGAGAACCAATCATATACCTATTCTTTAATCTAATGAACCCCTCAGCCACTGACATTTCTGTCATGTTGGTATTGTTTTGCTATATTTGCTCTCATTCAGTGCACCACAAAGTTCAGACACTAGTACAAGACTCAAAACTTTATAAAAGAAAAAACCAATTAAGTCATCAGCAGCTGATGGCGTGACACCCCAGTCCTCCTGTAACTGTATTCTGTAGATATGTGAGAACCACCAAAAGATGGTGTTTTCCAGTCCCGTAAGATGACCCAGAAGCATGATGGCTGATGGCATCATGTGCCATTGAGAGATCCAGCAGAATCAAGAAGGGCATGCTTGTGCTGTCCAAATATAGTTTCATATGGCTATCCATGTTTCTGTATTGGACAATGATCATTTTTCCTAGCCTGCAAGGTGAGTGTCCAAATGTCTGAGGTGATCTGATGCACATTTTGCCTCTTGAGATGTAGCCATTGCCAGTGACCAAGCGATGCCACCAAACCACAAGAAGAACTTTGACTAATAAGATGGCATGCCAAAAATATTTCTCCCAAAAATGTAGTATGTTATTATAATGATTAACAAGATGAACTAATTCCCCATGATAATTATGTTAGGCACTTTTTTAGGTCCATCTTTTTCTGTCCTTGTAGCTCAGAGGGGGACATTACAATGCTCAGTTCTTCACAATTACTAAACCGACAGGAATCGTTTCTTGTAATGAGTCTGGTGCTCCTGTTGATTGAGTACTTGGTCCTGTTTGTTTGTTTGAAAACTAATAAAAATGTGTTATTTTCTGAGACTGTTTTTATGTGATATGTTTAATTTCTTTCAAGTCTTTTAAGCTGCTGGGAATACTTGATGTCAAAAATGTCCCTTGTGCTCGAGAATCAGTGCTCTATGGATCTTTGGGTGGTGTCATGGTGGGCCTTGGACACTTTTTGGCAACTAGTAAGTAAAAGTAAGGGCACATGTAAAACTACTGGTGTGTCTGGTGTATATTACTTTCTGTATTTCTAGTCCCTTCCTATGGCTCCATTCTCTTTTGAGAGCTATGCACCACTGTAATACACTTAGCAATTGACCAACATTTCAAAGTGCTGCATGCTTCTCTCTTCCTAGCAAAGATGTACACAAAATTTGTAAACTGACAATTCTTGAACTTCCAAACAGTTAAATTATTCATAAATATATCTTGTCAGCTAATTCAGTGACTAAGGATGGTTAACTTTAGTCAATTTAATTTATTGGGTACTGAGCCTGTATTTTTGCAAGTTTGTGAAAACAGGCTGTTCTATATTTACCGTTTATTCCGTTTTCTCAAATTTATCTGAAGTGAATGTGCTTGTCAAATTATTAAGTCTTCTGATAGTTCATTCTGTAGTTTAACACAATTACTCTATATAGCCATAATGTGTGTCCTATAGAATATCTAAAGCTGGGTTTAACTGTGGAAATTGGCATTTAAAAATTTCTTAAATATTTTTATGGTTTTCCTGTATTGTTAATTGCTATGTTTGTCTGCTTTCTTGAATATAAATAAGCTCCTCTTTTCCTCCACTCAGGCAGAGTGAGACGATCCTGTGACTTTGGAATGGGAGGTTTTATCTTGACAACACTGGGATGTTGGTGTGTATTGTTTCTGTAACTATGAGGCAACCTTTAAGTTTTAATACTACCATACTCTTGCAGCCACACACATGCTGAAAAATGTATTTTGGATTGTACAACATGCTAGGCTGTTCCTAAGGATAGATACGCATCTCCCCTAAAATGTGCAGCATTTCCTGGTATATAATGTGTTTTTTAAAAATGTGCATAGTTGGCCAATATATTCATCTACTCAGGTTTATGACAAATACCTTAATACAGATTATAACCCCCCCCCCCCATATATATCTTGTTGCTGACCTTTTTTTATTTTATTTCCGGAGGCCACTTTTATGTTTTACACAGAAGTGCTTCCATCCCCTTTTAATGTCAGTTTTTAAAAGGGTTGGAAGCAGCATGGAAAACATGGAAAACTCTTTAGCTGCTGAGTGGGGATGTTAAGAACAGACCCAACAACATACTTTTGTGCCAACCAGAAGATAACGGGATGGAAGGATTGTTTTTCATATCTCACAGCCTAAACTAAAAAGTAGAAATATATAGTACAGATATACAGAGACACACATACACAAACCTATTCAGGTACTCCCACTAACTGAATAAAATGTAAAACATTTCTGTCTGATGTACGGTAGTAGTTGGTTTGATATGATAAAATCTGGATGAGTATTAGCATTTTTATTCTGTAAAGAAAGGGGATCATTCAAATTTTTGTTTTTCTTTCTTAAGGATCTATTGTAGATACAATAATGCAAAATTAAGAATTCAGCAACGCATGATTCAAGAAGGGATAAAAAACAAGATTTTGTATGAAAGCACTCAGTTTGATCCAGAGAAGAAGACGGTGAAAAGCATTGAAGAAAGCCGTTCATAGTTTTCATAAGAATGTCTAAGCATTTGTAATGATTATAGCTATACTATAAAACCAAATCTGAGAAACCATAGGACCTGCTGTCTGCTAAATGTCATGTAACAGGTTCTCCTAGCACAGTGGGCTGTCAAGACCCAATTTGTATTTTACTTTTCTTCATGTTTCACCTTTGATTTATATGCAGCCACTTTTAGAGGGGAAGGGGAACTGATCTGCTTCAGATTGGGTGAAGTACTTCAGAATGAATAGCTTAAATTAGTTTGGGAGATTTGTTCAGTGACAGGACTTTAACTGCAGTACATTAAAAGGGAAGAAATTAAGCATTAAAGGCTGTCATCCTCTGCTGTAACCAGGAAGTATTCCCTGTTAAACATGGTGGGACTTGCTTCTGAGTAGACACATAAAATTGGTGCAAGTTACAGTAATTGTAGTGGGATATATTTAAGCAGGGGTAGGCAACCTAAGGCCCGGGGGCCGGATGCGGCCCCCTGAGGCCTTTGGACCGGCCCCAGGCCGGTCCTGCCGCCGCCAGTGGTGGCGGCCATGATGATATTGATTATTGTTGTTATTACTTGTTCTTGGGTTTTTCTTGGCAAAATCTCCACAGGGGTTTTGCCATGGCTTTTCTGGGGCTGAGAGAGTGTGCATGCATATTTTTTTATTTTTATTTTAATTTTAATGTATGTATTTATTTATTTATGGTGCTTCGGCACCCCCCAATTGTCTGAGGAACAGCAACCCGGCCCCTGGCTCAAAAAGGTTGCCTACCCCTGTATTTAAGCATAAATTAGAACAAACTCTTTCCCCTTTCAGCTAAATAAGAAAGTTGCATCATGTCATATGTGCTTGTTTTGCATGCATTTTGCCAGGTGATCCTCCAGTACGACTACTAATTTTTTTCCATGGCTCCTGTGAAAGATATTACTACATAAAAAATTTCTGCTGACAATAGTTCTCCAGAGGAATCATGGGAGCATGAATTTTCTGCACTGAAATAATGTAAAAATGCTTGACCATGTGTGATATATTTGTCAAGTGGCATATAGACTCTGTGACAATGGTACATAAGTGTTGACCACTGCCATCAGCTTATTCGGGGTTTTTTTTAAAAACCATTTTATAAATCTTCCTATTGCCTATATTTCTTCTGCATAAGCATATTTAAATGAGGCATTTCCCATCTGTAGTAGAATTTGACATAGTAGTGTATCAAGGTGGCATGAAACAACCCTGAACTAAGATGATGCCATAACCCCAATTCAAGGAAACTACAGTGGCCACCTTCGTGTTCTTATTGTAACAACTCTCAATACCAAAGAGACAATCTACTGTTCAGTGATGTTGCTGAACATTTGCTTCTGCTCTGGGAGTTGTCTCAGCAAACACTTTAACAGAAAAAAAGTGACCATTTGTTTACTTTAGATTTATTTTTAGTGTTTTCTATAGTTTATCAGAGCCTGTATTTAACTGATGAGATTGTTCCTTATATTGTATTTCATGTTTTCATTATAGCTTAAAATATATTCTTATTTTAAGAAGACAAGTTGAGATATTTGTGGATAAATCCTTGTTGAGTCCCTTGATGATGTAATGATCACATAAGCGGTTTTGTAAGCAGATTCTTAAATGCCTGGCCTTTTACATGAGAGCCAAGGTAGTTTGGAACAAAGCATATCTAGTTCAATACTCTGATAGTGGATTATGTGAACCCTACAAGCAGGACATGAATACAACACTTTCCCCGTACTCCCAGTAAGTCGGGGTAGGCAACCTTTCCCCTTTAAGGGCCAAGGGACCAGCTCCCAGAATCCCAGGAGCTATGGGCCAACATGGGACTATTGGCCAACATGGCTGAGGCTTCTGGGAGCTGAAGTCCCTCAGCCCTTAAAGGGGAAAGGTTGCCTACCCCTGCAGTAAGTGATAGAGACATACTGTCTTTGATACTAGAAGGACTATGATAGCTATTGATAATCCTGTCTTCCAAGAATTTCTCCCATATTCCATCATTAACGTCTTTCAAAATTTGTTTCAAAAACTAACATGCACTTACTTGGGAGTGAGTCTTCATTAACTCAAGTTGTAACATTGCTCTGACTCAGCAGGACTTATGTTCAAAAGAACATGAAGATTGCACAGCAGTGTACACAAGCATTTCCACAGGATTCAAGTATGCTAATAAGTAATAACTGAATTATGCGGGAGATCATGTGTTCCAAACTTTGGGTTTTTTTTCCTTAACCTCATAGCCTTATTAACAATTACCTGATCTACTATTTCTGTTCTTATCAAATATTGTAATTTGTTGAAGGCATAGTACCATCAGTTACACTTCTGCCTGTTTAGCCCAGCCACCTCACCTACCAGCTCTATGTCAGCTAGGTGCAGCATGAGACAGTTAATAGGGTTATATCAAATGGCTTGTAGAGCATGTAAAAAGCTGCTAGTTTTTGATCTAGTGATTACTTCTTGCATAAAGTAATTAAAAGAATACTCTTATGAGGCAAACTTTGAATATCTTGGCTGAGAAGCAGAAAAAAACTGAAAGATAATTGTTGACTGCACAATAACTGTAATTAAGAGCCAGCATGGTGTAGTAGTCTGAGTGTTGGACTAGGACTGTGGAAGACCAGGCTTCACATCCTCATTTAGTCATGGAAACTCCTTGTCAAAAAAAAACCCATGATAGGTTTGCCTTAAGAGTTACCATAAATCAAAAAGGACTTGATGTCACACAATAACAGATATTCTGTTTAAATACCTTTAATATAGTCTGTCAGAAGTGAATGGATGCAGTCAGCCTGCACTGAAGATGCATGTTTTGCATGAGGGATTTCAGTTGCCAGATTGTACTTTGTCTTCCCTGATCTATGCTGATTTCTACAACCCTTCAAATCTGAAGAGTGTTTTTATTCAGTATTCTGTTGCTCTCCTTGACGAGATCTTGATTTTTGGGAGACTGAGCGTACTCTGCTAACATAGTGTAGGTACATGAAGTAAGGGAAAATGCCTTCATATTATTAGATATCTAAGTGCAAAAACAATGTTAAAGGCATCTTAATATGCCTAAACAAGGACTCTTGAGATATTAAACAGCTGGGATCCTGCATCATCAGACATAACTACAACAGCTCCATGATCACAGTTAATGTCACACTCTAGAAAACTTACCTTTTCAGCATGGCAGCACCCTAACTGAAGGTTTCCAAGATGCTGAAAATCTGCAGTGCTCTAGCAGTTATGTATCAAAAACAGGCAGGTGGAGAGACTCCTCTGGTGCAGCCAGAAAACCACTGCAGACTTCATTTCCCAGTGTCCTGGAAACCCTTTGGGACATTGCCAGACTGAAAAAATAGGTTTTGGGGGTCACATTCAGTGGTTACTGACCATAAATGTGAATGCTTAACAATTACATCATCATAAATCCAGATTACAATGTAACTATTGAGCAGGAGACCAGCCTAATGTTTTTGATGGCATAAGCTTCTGGATGGATCTAGTCGCCTTTTGACTTTTATAATTCTGAAGCAGACTAGGTCCCTGAAAGCTTATGCCATAACAAATGTGTTGATCTTTAATGCCACATGACAGCTATTTTTATTTTTTAAAACCTAACAATTATTCAGAAAATTACTGTGCCTACAAGATTACACACTTACTAAAAATAATGGATTTCCTCAAACTTTTGTGAACACCACGGGATTTGATGAAAACAAAAAAGCTCTAACATTTGTCTTTTTGTTGCTTTGCTCATATGGCAATACATCAAAAACCTTCGAATGTTTTCTGACTTTGTAGCCAAGGAAACTGAAAACAGCAATGCTTATCAAAAGAGATTTTAAATTCAAAATCTGTATCAGGGCAATATCTTTATTAAGCAAACAAAGGTCACAAAATACTGTGCAAGCATTTGAGTCCTTTAGAACTCATTACCAGGCAAGAGTAAACAAACCAAAGAGGCAGTATGCAAGGAAAAAAGTGATTAACGTAACGCTAAGGAATCTGCATTCATCTAGTCTTAAGATAGTAAGTGGGAAGATGCAGGTAATAAAATGAGATTCTGCCAGATATTGTAACAATTGCATTTGGAACTTTCCCAAGCATTGCTAAAAAACAAAGGGCAATTCCTCATCTTTTTTTAAAAAAAAAATACATAATGTGAGGCTTAGGATCACCTCCAGGTTTCTGACAGTGGGGAACAGGTGTACAACAGAGAAAGAAACCAAACTGGGTAACTACTGAAATTCAGCAGTTGCTAAAGTAACAGTTTTATTGGAATTAGTCATAGCTGAAGTAATGTGTAGACCTATCAAATCAGTGGGAGCTTAATTAAATCTGGGATGTAAATGACTTTAGCAACTTCCTCTTGCTTCAGTAGGTCTACTGTAGTGGGAGCTAACAATCCGATTTAGACATCAGTGTGCTGAGTATTGCCTTATAGGACAGCAAAAGTGTTCTATCCTTAATACTTAACATTGCCTGAGAAGAAGCATCACAATTCTAGCATCGTAATTTTGGGAGAAAGGTGGGATAGAAATCAAAAATAATAATTTTACAAGCATGGATGAAAACTTAATAGTCCCAGTATTTAGGCAGAAAGCTTAAATTATCCTGGGTATCCAGTCTGCTCAAATGGTTCCACCAGGTAAAAGATGTCATTTCCAAGACAACCATTTCCATGTTTAATTAATTAAATGATGTAACAGCAGTGTATTTATTTGTTTTATGCAAGTTGAGTCTCCCTTATCTGAAATGTTTGGGACCAAAAGTGTTTTGTATTTCAGTTTTTTGGATTTTGGAATATTTGCAAATACATGAGATATCTGGGAGATGGGAGCCATGCCTAAACATGAAATTCATTTATGTTTTTATATACTTTATACAAATAGCCTCAAAGTAATTTGATACATATTTTTAATAATTGTACATGAAACAAAGTTTGTGTATATTGAACCATCAGAAAGCAAAGATGTCACTATCTCAGCCACCCATGTGGATAATTTTGTGGAGTATTTTGGAATTCCAGATAAGGGAGACTCAAGCTGTATACCATCTGCTACTCCATTGTCCCATTTTTTTACTAATTGTGGACTAGGCCAAGTCCACTGGGTGACCCTGAGCAAGTCATTCTCAACCTCAGAGTAAAGGAAGGAGAAACCCCCTCTGAAAAATCTTGCCAAGAAAACCCTGCAATAAAGTTGCCTTATGTCAGAAATGACTTGAAGGCACATAAGACCAAAATGCCTTGTTCAAAGTAATGTCACCAGATATCTGGCAAAATATAAGTTACTCATTTTCTTATCACTATAGAAGTAATTTGTAGGTTGCCTGTCTCATGCTATGCTGGGAAGATTCCCACTGCCATCAGGAAAGTACTAATAGAAACAAAAATGTGAAGGATAACTGCAAAGATGGGGCAAGGGAGGGCAGTAGCAAAAGCCTTGCCTTTCATAAGATGTAGCTATCCTACCAGCTCCACAAAGAATGACCCATTCTCCCTGCCACCATGGCCTGCTTAAAAAAAATGACTTACATCAACACAACAGTCATATGCCAACATACACTAACTGGGTTCCCAATAGTTGGAACCAATTAAAACCTGTGAACACCATGCTCTGGGGAGCGAGAAAAAATACCAAGTTTTTAAACTATTGTTAGTGTAATGACAAAATTATCATAATTTGCTTTTGAATAATCAAAACTCCAAGTGCAGAACCAGTTTTTTCAGATGTTGCAGACATGAGCTCACCAAAACCTCAACCATTACAAACAATGCTAATGGATTATGGGGGCTTCAGGTCAAATGTCCACAAGCAAAGATGCTCTTCATGCTCACTGTGGGATTGTACCCACTACCACTTCCCAACTAAGAAGACCTAAGTGTATGTGCCTTCAAGTCACCATTACTTTCATATGGTTTTCTTAGGCAAGGGATATCAAGAGATAGGTTTTGCCAGCTCTTCAGCCACCCATATCTTACATCTGTAAAGAACCCAACCTGCACCACAATAAAACAAAGACCAGTTTCCCTCTGCAGTCCCTCAGGAATGCAACCAGTTAACATCCATTTGAGACAGAACGCAAAGAAAACAGGTATTGGCAGTTTCTACAGGTAGAAAGGAAGCTCTGCAGGTTGGGGACAAAACATTACTCAAAATTCTTGGTCTGAAAAGGACTTTGGGATAGGTGACTGCAGACCACTACCAATATCCTAAAATACATGGCTGTTAATGAGTTTTTAGTAGAGCCCTGGGATGCAGTGCTGCACCCTTTTTGGAATTGCAGTTCACATCCTGCCTAGTGAGATTTCCCACCTCCCAACCCAGAACCAATCAACACTGATTTCTGAGTCTAAGGGCAAAAAAAGTAACAGGCCTACAAGTCACCATTGTGAGCACCCCAGGGAGTTGTAATTGAGGGTGTGATTGTCATTCTGACCCATAGACAATGTAATAGGCTGACCACTGTTAAGCTCAGCTCTAGTTTGCAGCCATCCTTGCAAGGCTGCTGAAGTACTATTTGAGAAGTATGTCTGCACCAATTTTGCACAATAAATTTCCTTCATTAGGGCAGGGCTCACTGTGTTCTTGGCATACAATTCCAGATTGGAACTAACACTGAACCAGCTGTTTCTCTTGTGTGAAAATATGCATGTTAGGTATATACACACCTTGGTTATTTGTATATCCTGCCTCAAGGCATTAAGGGATTTTAGACCAATGTGGTGAGAATCCCAGAACAAGAGTAAAATGATTTTATTTTATTGCAAACAAACGGCTAAAGTTAATTTCTCCACCTACTTTCTTTAGAGAAGTAAATCAGCAGGCTAAGAAGACACACCCATCTGAGAACTAACATGATTAAAAATTAGATATAAAATGGGTGAATCACAATTTCATTTGTTTACAAAATGGTGGAGTTTACTACTACAAGCACACTAAATACACAGTATTTGTGGGGAAAAGGTTACAGACACACAGCTAACTTCATATAGATCCCATTAGACAACTGGATTTACAACAAGTTTGTTTAATAAGAAATGGGCAGAGCCAGCTTTTTCAGAATCAAAATGCAGAACAAATGGAAAAAGTTGATGGTGTGTACCTTCACAAGTTGAGCCTCTACAGACAAATGCAACCAGGTTTTATGTGCACTCCACCTTCACTATTTAGCTTTAGGTTTGCTTTGCCCCCCTCAAAAACCATTTGCCAAATTAAAACAAAAATACACCCTAGTTTATTGCCAAAAACTATTCTGATTTCTTTCCCTCTTCCATACCCAGAAACTGCATAGAGAGGATGGAGTGGAAGATGGAGTGTAATGAGCATTATTTACACAGTATTAATATTCATGGGGGGCTACAAAAAGCCTGGTTGCTAACTGTACTGTGTTGATGACTCTCGACTGTTTCTTAGAAATTTGGGAGGGGAGGAGAAAAAAGAGAAAAGAAAACCTTTAATAAGAGGACACCAGATACAAAGCAACATTTTACTTTTGTTGTGGTAAAAAAAATCACATTTTACAGATAAAATGTAGAACCCTGAAATACTGACACATTCTCTTATCGTGCACAATGCTGAGGTTCTCTTAAGATTCACTTTAAAACTGCAATTAAAAATGTACAAAAAAAAAAATCAAAACCCACAAAGCTTCTAAAAAAGGAACCTGCAGGCACTTCCTCTTGTGGAATGTTTAAAAAGTTAGCCTACTAAAGAAAACAGTCGATTTCTTGTGAAGGTTTTGAAGAAATATGGATCAGTTCATTTTATTTTGGGAATTCAATAGTATCCTTGGTGAAAATGCTGACTCCATGGCTTCTGACCCCAGAATTGCTACAAAAGAACAAAGATAAAGGTAGTTAATGCAGTGTAAAACACACAAAACTCTAAAAGAGAAGAAATTATAGAAGTACTTCTCATGAATACAACAAGGCTAATAAGACACTATATGTTACATCCAGTTATGTGAAGAACTTTAGTTAGGATCCAGTGTGGTCAACTCTTGAACAGAATCGGGACAAGCAGAGGTCGTCTTTGCCTACTACCAACTCCCTCTCCCCCACACTGCAAAACCACTGTTCTAGAAGGATGGCAAATCCCTCAAAGATCTCTTTCCAACCTGTGCCAAGAGCTACTTGGAGAGGGGGAAACAGTATTTTTGCTTTGGTCCTGCAACATTAACTTGATGCTGGATGTAAGTATTTTATTATATATCTTACAACATTATAAACTTGTGTGAGGATTTACTTATATGTACTGCAAGAACTCTGTCATCCAACAAGACATGCATGAATTTCCCACTTACTACAAACTGAAAAAAGTTACTTACACCCTGCTGCCACTGGTTGTAGCCCTGAGATTGGTTTTTGTAGCCACGATTGTTTCCCCTTCCTCTGAAGTTCTACAACAAAAGAAACCCAAGAGATTCCTTGTTAACCATTTGACAAAATGCTAGCTCAAAACATATATATCCATGGCACTATCTATACACTGACAAATTACTCAATTCACTGGTAGAGTCTTTCATCAATCTACCAGCTATTAAAAGCTAACTGATGTGCACATCAAACAGCCACGCCATCATTCAAGAAAAGACTGACTTGTACAAAATAAAATCCACTTCCCTCAAAGGTTCTTGCTAAAACGAGCATTAGTTTTTATGCTCAGGTACTGTTCCTGATCTCATTTGATCTTGGAAGTGAAGCAGGGCCAGCTCTGGTTAATACTTGGATGGGAGACGGCAAATGACCAGGTGCTGTAGAATATATTTCAGAGGAAGAAACTGGCAAAACCTGAGTATATTCCTTGCCTAAGAAAACCTTATGAAATTCACAGGGTTTACCGTCTAGAAGTCGCCATAAGTCAACTTAAAGGGACAATGCACACACTTGCAGAACTTTAAATACACACATACACACACAGTTCCTGAGTGACAAAGACATTAGAGAAGACAATCATCCATGTGGAAGAACTAAACATGCAACGTTGAAGTGATCCATTGATCCACTGAGACTGCATGCAAAATTCAAACAATACAACTACAGTATTGCACAGGCCATATCTCAGCTGTGCAACTAGATGCCAGGATTCCTTTATTTCCTTCAGTGCTAGTAGGCATGAATAACTATGGAAAGTTTGGGGCCAATTTTCAACCTGTACAACCTTTTACAAGTTGCATTAGGCATAGAAATCTCCCCCCAAACTTTAAACAGAAATTATAGGGCATCCATTTCTGGTTCTTTTTCAAGATGGGAGGTTTTATGGTCCTATAATCTCAACACGCCCAGAATTGTTGTGTGAATCTCTATTCGAGAGGGGGACTCCCATGGGGTTTCTGTGCAGCCCACACTTTAAGGAAAAGCAAATGAACTCTATTTTTTACCACTGCTGTAGCTAAACAGGTTCACTTTGTAGGGTAGAAAATAAGGAACCTCATAAGATTAATGAAACAATAATTCAAAGTAACTAATAAACATATCTGTTTCAGTTTTACTATTTTCATACCAGGATTACTTGCTATAAAACAGCACAAGTGTCAATATTCAGACAGAAATGTAATGGCAACAGCAATATATACCTGGTTGTAATTCCCTCTGTTAGGCATCCCACCTCTGTTGTAATTTCCTCTGTTTGTATAACCACCACCACCACCACCACCACCACCTCTGGCCGGAAAAACAGGTCCACGAGGATATGGATAGCCTATTGCTCCACCACTGCCACCACCTCCACGCTGGGGCATGTTACCACCTCTTCTATTATATCCACCACGATTTCCAGGGACTGCAGAAAAACACAATTATTGCTGTTTTAATTAACTTTTAATTAACCTGGTCTCAATCACATATGGGTGACCTTCACTACTCAGTTTGTGTCTAAGAATGTTTCCTTTACTAAACAGTAAACAGCTAAATTCAAGCCATTTTTAAGGCAATGAAAAAGCCATATGCAAAGGCTCCCAAAACAGAGTTAAGAACTCAGTAATTTAACAATGGAGAAGGTAAGTAACAAGTCTGCAATGTATTTACACTGCAGTGTAAACCTATTCAGCCCAAATCCTCCCCACAAGCTTAAGTTCAGGCAGCAAATCACAGATTTTCACAATTGTTACAGCTATAATGTCTATTTCTTTTTTTTTTTTCCAAAATACTGCCTCTTATCCTACAGAATTATGGCTTCAAATGTGATTTAATCACTCCACTGACTAGGTTTTTTTTCCCCTAGCACAAAGGTTAAATACTTCCAATTATATTCTCTCTATAGCTCATTTTGGGGGAATAAGCATTTCATGCTCTTTGTTACTTCTCCACAAAATGTGAAAATATAGAAGAGGCAAAGTTTAGCAATCCAATCTACCTCCTCCTCTGAAGTTGCCACGCATGTTAAATCCACCACGTCCTCTCTGTCCACCTCTGTTAAACTGGTTTTTACCACTTTTTTTATTACTTTTCTTTGAGCCAGTGTTCTGTTTTTTTTCTGGAGGAAGGGCTTTCTTGCTTTCTTCTTTGTATTGCTCCAGAAGCTTCTGGGCTTCCTCCTTCTGCAACTCTACGTAGATTATTTCATCAAAGCATTCTGACACCTCTGGCAGAGTAAAATTTCCTACAAGACAGAGAGTCCTGAATGTTCAGTATTCATTTCTAATCCATTAGAATAAGCCAAAGTTCCCCTCCTATATAAAAGGAATGTAAGACAAGTGATCACTCAGGATAGTAGGAGCAAGATTCTTGAAAACTTGAGATATTCTCCCTATCAGGTTGTAATGGGAATACATGTTTGGTGAACATGTTTAGCTTTCTTTTCTAGGGCACTTTATGCCAAGACAGCTTTGTGCATCTGCATGAAGCGTATCATGACTGAGTAGTGTTAAGGACTGCAGCAGAGGGAACACAATATAGTGTTGTCTTACAAAGTTACAGAAGTCTTCCAGTTTTTTTTTTTAAAGAGGCATTAACTGTTTTAAGGCAAGAAATTTTGAATCTTTAGATTTTACATTATTCCTTTAAACAGATACTCAACATCCTAGAACACAGTATAGATTATGTTCCATGCCTTTCATTTTGAGCACTGCATGCTCTGGAAGATCTTTTCCCTCCACCTCTGCCTTCTTTTGTGTTCTTTGCTTGTAGTCTTCATCTTTTGGGCAAACAACAACTGCTTTGCGCTGGAAGCCTGCAAACAGGCACATTTTTCTCCTCTGCGCAGCTGCAGACACATTTGTCTGAAAAAAATGCAGTAACTTACTACACGTAGCTGTCATTGTTAGAGCTAAGTTAAATTAGTGTGCTTAGATTTTCACCTCCACATGTATAATGCAATGAAGATTACAAGTTGAAGGAAGTTATGTACATGTTAGGCCCTAAATTCTAAGGTAACCGTTCTCCCCAATTTCAAGTATACTATAAACTATGAACTTTAGCATAATTGCTATAATTTCAACATTATTCCTCAAATACATATTGTACCCCCCACTAAAGTTTACAATACCCATCCCTTATATAAACTGCAACTTAACTGTATTTTGTAACACAATGAATTCTGGGCCCCATACCTGATCCAGAATGAAGTTCCGTTTCTTACGAGCTGCAATTTCAATGAACTTGCCAAGACACTGTGGTGCTCTTTGCAGCAGTGTGTTAAGTTTTCCAGTATCTGCCATCTGCCGCTTAAAACCTGCAACCTATTTAAAAGAAGTTATCCAACGTTCATTCCTATCATTCTCCCCAATGTTCATTAATAGCATACATTTATTTAAATTCAAGAACTGTAAACTCTTAAAGTGTTAGCCAACCTTGGTCTTAGAAGAGAGCAACTAGTAAGAATTAAACAGGCCAGGCCAGTTTAACCTAGCATTAAAAGATCAGCTTTTCTTCATATTCCTACAAATATCTGTTGTGACATTCATCATGAACATTACTGTTGGAATTCCACACTGGTCGTATCATCAGAACAGCGTAGAACTAACCAACCTGATAAAAGTTTTAATTATCAGGCTGTAGTTTAACAATTTTGTTTAACTAAATAACCACAAGCGAAACATAGTGTGAGTATGAGTTCAAAGAGAATCAACCCTTTAACCAACGTCATAAACGGTAGTTCAGATAATTTCTTTCATAGTTCTACCAGCCTATAAGAGCCTTAAATTAAGCAAAAACTGTTAACACTTATTGATATGGATGTAAGATGGCTCAAAATTTCCCAGATACAATACTGTAAGCCTGCAATGAACACTATAGCAAACACTACAGAATGGGGATATAATGTTAACTTACTGCAGTAGTCAGAACTTACCATCATTTTATCCATGATAGTATTTGTTCCAAGGATGTTGTACTTCCCAGGATTTTCAGCTGCATGTTTTGTGACCCAAGTAGTTTTCCCAGCTCCAGGTAAGCCAATCATCATTACTACCTAATGAAAATTAAGGCACAATAAGGACCTTTTAAAAACCTTTATACTGAAAATGTCAAGTAGACAAGAATGTGCTACATTTGTGTTACTTTTGTAAGTAGTTGCACAATACTATGGCAAGCCAACATTCATCATGACCGGACATGTAACATTTCTGGAAATCCTGAGGCAAAAGAAAATATGAA
>CM034701.1:335080247-335101940 GCA_020142125.1 Phrynosoma platyrhinos
TGTGACTCCATCCAGAACTGGAGACTGTATTCCCAGAACTGGTTTCGGACCTGTGACTGTGAGTACCTCTGTTTTGTCTAGATTCAACTTCAATCTGTTTTTCCTCATCCAATCCATTACCGCTCTGAGACAGTCATTGAGAGGAGAGACGCCATCTGAAGTCTGAGCCGATGATCTGGTCATGGAGAGATATATCTGGGTGTCGTCAGCGTACTGAAAGCACCGAGCTCCATGCTTCCGAATGATCTCACCCAGTGGCTTCATATAAATATTAAACAACATCGGGGACAGGATGGTGCCCTGAGGGACGCCACAATTAATCTCAGTTATGGAAGAGCAACTGTCCCCGAGCCTCACCCTCTGGGATCTGCCCGAGAGAAAGGAACGGAACCACTGCAGAGCAGTGCTTCCAATTCCTAACTCTCTCAGGCAATCCAAGAGGATGACATGATCTTTTGTATCAAAGGCCGCTGAGAGGTCCAAGAGCACCAGCAGGGTCACACTACCCCTGTCGATACCAAAGCGGAGGTCATCAGCCAGCGCAACCATGGCCGTCTCAACTCCATATCCTGTCCTAAAGCCAGTTTGAAATAGATCTAGTTTGTTGTTGTTGTGTGTCTTCAAGTTGTTTCTGCCTTACGACAACCCTAAGGTGAACCTATAATTTTCTTGGCAAGATTTGTTCAGAGGCTATTTGCCATTGCCTTCCCCTGAGGTTGAAAGCATGTGACTTGCCCAAGGTCATCCAGAGGGTTTCATGAGGCAAAGTCTCTTGATCTTCACCGGACAACCTGTAGATAGGTATTATACCTCAGTTAATGAAATGAATGTATTTCTGGGAATTACTTCTTTAGCAGAAAATTTGGTACCAGAGACTGGAATAACATGGAAAGAATATGCTCCTACACCACCAAAAAAGAAAAAGAAAATAAAGCTGTTTAACATGTTTCAGCAAATTTTTTATCCAAAACTAGTAATACACACATGTGAAATGAAACAACCTGATCAAGTCAGAGGGGCCAGATGTCATACCCTCAGAGAACAAGGCATTGAAAAATGCAGGCCATTCAAGAAAAATGTAGGACATGACCCAATAAAAGTTTTAAACTCTCATATAAATATAAATCCATGGAGGACATTTTGGAATTCCTTTTGAAGAGAAGGTTGAAATGGAGGACATGTCCTGGAAAATGAGGACATTCACCCTGAATCAGGTAAGCCTTACATAAGTACACAAAAACATTTTTTAACTTTCTATAGATCACTTGAAATTTTTTTCCAAAATACATCCAGGAATTGTATCATTTCTTTCCCCAGTTCCCACATCCAATTCCTATTTTAGTGGCCAAACATACAGACCTGTGATTTTTTAACATGATGTGGACATAGCTGGTAGAGCAAGCTTATCTGCTTTTATTTTCCTGCTGTTTTGTGCATTCTTCAGATGTGAGAGCTAGACAGTGAAGGAAACAGACAGAAAGAAAATCAGCTCATTTGAAATGTGGTGCTGGGGAAGAGTACTTAGGATACCATGGAAAGCAAGAAGACAAACAAATGGGTTCTTGAACAGATCAGACCAGGGCTCTCCTTGAAAGCCAAAATGATCAAGTTGAGACTATTGTACTTTGGCCACACAATGAGAAGGCACGATCACTAGCAAAAACAATAATGCTAGGAAATATAGAGAGTGGAAGAAAGAGAGGAAGACCAGAAACCAGACTCAATCAGGGGGGTTATGGGCAAGGGCTTGCAGGATCTGGGCAAGGCAGTGGAAGATAGAGATTCTTAGAGATGTCTCATCCACAGGGTCGGAGTCGGAGCTGACTCAAGGGCACTAACAATGAAAAACATACTCACCAAGGGATTCTGGAGGAGGTAGCTGCTTACTATTGTGGTGTAGTGGTTTGAGCATTGGACTAGGACTGGAAACCAGGGTGTGAATACTGGCTCATCATGTAAACCCATTAGTTGTCCTTTGGCAAGTCAAACTCTCTCAGTCTCAGAGGATGGCAAGGGCAAACCCCCTCTGAAGAAACATGCCAAGAAACCCCATGATAGGGTCACCATAAGTTGGAAGCGACTTGAAGGCACACAACAACAGAGGTTGGCACACAGCTACAGTAAGATCAGATACAGTGGAATGACATTCCTTCTGAGCTTTACTGCCTTGTTTACTGCAGATACACTACTACAACCTGACACCAAAAGTCTGTTTCTCCAGCTGTATCACCATCCTTCCCAATGCTGATGCTGCTAAAAAAACAAACACCAGACAGAGAACAAGAAAGAAGAAAGTGACTGGGTCGACTTTTTAAAAGACTTTGTAAACAAGGAGATTGAGAGCCAGCACAGTGTAGTGGTTTGAGTATTGGACTACAATTCTGGAGACCAGGGTTCAAATCCCTACTCGGCCATGGAAATCCCCACTCTCAGGCCACACGCTCTCAGTCTCAGAGGAAGGCAAAGGCAAACCCCTCTGAACAAATCATACCAAGGAACTCCCCCTCCCCCCCCCCCGCTTAGGTTCCCAATAAATCAGAAATGACTTGAAGGGTCTCAAAAACAACAAAAAGGAGCTTCCAGAAGTTTTGTTAACTGATGTAAGTGTAATTCTCATTGACAAATGATATTCCAGTAATCATCAGAGGAAAAACACACTGGGATTCTGAACTTACCCTGTACATATTTTTTTTTTTTTTGGTAGGATGACTAAGACAGGAATGTGATTTGCCTAAGTTTCTCAGACTACATGGAAACTCTCCATATTATCAGTATGCAAATAGGATGTTGTGTTCATTGTTATACTCTCTAGTACTGCAAAGGAGTGGCAGGTTATGAAGACAGAAAAATGCCTGAGGTGAAGAATTAGATTCAAAATCTACTGCTGCTATAGCTGATTATGTTTTGTGTCATTTTATTATGCTGATACTACCACAGAAAGAATCCTAGTGGAAAACTCAGTATACAGTCTGATCCCATCTTTGTTTACTCAGAAATCCCATTGCTTTCAAGAGCATCTGCTCCCTGGTACATTTACACAAAATTGCATACTTGCTGTGCTGGGTCAACTATTGTTAGGGGAAATATTAAAGTTTGAAAAGAACTTTGGGTTTTCTAACAAAATGGACCAGCAGCATGTTCAGATGAGAAACAGAAGAAAGTACAGTACAACTTTATCCAATCCATAAGTAGCTTTCAGAATTAATTACCACAAAATATTATGATTGGCTATTAGTTTGTATACCCTTTAAACTAGTGGTTTCCAGACTTTGGTTCTCCAGATGTTTTGGACTTCAGCTACCAGAATTCCTGTTGGTCAAACTGCCTGGGAGTTGAAGGCTCAAAACCTAGAGGACCAAAGTTTGGGAACCATTGCTTTAAAGGGATTAGACCAAGGATGGGGGGTAATCAGGACTAATCTGTCAGGGATCTCATGCTGGTGAAAGGTAGTTGGAAGCCATCTGTAGATGAATCCAAATCCAACAATGAACAGGATTGCTCCTTTTCTTTCCTTCTGCCAGCAACTTTTCTCTCTTGTTTTCTGTCACTCCTTTCCCCCTCCTGATCTTTCACAAGCTGCTAGGGAGGAAAAGGTTGCTTTCCAGAAGTTTAAACCTACTACCTCCAATAGGATTTTAAAGTGAGGATGAAGTTGTTGGCGTTTGTTTGTTTAAAAATTAGGCCAAGGACTACAAATGGCCGCAGCTTACTGACTTCTGAATTAGACATATTAATAGAAAGTAAAGCATGGTATAGTGGTTTAAGCATTGGACTAGGACTCTGGAGAACAGGGTTTGAATCCCTGCTCAGCCATGGAAACCCACTTGGGTGACTTTGGGCACCCTCCGTTGGACTGATCTGGATCATTGGTTTTTGAATGGCAAAGTTTATCAGAGTCCTACAATGAAAAGCTGAGCAATAGTGGACAACTTTTTCTGAAGGATACCTGGCCCATCACTAGTCATTCTCTACCCAAATTTGCAGTTGTAGGGAGTGCTGGCGATGTTCCAAGGGTATATTGGCAGACAGGAAGAGATTCCTCAGCAGACAAGCAAACACTCACTCATGGGCTTGGGCTATGAAATACTGCTGCTAGTTGTGCAGATGTTAGTGTATCCCAGAACTTGCAAGAAGCAATTAATATCCTAGTAAATGGACCCCATCACAAGTATGAGTTTGCAGGAGTTGGGCAGAGCAGTAGAGACAGGGTGTCTTAGAGATGTCTCATCTGTTGGGTCACCATGGGTTGAGATCAACGTGAAGACAGCAACAACAACAAAAATGGACCTCATAATTCTCAGCAATTCAGTATATTGCTTCACCATTGCCCCATGTGTACCTTTGTACATCCCCAATCACTGGGATAATAAAAATGGGATTGGCCATATGCTTGCATAGATTTCTCCTTCCAAACCAAGGGAATAGGAGACAGATATGACTGGACATAGATCTAAAGTTTAGATTGAGGGGCCTAGATACCCTAAATGAACCAGATCCTGTCTGATCTTGAAGCTAAGAAGGGACAGTATTAGTTAGGATCACCACCAAATAACCAGTGCTCTAGACCAGGGGTAGGCAACCTAAGGACCCAGGCCAGTCCTGCCGCCGCCGCCCCCCGCCATGGTGATATTGATCATTGTTGTTATTACTTGTTCTTGGGGTTTTCTTGGCAAAATCTCCACAGGGGTTTTGCCATGGCTTTTCTGGGGCTGAGAGAGTGTTCATGCATATTTTTTATTTATTTTTTTATTTTTTAAAAAAAATATTTTATTTTATTTTATTTTATTTTATTTATTTTTGGTGCTTCAGCCCCCCAGTTGTCTGAGGGACAACAACTGGCCTCCGGCTCAAAAAGGTTGCCTACTCCTGCTCTAGACTGTATTTCTGAGCAAGGAACAGACAAAACCACGCCCGAGTATTCCTTATCTAAGTAAACCCTATGAAATCCATGAGGTTGCAAGATTTGAAGACACAAACACACACACTCAATAGCTTGACAAAGGAAGCGGCTCATGAGCAGCAAAGGGAAGAAAGGAAAAGCCCATGGAGCTTTGAAAGCATACAAGTATATTGTGCATTTTGGTTGGCCAATAAAGGTATCACTGATGGATTTTTGTTTGAATTTGCTAAATGGCCAACACAGCTACTCCTGAATGCTTTCCCTTCAACTTTCACAGGAACAATTTGACTGAACTGTCATTTCATCTTCTTTAAAATGTGCCTACAGATTCTTTGCTAAGCAGAAGAAACAACTACAGACTTGGGATTCATTTTTGCTCCAAGAGAAATAGAAGCACAGCCTACCTTGGTATTATTATTAGCAGTAATAGTAGTAGTTGTTGTTGTTGTTGTATGCCTTCCAGTCGTTTCAACTCTAAAGAAAACCTATCTTGGGGTTTTCTTGGCAAGATTTGTTCAGAAGAGTTTTGCCATTGCCTTCCCCTGAGGCTGAGAGCATGACTTGCCATTCACTATAATAAGGACACCACAGATATTTCAGATAACTAGAAATAAAATAAAAGCTTTTTAGAATTTGTTATATACTTGGGTGAACTAGAATATTATTTCTGGAAGAAGAAGCACATGGTACAAAGTGAAATTCTCTGCATTTTCAATCTAAGCCTGTCACTGAGGAGCAGAATGGTCAATTAAAGACATTATAAATTTTTTGTGAGTAGTGAAAAAGCAACTAGGAGTCTGAAAGGAATGTTATTTTAATGTAAATGAGCCAGTATCTGTGAGTGGAACAATAGCTTTAGGCAAAGACATGGTTTGTGTCTTTTAAAGTTTTCCAATTCAAGGGCCTAAATTCAGTTGCTAGTCTCAGCTACACTGAACCTATTGTATCAGTGGGATTTTTACAAGTGGTGACTTGTTGTGTGACTTCAAGTCTTAGTTATGGTGACCCTAAGGCAAACCTATATAGGGTTTTGTAGGGAAGCTTCTTCAGAGGGGGGGATGTCATTGCCATCTTCTGAAGCTGAGAGTGTGATTTGCCATAGGGTTGCTATAAATCAGAAATGACTTGAAGACACACACCAAGAGTAGCAATTGGATTTAGGCCTAGGCTAAGCAAAAAATATTGGGGAAATATATTTGTAACATCCGATTGGCCATTAATTAGTTACTTTGTATGCTTTTAATTAGAGAGCCAGTGTGGTGTTGTGGTTGACAAGTTGGATTAGGATTCCAGGAGACCAGAGTATGAATCTCCTCAGCCATGGAAACCCACTGGGTGACTAAGGGCCTTTGCAGACTGCCAGAAATAGTGCACATTGAGTCCACTTTAACTGCCCTGACTCAGTGCTAGGGAATCATGGGAACTATAGTTTATTTTGGCACCAGAGCTCTCTGAGAGAGAAGGCTCAATGTCTCAGAAAAAAATACAGTTCCCATGATTCCCTAGCACTGAGCCAGGGCAGTGCCTCAATTTAAAGTGCACTATTTCTGGCAGTCTGCAAAGGCCTTAAGTCGCACACTCTCAGCTAAAAATGGCAAATCTCTTAATATTGCAAAGAAAACCCTACAATTGGGTCACTATCAATCAGGGTCAATTTGGAGGCATGTGTTATTATTATGTGCCTTCAAGTTGTTTCCAATTTACAATGACTCTATGGCAAACCTGTCCTGAGGTTTGCTTGGCAAGATTTGTTCAGAGAGGGTTTGGCTTTGCTTTCCTCGGAGGCTGAAAGTATGTACCCAAAGTCACCCAGTGAGTTTCCATGGCCAAGTAAGGATTCACACCCTGGTGTCCCAGTGTTGTTTCCAAATTATGGCAACCCTAAGGCAAACCTGTCAAGGGAGTTTTCTTGGCAAGATTTGTTCAGAGAGGGTTTGCATTTGTCTTCCTCTGAGGCTGAGAGAGTGTCCCCAAGATCTTGACCCAAGATCACCCAGTGAGTTTCCATAGCCAAGCAGGGATTCCAACCTTGGTCTCCCAGTGTCCCAGCTCAACACTCAAACCACTACGCCTGCCATGTTGGCTCTCCTGAAAGCACATAACAGCAATACATGCTTTTCATTATTTTAAATGCTTTGTTAATTTGTCCACTTATCTTCTCTTTGGGAAGCCTGTAGCCATTGGCCATTTCAGCTCTCAGAGCAGCTATTTCAGCTTGATAGCAGATTTCTTCTGAGAAGGCAAGGAGAATTGTGAGTTGAATGCCTTGATCACTACTAATGAATAGCTAGATTCTTCGACAAAGGATTCTTAATGCTTCTTAATGACTGTGGAGATTTCCTGAATATATGCAATTGTCTGAGGGGATGGGGCAGAGCCCTGTGCCCAGGAGAGGAATGCATAAGAAACAATACTTTTGCATTTGTAATGGGCAGGGTAAGAAAACCTCTATTTTATACAATCCATGGATGTACTTGAAACTGGGAATAGAAAAGGAGGAACAGCCTAATTTGATCTCTGGGGGTCTGTCATTCATTTGCAATACTGTACTTGTTTCCATCTGTACATTGCATGTATATTTTAAAATAAAAATACAAAGACACTGTATATCTCCAGGGCAGTCTCATTTAAAAGAAACCACACCTGATAGTACTGTTCTGGAAACTCACTGCTTGAGAAAGTGAGAAGTGGGTAATAATTTGCTAGCTATTCTTGAGTAGGCATAATTTTGATGTTAGATCTACATTTCTTCAATGTTATGATGTTCTATTTATTCTTTCTCTGATATTTTTTATGTGTTGTTATTTAAGTTTAAAAGGCACATTCTTTTCAGCAGATCTTTTAAAAATATTTTTAAATGTTGCTATTCATTCCAAGTTGGTCAGTTAATTATTCTTGCCTTGCTTATATTTGGCTGAGGCAAAATATGATCACTTTCTTTACTTACTTGTTTTGATGATTTGTATTCTGCATTTCAATTAAAGCATTGTAAATGGACAGTAGTTTTGAATGCCATATATTTGAGAGCCACTATGTACATAAAGAGCATGAGTGTGGTGTAGCCATTTAAATGTTAAATGTTGGACTAGGACACTGGAGATCATGGTTCAAACCCTTGCTCAGTCAAGGAAACTCACTGGGTGACCTTCAACAAATCCCACTCTCTCAGCCTCAGAGGAAGGCAAAAGCAAACGCCCTAAGAACAAATTCTGCCAAGAAAACCCCATGTTAGGTTCACCCTGGGGTTGCCATAACTCAAAAAAACTTAAAGGCACACAATAATAACAAATGTAAAGCTAAGCAGGGTCAGGAGCTGTAGGGTATATTTCAGAGGAAGGAACTGGCAAAACCACATCTGAGTAGCCCTTTTCTAAGAAAACCCTATAACATTCATGGGGTCATTATTCATCGACAGGCAATTTTAAGGCACATACACACATGTAGAGAGCCAGTGTGGTGCAGCGGTTTGAGTTTTGGATTAGGATGCTGGAGACCAGGGTTCAAAGGGCTCAGCCATATAAACCTGGCGCTTCACTCCATGCATCTATAGACTTATGTCTATGAAAGCTTATGTTGCCAATATCTTTCTTTCTCTTAGTCTGTTCAGGCGCCGCAAAGGTGCTACAAAACTCGTTTGTATACTGATCCAGGCTAACAGGTCTATGACTTTGAAATGTACCTGGAGAGACTAATAATAGCAAGCCAGTGTGGTGTAGTGGTTTGAGAGACCAGGGTTCAAATCCCAGCTCGGCCATGTAAACCCACTGGTAACCTTGGGCTACTCACACTCTCTCAGCCTCAGAGGATGTCAATAGCAACCCCCCTCTGAAAACCTTGCCAAGAAAATCCAATGACAGCTTTGCTTTAGGGCTGCCATAAGTCTGAAATGACTTGAAGGCACAGAGCACTACTACACAAACAGAGTGATCAGATGTCCTCACCGTGGAGAACCAGGCACCACAAAATGGAGGTCATTCAAGAAAAATGTAGGACATTACCAAATAAAAGCTAAAAACACTGACATAAATATAAATCTGTGCTTCTTAGTCATGCTCGAAATGGAGGACATTTTGGAATTCCTCCTGGACAGAAGGTCAAAATGGAGGACAGGTCCTTGAAAAGGAGGGCGTGTCTGGTCACTCTGTGCAGGGTGACCAGATGTCCTCACTACAAAGGAGGAGAAAGCACTACAAAATGGAGGGCCTTCAAGATAAATGGAGGCCATTGCCAAATATAAAGCTCAAATTACTTCTATAAATATGTCATGCTTCTCCATCATGCTCAAAATGGAAGGCATTTTGGAACTCCTGGAAAAAAGGAGGACGTGTCTGGTCATCCTGCACACACATGTATATCTGCACAATTAATTTTAAAATTCAAAGATTATAGCAGTGTTAGTCTGTAGAACCAGCATGTAAAGAGATCTTGCAGCACCTTTGAGACTCACTGAAAGAAAAATGCATCTGAGGAAGTCTAGGAAAGCTCCTGCTGCCAACTTCTTTCTTTAGTTTGGGCCTTTGCAGACTACTAGAAATAGTGCAAATGAGTCCACTTTAACTGCCCTGGGTCAGTGCTAGGGAATCATGGGAACTGTATTTTTTTCTGAGACATTGAGCCTTCTCTGTCAGAGAGCTCTGGTGCCACAATAAACTACAGTTCCCATGATTCCCTAGCACTGAGCCAGGACAGTTAAAGTGGACTCAATTTGCACTATTTCTAGCAGTCTGCAAAGGCCTTAGTCTCAAAAGTGCTACAAGATCTCTCTACATACTGATTTTAAAATGTTATCCATTTGTGGTCACCTGGGATTGCTCTCCCCTTTGGTCCCAAAGCTCCCTTATAACAAAACTCCACAGGAAACTCCCCCCTCCCCTGACGGCTACAAGGAAATAAATAAATACATAAATAAATAGGCAAAATGGGTCAGGCTGAGGAGAGCCCCAGCGGCCGTCGCCAAACCAAGTACTGAGAGGGAAAACTCGAGGAGAGGCTGTGTAGGCCGCGCCATTGCTTGGCGTCTCCATGGCGACCCCTAAGGCAACAGCATGGCCGCTGAGGAGAAAGAAGGAACTGCTGCGGGTAAGAACAAGCCTCCCTGAGGTTTCCAGAACAGCTCAATAATTCCCTCCCTGTGTGTTCCCACCCTAGAGGCCGTGTGGGTCACAGGTCCAAAACACACTGCAGAAATAATCAAATTCGAGACCGCTTTAACTGCCCTGGCTCAGTGCTAGCTAGGGAATCCTGGGAATTGTAGTTTATTGTAGCACCAGAGCTCTCTCTGACAGAGAAGGCTAAATGTCTCACAAAACTACAGTTCCCAGAATTCTTCTTGCATGGAGCCACGGCAGTTAAAACGGTCTCAAACTTGATTATTTCTGCAGTGTGTTTTGGCACTTAGGGCCTTTGCAGACTGCCAAAAATAGTTCAGCTTGAGGCCACTTTAACTGGCCTGGCTCAGTGCTAGGGAATCATGGGAATTGTTTTTTTCTGGGACATTGAGCCTTCTCTGTCAGAGAGCTCTGGTGCCACAATAAACTACAGTTCCCATGATTCCTTAGCACTGAGCCAGGATAGTTAAAGTGGCCTCAAGCTGCATTATTTTGTCACTCTTCAAAAGCCTTCTCCTGAGGCCAAAGAAAACACAGGCTAGGTACCTAGGGAACAAAGGCCGCACTGCAGAAATAATCCAGTTTGACCCTGCTTGAACAGCCATAGCTCAGTGCTATGGAATTCTGGGAATTGTAGTTTGTTGAGGCACCAGAGCTCAGCTTGCTCTTCCTCCCTCTCTCTCTCTCCTGGGACTTGTAGTTTTACAAGATCTTAATCTTCTCTTTCAAAGGTGCTGGTGCCTCACAAAACTACAGATGCCAGGATTCTGCAGGATGGAGCCATGGCAGTTACAGGGCTGTCAAATTATTATTATTATTATTATTATTATTATTATTATTATTATTATTATTATTATTATTATTATTATTATTATTATTATTATTATTATTATTATTATTATTATTATTATTATTATTATTTCTGCAGTGTAGATCCCCCCCAGAGCCATTGAAAATCATCATTAACACCCCCCCAAGTCCTATATTTTTTGCTGTGTTCACATTCCCATGATAGCTTTTCCTGGCCCTTTGCTTTGAATGCCTAAAATTTATTTCTAAATCTTCAATTAAAGTTTTAAGTTACTGCAGTGCTAGAAATTGGGGAACTGAAGGAAAAAAATTCATGGGGGTGAAGCAGAATTCTCATTCTGCCCCCCCATAGCTATACCAATGGCCCACATAAAATCTTACGGACAATCAACCATGCATTGAGATACCATAAGACTGTTTTTGTGAGCTATCATGGTGTAGTAGTTTGACCATTGGACTACAGTTCTGGAAACTAGGTTTTGAATCCCCACTCAGCCATGGAAACCTACTGGGCAAGATCTTGGGCTAGTCACACTCTCTCAGCCTCACTAGGAGGCAAAGGTTAAACCCCTCTCTGTACAATTTTGCCAAGAAAACCAGTGATAGGTTCGCCTTAGGTTACCATAATTTAGAAACTATTGGAAGACACCTAACAACACAAGCCTCTTTTTATTCTGATACAGTGATGTGGAACAACACTGGGGAAAAACTTGGCAGCAAATTGTTGATATTCTAATTTAGGAAAGTACAGAAAGGGTTAGAACTTTATAAGTCTACTAAAGTAATTGCAGGATCTCCTGCACTGTTTATCATCAAAATTCTCCAGCAATTTCTGGTAGGCTTCTCCTTGGGATTTTTGGGATTTTTATCAGTTGCTGTGACACTAGAATCTTGTGACTAGATCAGGGGTAGGCAACCTTTCCCCTTTAAGGGCTGAGGGACTTCAGCTCCCAGAAGCCTCAGCCATGTTGGCCAATAGTCCCATGTTGGCCAATAGCTCCTGGGATTCTGGGAACTGAAGTCCCTCGGCACTTAAAGGGGAAAGGTTGCCTACCCCTGGACTAGATGGTCCCAGGTTTAGAAAGGTGACCCCTGGACCCATCACAGCCATCTGTCCTTTACAAAATGATCAGAGACTGTAGCAGTAGTACTGTAAATTGTATTTTGAATTCAGACATGTTGATGCACTGTTTATGGATGGATAGCATAAGCATATTACATTAATCTTAACAAATAATTGATAAGAGACTCCTTGTGCATTTCAGTGAAGATAGTTTTTTTATGTGCATCTCTTTCCATGTTTAAAGCTGTGCCTTTCATTTGAAGCAAAAGGAAATCTTGGTAGTTAAAGAAAAATCCTGACTGTATAGAGTTGCATAGAGCTTTTGCCTTTGGTAGATATACGCTTATGTCACCGTCATAAATTAATTTACCTGAAAGTCAGTCTCTGAATCAATAGAATTTTACAACTGAGTAAATAACCTTAGAGGCCACCTTTGCAATAATGGCACCTGTGCTAAGGGACTCCTATGTAGAAAGAGCTTACCAAGCAGTATTGTTTGCAAGAGAGTTTCTATCATTTTTTTAAAAATGCATGTATTCAAACCTCGGGTTTTGTGTGCTGTTGCCGGCAATAGATATTCTGTATTGCAGTTACATGCAAATTATTACCCCTTTGGAGACTCTGGGCCTTTGCAGACTGCCAGAAATAGTGCACATTAAATTGAGGCACTGCCCTGGCTCAGTGCTAGGGAATCATGGGAATTGTATTTTTTTCTGGGACATTGAGCCTTCTTTGTCAGAGAGCTCTGGTGCCACAATAAATTACAGTTCCCATGATTCCCTAGCACTGACCCAGGGCAGTGCCTCAATTTAATGTGCACTATTTCTGGCAGTCTGCAAAGACCCTCTGTTTCTGTTGTTTTCTGCTGTTACCTTTACTTCCTCCCTTTTTCGCCTTTTTATTCTGCCATTGTTATCCAAGCTTTGACCACGCAAACTGACCGCTTTGTCACATGATTTATTGGCTGTCCATATGGCACATCGGTGTGTCCAGTGACACATTGGCACAGAATGATCATGGAGCCTCCCCCAATACATACCACTCTTCTTTCTCTTCCCTGCATGACCCCCTGTTGGACCAGCCAGTTTGTTAATGTTTTTATTAAATCCATTGTAATTGTTGGTTCTTATTGTTGTTTCACTTCCTGTGGTGTGCAGTGGGTGGGTCGATGGTCCAGTTGACCACTTGTGCGCTTGTGTGATCGATTCAAGGGCAGGCAAGAGGAAAAATGATGGCCAGCAGTGGTGCCCACACCTCACTCAAGGGGGTTGCAGACTGCCAGAAATAGTGCAAATTGAGCCCACTTTAAGGGTTAGGGTTAGGGAATCATGGGAACTGTAGTTTATTGTGGCACCAGAGCTCTCTGACAGAGAAGGCTCAATGTCTCAAAAAAAAAACCAACAATTTCCATGATTCCCTAGCACTAGCACTAACCCTAACCCTAAAAGTGGACTCAATTTGCACTATTTCTGGCAGTCTGCAACTCCCTTCAGTCTAGGACACCTGCGTCTGACTGCTTCCTCCAACTGGCCTTTTCCCCCATCTTCACATTGGTTGAGCAGTCCACACATTGGTGCAATATTTTGCAATTTCTGGTTTGAACTGGAGCAAACCAGTTTTTTTTTTGTTCCAGTGTTTAACCCTGGAGCATGATTTGGTTCTGGTTTCCTCCCGTTTTGACCACATGCATTGTTTTAAACAGGTAGGTTTCAAAATGGGCTGCCGCTGCTTCTTTTCGCTCATGTAGACAACCCCTGAGGCTCCTCCAGAAAGTATAGCAACATGTCCCTCCATTATTATCTGTTCTTTTATTTTTTATTAAAATATTTTTATACTGCCTTTCAAAAGTAAAACCTCAGTGTCAGTTTATAAATTAAAAATAATAAAATATAAAATGCAAGAACAATCCCTTATTTTCTTTGGTTTGATTCCTTTGCTAACACCAAGCCAATCACTCTTTCTGTTAATCCATTTCTCTCCCTTACCCCATACCCAGCCCTACCACCTTCTCCTTTGCTTGTCTTCCCTTCCTTTCAAATGTGCATGGTATCACATTACTCTTTTATCTAACTTTGGTTCCCATACAAGCCTTTGTAAAAGTTAGACATTTCAGACAGCAAGCCCATGCTCTTGGAGTAATTGCAAGGAAATTGGTTGATTTGAACACTTACGATGGGACCAAAAATTAGTACACAGTTTTGGAGCAGAAAGGTCTGGAGATCTGTGAACACTATGGAGCAACAGCTAACCATTCTACTTGCATTTGTATCAGTTTATGTTATGACAAACCTAACAAAGAAGTGCATGACAAAGAACTGTTAACATTCTTTTGACTAATGGTTAGACTCAGGTTAGCATCTAATTGGAAATTGATCCCAAAATGTCAATAGCAAAATGAATAGAAAAGTTGTGGAAAATAGCTTTAATGGAAAAATTGATTGAACAACTGCATGTACAGCCCTGACAACTTAACTCTGATTCTTTTTATTACATTAGAACATTATTTAGTGCATTAGTCCTGTCCCAATAGAAATAAACTGGACAGATACAGTACCTTCCTAGAAGTCATGGAGCTCTGTGGAAATATTTATTACAGTGAATATTAAGATCAATATATAATAACATTATAAATATTTGAGAATGAGTTACCTTTTAAGTATGTATAATTGAAATGTGTCTATCTTTTCATTATTGTTTAAAATAATATCCATTTAAAAATGTTAAATCCAACAATACTTACCGTAAGTGCTATATTTGCTTTCTCACACTAATCTATGGATCCTAAATGTCCCATAGTACACAAGTGGATCTCATATTATGGTCACATACACAGTATGAATCTCTGGGAGAGTGTCTCAGGACCATGGTAGCTGACTGAGGTTCAAAAGGGATTGGACAATGCTGTTAATATGGAGAAAGGCTAAATGTACCAGTATGTCTTCCGCATGCTGTTGAGCTCTGTCAGGTGTTTAAGGCAACTGGGTTAGCACAGATTTCTCCCACACTGCTAATAGCACATTTGAGCTCCTGGGCGGAGGGCAAAACATGCACAATTGTCCCACGTCCACACTAGAGGGCATGAGAAGCCTTTTAAAATCACTGTAAACAAAATTTTAAATACAATGAGTTGTTGGAGGAGGGCATAGCCCTTTGAGAGCCACGTGTAGGTGTATGCAGCCCACATATCTTTAGAAGTTACCCTGCTTTAGACTCCTGATCTCATCAAAGAATGTTAGATTTAAAAAAATATTGGTGAAATGATTTGGCAGCATTTGAAACTGATGTGATTCTTCTGTATAATGGACCAAGTGGTGCTAAAAATGTACTTTTGGAAACTAATTTATATAATCTAGAAAATGTAATTTCTATAATCTAATGATATAATCTAGGAAATATAGGATGGCATCCTGTTGTTAACTGCAGTGGTGTATATCAGACCTATACCATCATAACTCACTTTTTTAGTCATTGCAGAGGTTGAAATTCCCTATCGACTATGCAAGAACCCTTCCACTTTCTCTTAGCTGCAACCCTACAAACCAAGCATTTCCTGGTCAGTGGCAAGTGGGGAACAACTGAGAAGCATCCAGCTCTTTTCCTATAGCTGGATGCAGAATAGTAATATCTGTAGAGACCTTTGAGGATCCTGCAGATGCCTGTCACTGTGCATCCAGCTATAGGAAAAGAGTTTGGCACTTGTCTCCTGCTCCCCCTGTTCTCCTTGAATCAGGAAATAGCTAGATTTTGGAGGGCTGCAGTTGAGAAGAGGTGAGCTGGATGGAAAACCACTGTAGTAATGTCTTGTAACTACATCTCCTGATGCTATACGATAACTGTAGGCTATATTTCGGGCAAGAAAATAGCAAAATCACCTCTTGAGTATTCCTTGCCTAAGAAAACCCTATGAAATTCATAGGGTTAGCATAAGTCAACCAAGCAATGTGAAGGAACATACACACACATTATAATGATATAATTTAGAAAAACAAGCCTTTTCTTTTAAAAAGAATTGTTATAGCTGTGCTTGTATAATTGCTTATTTTCCCTTCATTAAGCGAATCAGTGGTATTTTGAAGAACTTTTAGAACAAACACAGCTCTGAGAAGTGTGATATAGAAGGGAATTACTTCATAGTTATTCTATACAGATGTTAATAGTCAGAAAAGCTACTTTCCAAATTCCTGTCTCTCAGATTCATTAACAGACAGTGACAAGACATGTCTATAGCATACAAAATGTAATCAAAATTCCCCAAAGATCTGGGACCTGCTGATAAACCATATAGGTAACAAACTTTACAAAATATTCATGTAATAGGCATGATTTGGATCTTTAAAAAATAACCAAGTGCACTTCAAGTCAATGACAAAATGACCTTGGAAAGTGAAAGGTGTGAATAAAAGATCTGGAAGGATCAGGATTTTATCAAGAAGGATGCAGTCCAGCTCAGTTCTCTCAAATTAATACACTCCTGTGCAGGGATTTAAGGTGTTTGGAGAAGTCTTGGAGAGAGAATATTAAAAGCCAAACTAAATGCAACACTGTTAATGTATTTAGCTGTGGAGGCAAATAACCCTTTGTCTCATCACAGCCTGGTTGAGAGTTTTGGGATTGTGTCTTCTATTTGCAGTGGTCAGGAAACCCATTCTTTTGGATCCAGATCTAAGCCATGTTTAATGTAATGAATGACTCAAGTCTCACTGATTTCAGTGTGTCTTCTCTAAGCATAACTACATTTGGTTCTATTGCATTACAAATAGCTGGTGTGAAATCTAGCAGTTTAGACTGGGATCTTAATGGGTGGGGGGAGAGAATTAAATAAAACCTTTGTATCCCTGACATATAGGGCCTGTACGGACTGGCCAAAAGGGCCGGCCTGAGAGAGAAGTCGGGGCGTGGCGAGTGCCCACCACCCGCCCTGACTCTGCCCTCATGTCATCCTCACGCCGCCCACCCAAACAGACGGCAGATGGTGTCAGGGTGCTTTCTTGGCACAGCGTTTAGACATGCTGTGTCTAAGGAGTGCAGAAGAGCCACTGTGGTGGCGGCAAGGGCGGCTTTTTACCACTCCCAAAAGGAGCGGCATTTGCCAGCTCTTTTCGGAGCGGCAAATTGCCTGATTGGGGCTGTGGCGTGCAGTTGCTGTAGCCCCAATCCTGCACTCCCAGGGGCGGTATGGAGCCATCCCTTAGGGGCCATCTGTACAGCCCCATAGTTCTGATCAAGGTTGGATTATTTAAAAAAAATAGATGCTGGGGCTAAAGATGTGTTTAATATCACATCTTATTTGGTTCTAAACTGATTGTGTTGGGGGAAAAACAATACCAAAGACCAATCAAAATCTGATTTTCCCAAAAGTGATTAAAATTCAGAGTCAGATTGACATTGAAAAGAGAAGTAGAATTAATATAAATTGAATCACAATTCTATATTTTGCTTAACATCAAACTGGATGGGCCATTCCAGTGAACTAAAAAAAATTGTTCACTATTTTGTGATGTTTAGGTGGTCTTAATAAAGTGCCCTGCTGTAGATTTTGAGAAAAAATAAAAACACAAATCATTATTAATTTCTGAAATGTACTCTTCTTTTCTTTTGCAGAATCTGCAGTAGCAGACATCCAGAAGAAAATCGCAGATGCTTTTGAGGTTTTTGACCACGAGTGCAACAAAACTGTGGATGTCAGGTTTGGAAGATCGCCCTTTTCAGCCCAAAGGCCAAATTCAATTTCAGAGAAGCTGGGAGTGGGGAGAGAATTCCATTTTTGGATGGGTCTATGTCCAAATAACTGGACAAAAAAAAAGTGCCAATATATTTTATCTTAATGCTCTTGCTGTTTGAAATTGCAACCTGCTGGAATGGGGGGGGGGGGCTTTTACTGTACAAAACATTAAAGAGTTGGAATGCAACCTCTGGAGGGCTAGATTTGTCTCAAAGACCTAAAGTTACCCCCGTCTGTTTTAGACAGTGACAATGCTGTAAATTTTAACAGATCTAGTAATAAACCAGTGTTGATATATAATGGTTAAAAATATTTTACAGAGATAATTACAATAATTACATGCAAAACAACCAAAAATTCTAGATAATCCTTGCTGTATGTGATATGATACAGCTGCTAATGTGAGGTCAAAAACATAGAACTATGTTGCAATTAGTAAACTGAAATGTTTATATGTGGTATTTTATAGAGGTATAAACAATATTTGTTACATTTTTCACCCTTGGCTAAAAAAAATTGCATAACACAATGGGACGTTATGTCAAAAAATTCCCGAAAGATTGTTTGTTTCTTGGATGAAAGTAAAAAGAGGAACACTCACCTCCTGTCAGTTTCCCCATGTTTTACACAAGTAGCCTCTTTGCAAAACTAGTCTTTTCTCCTTTGTCAAACAAAAGCACATACACACTAAGTAAGCAAAGCAGGACAAGATTGTTGATTTTAAAATGATGCATTCAACTCATCTAATGTGTATATTTTTTTAAAAAAAAAAGTCTATATAGCAAGGCAGCAACAACCATAATTCAAGCAAAAATAATTTGTGCAGTTTCTGCAAAAAAAAAAAAAAAAAAAAAAAAAAAAAAAAATCACTTCACAGATGTAAATACTTTCCCAAAATGTGCAAAAACCTCTTATCACTTCATCTGGCGAGGGTAAAAGTTTCTAGTTTTTAATTCTCACTCATAAGAATGAACCAAGTGGTGATTTATATCCCTTTTTCCTTTTTTTTTTTTTTTTGGCAAGCAGTACTATGTCTGCTTCCAGACGGCTTTTTGCAGTACTAGTCAAAAGATATTGTAACCTTATTCCATTTTTCTCTCCTTAATAGATTTTCTATGGTCAGAAAAAAGATAGGAAAAGCAGGAGAAAACATAGCAGGATACAAATGTAAATGACATAGTCTGGACATGAATAAAATTTTGTGCATAAGACAAGGCAACCAAGCAACAAAAGCCTCATCTGAAAGATTTACCTCTGAAGATGATGTGTCCTCTTGCTATTTTTATCTCCTCAGTTTTTTTTGCTAATGTCATTGTCCATATGTTGATGTGCCAATGCTTTCATGTAGCAAAATGTCTGATTAAAGTACAGTCAGTTCTCCATATTCACAGATTTTTTTTTTTATCCATGGATTCAAGCATCCACAGTTTGAAAATATATTTGATACAGATAAATTCCAAAAAGCAAATCTTGAATTTGCCATTTTATACAAGGGGCACCATCTTACTGTGCCATTCTATTTAATGGGGCTTGAGTAGCAATGGATTTTGGTATCCATGGGGGTGGGGTCCTTGAACCAAACCCCAGCAGATACCAAGGTCCTACTGTATCTGCAGGGGATCCATTCTGGACCTACCTGCAGATACCAAAAACCAGACCTCAAGTCCTGTTGTCCCCAAGGGCAGTGTGTGCACACGGCTGCACTGCCATTAGGGACAATGGTGGCTTGCCTTCCGCGGAAGTTTAAATCCACGGATGGCAAACCCATGGATAACAAGGCCCCACAGTACTTTGGCACAACTTTATTAATGCCAAAAATCAGTAGAAATGCTTTTGGGTTTGTAATTTATCTTATATTTGATTATGGGGTAAAACAAATAGGCCAAATAAAGCGGTTTCCACCTGCTTTGAAGGCTGATGCACGCCTCCAAAGTGGATAGAAACTGAATTGAAGCTGCACCCTGAGGCTAAAAACCTGGAGCCAAAAGAAGCCACAATAGTCTGACAGAAGGTGGAAAAAAGGTGCACCTTTGGCCTTGCATATAAACGCCCCGACACAAGAGCAGGTCTGAAGGAGTGACCCAGTCTAACCCTAACCCTAACCCTAAAGCTGCATATAAATGCATCAGGTATTTTCCTCCCTTCTGTTCCAGGCCAAGGTTATTTGTTACATAATTTATCCAGTAGTCTTTAGTAATCTCACAGACCTATGATATGTAGAAATATGTTTTGACTTCATCACTACCCTGCCAGCATGTTGGGATAGTTTCTTTATAAAAAGAATTAAAGGAAAAATGTCCATATTTGGGACAAAACTGACTTGACTATTTTATACTCCATATAGTGTTTGTTCCATTGATCTCAACTCCTTTCTTGCTTTTTCAATTGTTTCGGTGACAAATATTTTGTATTTTTGATTTGGGGCTGGTACAGACCGGCACTAAAAACCACCTTTGGGGCGGCTGCAGGTATCTTAGGGGCATGGTGTGCACTCACTGCATCCCCATGATGCCCCTGAAGGCACCCTGATTAGCTGAGCAGCCGGGTGTCTTGGAGGCATGGCAGTTACATGCTAAAGGCAGCTTTTCTGTGGTTGAAAACCTCTCCTTTTTCAGCCAGCATCAAGTTGGATTGGGGCCACGGTGTGCGACTGCTACAGCTCCAATCCGTCTTTGAGTGGAGTGGCTTCACACCGCCCCATCTGGGTTGTCTATTTCAGTCCTGAGTTGGATAGCACTTTGTTAGCCATTTATTTTTAAAAATTACTTGATTGACACCCATGCCCAAAGTGTGCACTTTTTTTTTTAACAACCACAGTTGTACAGATTTAAAGAGAACAGTTTGTACATCCTTGATCAGTCTGTCCCCAGGACCAGAGTGCTAAATAAACCTTGGATGCTTTTAATCAATGTGCTTTGGAACATAAGATAACTGAATGGAAGAAAGCTTAAGGAAGGAAAGGTTTCCTGTCCCTTTCACTTCTTCTCTGCAGCCACTTGTATCCCCAGAAAAACTTTCTCTTGAGGACTGAGATTTCCGTACAGTATAGATGTGGCTCATGCAGCATTGAAAGAAAAGAGAAGAATTATTCAAAATCTGAGCTGTAGAAGATTTTCATTACACTGTAAAATTGTTGTGAACTTACTAACAAATATTTTTTCCTTCAGGGAGGTTGGCACAATTATTAGGTCATTAGGCTGTTGTCCAAGTGAGGGGGAGCTGCATGATTTGCTTGCGGAGGTAATTTATGTTTGTATAATTTTATAAGTTCTACTACTTCATATTTATATAGGGAATTGACCATCTTTTCCCCAAATTAGAAAAAAAATATGATACAGAAAATTTTCATCCAGCACATTTGGATGTCAATTGCTCCTAGTCAACTTAAGTCAGGGAAAATATATTTTCTGTGGTTTATTCTGGAATAGTGGGTCCACCAGCTAAAGCTTCAAGTCTACTACCTAAACAGTCAATTGGAATAAATATATACCGCTTTTATATTTGTAAGAATCCTATATTAATTAAGTTGACTTGATATCAGTTTCTGTGAAAACATCCTGTTAATGCTTTCAGTGGCACTTCCATGTTTTCCCCCAATTTTGCAATAGAAATGTCTGTGCTAAAGTGGAGAACTGTAGAACTCTCCAGATGTTGTTGGACTGCAGCTGGCATCATTTCTCACCATAGAGCATGCAAGCTAGGGCTGCTGGAAGTTAAAGTTGAGCAACTTCTGCACCATTCCCACAGTTTTAATGAAAACATTAAAAGACTGCTTTTGGATTGGATTGGAACTGTGGCAGTCGCAGACCGTGCTCCCTGGATAGAAACAACTACAGACCAGTCTCCTTGCTTCCCTTTTTAAGCAAGGTGATCGAGAGGGCAGTTGCTTCCCAACTCCAAGTAGTCTTGGATGAAACCGATTATCTTGATCCATTTCAAACAGGCTTCAGGACAGGATATGGAGTTGAGACTGTCATGGTTGCTCTGACCGATGACCTCCGCTTGGGCATCGAAAAGGGCAGTGTGACCCTGCTGGTGCTCATGGATCTCTCAGTGGCCTTTGACACTATAGATCATGCCATCCTCTTGG
>CM034701.1:335106198-335125901 GCA_020142125.1 Phrynosoma platyrhinos
GATAGTCCTGATGAGAAATATGTACTCAGGACAAGAGGCTAATGTCAGTACAGAACGCAGAGAAACAGAATGGTTCCCAATTGGCAAAGAGGTCAGACAAGGCTGTATCCTTTTACTCTATCTGTTCAACTTGGAGGCAGAACATATTAGAAGAAAAGCAAGCTTGGACACAGAAGAAGGAGGAGTGAAACTAGGAGGAAGGAATATCAACAATCTAAGATATGCAGATGACACCATAGTACTAGCAGAAAACCTCAGAGACCTGGAACATCTACTAAGGAAAATCAAGGAAGAAAGTGCAAAGGCAGGTTTAATGTTGAACATAAAGCAAACAAAAATAAAGATCACTGAGGACCTTCACAAGTTCAACTTGTACACTGAAGAAAAAGAAATAGTAAAAGAATTCCCATACCTAGGATCAAACATTGATAGAAATGGGACTGCAGTCAAGAAATCAGAAGAAGACTAAGAATGGGGAGGGTGGCTATGAAAGAACTAGAAAAGATTCTAAAATGCAAAGATATACAACTCAGAACAAAAGCTAGAATCATACAAGCCATCGTGTCCCTATTACCATGTATGTGAGAGCTGGACAGGTAAGAAAGATGATAGGAAGAAAATCAATTCATTTGAGATATGGTGCTGGAAAAGAGTGCTGAGGATATTATGGACAGCCAAAAAGACAAACAAGTGGGTCCTAGAGCAGATCAAGTTGGAAATTTCCCTGGAAGCCAAGATGACCAAACTGAGAATGTTGTAGAGGACTCTTTGGAAAAAATAATAATGCTGGTGAAGGTGGAGGGAAGTAGGAAGAGAGGAAAGCCACATGCTAGATGGATTTACTCTAAGGAGGTAACAGGTATTGCAGGAATTAAGCAGAGCAGTGGAGGACAGAGGGTGTTTAACAGTTTCTTTAGCTTGTCTTTCTAATTGGTTCTTTATAGCTTTATATATGTTTCCTTACAGTCTTAAATTCTCACAGAACCTTTATTAAACTTTTTTTTATCTTATAACCCTTCTGATTACCTATGACTCCACTAGTCACCAAACACTATATCTCCCGCAGGACACTACAGCATTTTAATTAAATACATTCTTTGTCCCTTTCTTGGGTACTCAAAACCCTTTCTAACTGCGCTTCACAGCACCCTAACTTAGCATCATGGCTCTTCACTCCTCAGGGCACACTAAACATCAACCAGTTTCAAACCTGCTACTCCCTCTTATATACTCACTCCTGGGAGCAGCCCCCATCTTTTCCTGGCTTTGCTCCAATTGGCTAGTGTCAAGGTCCTAATCTGTCTGTTGTCTCCAAAATGGATAAATCAGGTTTTTTGGTGGGGGGTGTCAATTTTTTTTACTAAAATTTCTAGACTTAAACATAAGTATATACAGTATATATAACATACTGATTTTTGTCATTTGTAATTGTTTAGGTGGAAGAAGAAGAGCCAACTGGGTTTATTCGTCTGGAAAAATTTCTTCCCATGATGACCAGAGTATTAATGGAAAGAAAGTAATAGGAAAAATGAGATTTCAATATTATATAATTTACTTATACATGTGTTACTTATATAATATAATTTACTTATACATGTGCAAAGGTAATACCCATTTCAAAGAGTAAGCTTCATAGTGATGGAAAACTGGTAGTTTTTTTTTTTTCAAATTATTTTTTTGTAACCACCTGAATGGGTACTGGTGGCAGGTAAACCATCTGTAAAAAACTATTTATTCTGGTTCATTGACTGCATTTTGTATATTTCTGCAGAGATATTGTGTTAATTTAAAGGTCTGCAGTTTTGTTTTGTTTTTAAGAAAGGAGATCTATTGTGGTTGTCCACATGCCTATATATTCATTGTAGGAAATTTACCCACTATTGCCCAGTTTGATATTGATCATTTTTCTCATGGTTTGAATGAAACAAATATTTGTTAGGTAACATTAACAAATCTTTAAAACTTTTTCACACCAAAGTTAACTAAAAACAGCAATTTCAAAAAAGAAGAAAATCAATGTATTTGGCCCCAAACTTGCACAAATATGTTGAGAATGTCACTCTAAATATAAATATCAAGTTTGGTCAAAATCAGTTCATAAATTTGTATCCTGGAGGAAAAAATATAGAATTCTGAAGTGCTTGTTAGGAATATATCCAATGTTGTTGTGTGATTAAGTCCAAAATCTTATTACAATCTTTCTTTTAGTCTCATTAGATAACACAACAAATTTGGTGACTCTGTGAATGCACGTGTGGATTTGATAGCATAACAGACTCTTCAATTTATAGTATGGAACCACTGTATTAGCATTTTATGTTTATTTTTATTTATCTTGGCAATGTTCTCAGTTCCTTTTATTTATTTATTTTAAAAAATACTTGTTACATTCAAATATTACATTAAAATGTCTTGTATCATCTTTTTCAAATATATTTATATATAAATACTTACAGTTGACTTCCCATATACATCCAGTTTGTATTCAACTATTTTTGTTTTATTCATATTGTCTTCACATTAAATGTAATATTTAATTTAGATCCTCTGTGTGCCAAAACCCTTCAATTTATACATTTCTGATTATTTATATTAAATTCTTATATGTATCATTGTAAAATTAAACTTTCCCTCTTATAGTATTGCAATATTGGAGTTCAGTCTTGTTCAACTTCTTCTGTATTCTGTTTATTTAGTCTAGCAGAAAGTATGTCCATGATCATCATTTCTGTAACTTTTGAGAGCCACTCACTAATTGAGGGGACTTCCATCAATTTCTATTTTTTTGCTAGTACTATTCTTGCCGCTGTTATCAGGTATAATAGAATTCTTCCATATTTCTTTTCTATCCCCTTTGGAATCTTGTTTATCATATTTAACAAGTATATTTCGGGTAGTAATTCATACTTTATTTTGAGGGCTTCACATATTGTTTTATGAACATTTCTCCAGTACGTTCTGATTGTAATACAGTTCCACCACATGTAATAATAATAATAATAATAATAATAATAATAATAATAATAATAATAAACATTTTTTTTATTTATATTCTGCCTCTCTGTCAAACAATCAAGGCGGCTCACAGCATTAAAACTCCATACAATGTTAAAATACAATCCAAAATCCACAAACCCTCCCACCCCTTAAAACAGAATTAAACTAATAATAACATTAAACCATAATAGTTAAAAACAGATTCAGTTATATAAAAACCTAACCGGCAGTAATAGACTGAACAGGGATTGCAGGGATGGTAGGGATAATATGAATCCTGAGGCTGGGAGATCTAGTCAGGAAAGGCCTGCCGGTTGGTAATCTGATGGATCTTGTCCAGCAGGCCATTCCATAATCTGTGAGCAGTAGCCGAAAAAGTCCTCTGGGAGGTTGTCGACAGCCTAGTTTTTATTGGCTGCTACAAATTCCTCCCAGAGGATGGGAGTGTGTGGGAAAGAGTATATGTGAAGCCAGCTCCCTGTTGCTTGATTACATTTGCACACTTGTTATTACGAATTTTATAGACTTTTGCAATTTTTGTTGGTGTTAAGTACCATCATTGTTCCATTTTAAAATAATTTTATTTTAGGTTTTGGCATCGAGTAAACCTTTGACTTCTTTTTCTTGTCCCTTCCCAACTTTCTAAATCAATATCTCTTCCAATGTCTATTGCCCACTTAATCATTGTCACTTTTATAACATTTTGTTCTAGTTCTCTTTTTAACAATACATCATAACATTTAGAAGTCAATTTTGGGCCACTTTGCTTTATCACTTTATTTTGGTACCTTCAAATCCTTCTTTTTATAATCTATTTTGAATCTATCTGTCAGTTATTTGTATAGATACTAATGGATATTTGTATCCAACTCTTTCAAGTCCTCTATTGGTTTCATCTCATATTGTCCTCCTCTCTTCTTTTTTAGGATATCTTGATAGCTTAGCCAATCCAATACTTCTTGCCATCTTCCAAAGAATGCTTCCTGGGTTGACACCCATAGTGGCAATTTCCTATAGAATTTTTCCTTTTGTTGTGTCCAAATTTTAAGTAGTGATCTTCTAATATAGTGATGCTCAAATTCCTTATGCACATTAGTCTTGTTATACCACATGTATGTGTGCCACCCATATCTTAAATTAAAGCCTTCTAAAGCTAAGATTTTTTTCTTTGCCTAATTTTATCCAATCCATAATCCAAGTTAATGCATTTGCATAATAGTAAATTTTCTAATCCGGTAAATTGCAGCCTCCATTCTTCTTCTTATCAATGACTGATATAAATATTCTCATTGGCTGATACAAATATTTGGCCTAATTTAGGGTTACGTAAAAATCTTGCATCTGTCTGTTTAATTTTTCTTTCTTGAAGGCAGATAAATTCCTGATTTTTCTTTTCGAGGTAATGAAATATTTTACTACGTTTGTATTTTGAATTTAATCCTTTAACGTTCCATGAACTAATCTGAGTTGCCATCTTGTATTTATGTTATTTTAAATTATTAATTATATATTCCCTTCTTGTTCTTCCTCCAGTTCTTCTGTCTCTCTTTCATCACTTCTTTGGTCTTGTTCTGGTGTCTTGCCTTCATCTGAAAAAGGTTTGCTCACTTCACCTTTTTCTATCTCCTCTTCATTCCTTTTGCCTTGCTTTCGACTTTGAGTTTCCATTATAATTCTAGTTTGTTTTCATTGTTCTTTTGGTTTTTCCTTCTCCTTCTCTTCTTCATTAGCTGTTTTCCTCTCAATATCTGATTCCATTTCTGCTTGAAATCTCTTGCAAAAGTCCTTAGCCTTTTGTATAGTTTATTCTAAATCTTTTTTTGTTGATACATAAATGTCACTCCTTCAGTTTTTTCCCTGGCATATCTTACCCCATGTTTGTGTAAAAGTTGTGTCAGAAATTTGTATTCTTGATGTTTTTTCAGTATTGATAAAGGAATGTCTTTAAAAATATTTATTTTCCGACCATCTATTACTAAAGGCCTAAGCAGACTGGCGGCCGTGGGCAGCCCTGGGGAGGTGCACCGCGGGACCGAGGCATCCCCACGCCTCGATTCTGCGGCACACCTTCGCCGCCCCTGAAAGGAGCGCTAAAATAGCGCTCCTTTCACAAGTCAGCGAAAGTGCGCCACAAAAGCTTGCGTGCAGAGGGCCGGCGGCTACGAGGACAACCTCGGGAGGGGGAAGGGGCACCAAGCGTGCGGCTGCCCCTCCCCTTCCCTGCCTCCAAGACGGCTCTATTAGCCATCTGCCAAGGCCCTAAGTCTTCTTCATAGCTTTTTTGTATTATTAAATCTTTCATCCTTGTCCTTGTAAAGCAAACTACCACATCCTGAGGTAGTTTTCTTTCTCTGGCTATCATTGAATTTATTCTGAATGTCCTGTCTATAGCTTGGTCCATTTCTGAGTTTGGCAGTCCTATATACTCTGCTAATAACAGTGTGAGTCTTTTGTAAATATTTTCTTTGGCTCCCTCAGGTATCCCTCTAAATTTCAGGCATTTGTCCCTGTAATGGATTTCTTGCCATAAAATCATGTTTTCGTCTCTCTTTTGTACGTCTGTCGTTTGTTCTGATGTTTTCTTCAATTCTTGTGTCACCTCTTTTAAATTTTCCACATCTACTTGTAAATTTTCAACTTGTTTAATAATCTTGTTCAACTTTTTCCTATAGCTCCCAATTTTTTCTTCATTTCATCCTTAATCTCCCATCTTGTATCTTTAGATTCTTGTTTTATCTCATGTTGTATCTCAGTTTTAAGGCTTCTGATTTCTTCTAATAGAAAAGACAGAGTAAATTCTGCTTGTTTTGACCTGTCTATTGATCCTCGTCTTTGGGTTACTGTTTGTATCTGTGTCTGGGTGTAAGTCTTCTTTCCTGAAGCCATATTCTCTCCTTCTCATTTCTAACTAATATTTAAATTTCCTCAGTTTCATTCAATGGTAATAATAATTCAATTCATTTCAGATACAAGTTAGATATCAGTTAAATTCAAATTAAATCAATTTAGAGAAATTGTAATAAAGTTCAGCACCTTTAAATTCATCAAATGCTCAATTAATTTAATTTGGTTTAGCTTTCATTTTGCTATTCATCAGATCACTGAACTATAAAAATTAATTTAATGGTTCAATTTTTTATTTTTATTATTTTTTTCATTCACTTTATTGAATTAATTCTCCTTTCAGCTCTCCAATATTCACTTTTTTTCTCTTGATTTCAAACTGTTAAATCTTCTCTATACTTTTATATTTCTATGTTATTGTTTCTTTACTTCAGTTCTTCAATTAATACTTAAAATTAAGTAACCAAATTGTCTATGCACTCAATTCAACAAATCATTCAATTTTATAATTCTTGGTTACAACAAATTACATATAATATAGAATTCACAACAAATTAACAATTACTGGGGAATACGTTACTGAAATACTTAATAAATTTCTACTAATAATTGTTGATTAAATTTCAAAATTTCAAAGACCAGAAAGTACCTTACATATATTCCCAATAAATTAATTATTTTTAAATCAGATTAACTTCATTTATCTATGGTAATAATATTATGACAATTATAAAAATTATTAGTCCAAATAGAGAAATACAAATATATCAAATATGTCAATTAGTAGATTAAAATGACAAATCAATTAATTCAGACCTCCATCCACCCAAATGATCCAAAAAGATGTTTCATCTGTTCCTCGCAGACACTTACAGATATGTTCCAGTCTCCTTTCGCCTTGTCCAACAGCCTCCTTCTCTTTCCAGTCTTTGGCCCCACTTTCCTCTGCTCACTGCCACTTGCCTCTTTCCGCTGAGATGTACTTGTTATTCAGACTTTAGCTTTCTAATATCATAGAAGTCCAAAGAATAGTTTCTTTAGTTTAGCTTATATCTATATTTAAAAAGATTAGGACGGTTGGGGAGTAAAAGTAGAATAACAGTTCTTCCTCCCCAATAGGCGATTTTCCCCACATGCAGTTTAAACTGATTTCTTCTTCGATCTTGATCAGTCCATAAAAAAAAAAACTTTAAAGCTTATTGTTCAATTAGTTATCTAACATCCACAGGGAAGATTTTTGAAGTATATGTAGTCTCACCAAACTGGAGTATTAATTCAGAAGTTCTTGTTCTTTGTTCTTATTGTGTGTTGCCAGCAAGATTGAAGTCCCACAGGACAGCCATGATAAGGCTTCAGCTGCCTTGCGACCAGGTCCTCTTCAAATCCGTGGATCACCTCCGCAATCCACTGGTCCAAAGAGGGCTAAAAGGGTCCACTACAAGTCCCAATTCTTCTTCTCCTTACTGGGAGGAGAATTTCAGAGTTTTAACAACTCTGTAAGCCTCAGATGGCAAACTGCTGAGACCAGCTGCTGTCTTCAGCGACCAGACATCTTGTCTTCACCACCAGAAGTCTGTATTAGCATTTTAAAAATGAATTTGTATCCCACATTTCTTCCAAAATGGGAGATACACGATGCATTTCAAACTGTAACATAGACGATATGCTGAAAACACTTCACACAGAATAGTAAATCAACCAAAGAAAACTTCACCACAGTGCAGTTTATTAACTATGTAAATTGAGACCCTCAATATTTTTTTAATTTAAATATTTAAATTTTATATTAGCAATAGTAAATGAAATGAATTATAATTTTGTCCTAAGCACATGCAATATTTTTAGGTTATCAAACTAAATTGGATATTGCAAATAATGTCTACATTTTTCCAGAAGCATCTTTTCAGATACTGTAAGAAGGTAAAACACCTAATTTCTGTCTTGAAGCCATTCTTGCCCTTTAGCCAGGAGTACCATTGGTATTGTCTGTAGCACTGGTATGTGATATTTACTATCAGGGGAAAGAAATTCAAGGTAGTCATATTTACTAGAATTAGGGCTGAAACAGACAGCTTGAAGCCGCCTCCACCAAAGTTTCATGGGACTGTGGCAAACATACGCTGTGGCCCCAGTCTGCCCTGAACCTGCCCCAAATAGGAGTGGAAAAGATCCACTCCTATTTGGACTGGGAACAGACACCTTTGGTGGCTCTGCCACAGCCCCATGGTGGTTTCTGGGTGCTCTGGCAGCATGCGGCATGTAAACCACCTATGTCTGGGTGGCTGGCCAGTCACCTGGCTGGCCAGCTTCCAGCTGGCTTGGGAGTGTGCAGCATGTAAACGCTGCGCTCCCAAGACGCTCGGAAGGTGGCTTTAACGGGCTGCCTGTTCCAGCCCTTATTCAACATGTTTCAAGAATGAGCCATGAAAATGGATACTAGGGCAAAGCCTATAAGCTCTGGATTGACTTAAGCCTTGGGTTTCTTAATTCCCTGCTAATATTGTATGTTTTTTCAAAGGAATTTGGAATAATAATAATAATAATTTTTAAAAATCTATTCCTAAACTGAATGTTCTCTGAGGTGTTTCTTTTCTTCCTTAATATTTGTGATTATGTATGTTTCTTCTATTATGTCAGTTCATTTGTAAGTTATAGCTTAGTGTGGAATCAACCATAAATGAAGTCAATGCAAGTCCACAGAACATGACATTAAAATGGTATTTCTAGATATGATTTTATGCTGATTGTAAAGGCAAATATGAATTGTAAATCTACAGTTCAGGGGGGAAAGGCAAGGGAGGTAGGCTTCTGAAGTAGTGGAACAGCTTTTCAGATGCATATTGTAACACTAATTTTATTAACTGAATGGTTTCAGATACCGGCCAGTTCCAGAAGATATTCTTTTACGTGCCTTTGAGGTATGCATCATAGAATTATATAGTTCTGTTTCGGGGGGCAAATAGTTTTCATGCATTGAGACAGTGAAAGTAAAACAATCCATGTTCTGTGTTTCTTTTTTTAAGGTTTTAGATCAGAATAAGTGTGGACATCTTACTAAAGATGAGTTGGTCAAGTATATGACTGAAGAAGGTAAAATATATGTACTAAAATTAGCTAAACATTTGACAAAGTAGCTGTTGTATAATATTTTTAAGCTTCTGTGGGTGACAATTACCATACACTAGGGTAGGAGTGGGCAAAGTGCAATCACAAGCCACATGCAGCTCAATAAGGGCATTTTTTCCAACCCCAAGAGTCTCCAAACTCACAACCCAAACTTTGAGGAGGATGTAATTGTTTCATAGTATCCCTCAAAGTCGTTTGTGTGTGTGTTAAGCACAGGGGCAATTCAAGGTCTTGTGGAGGACCAGTTCAATCCCCCCTTCCTTGGCAGTTGTCAAGACCTGAAGTAGCAATTAGCAACTAGAAGGCTCTAGAACAGGGGTTCCCAGCCTTTTGTCCTCCAGATGTTTTGGACTTCAGCTCCCATAATTCCTGACTGTTGGCCAAGTTGGCTAGGGCTTTTTGGATCTGAAGTCCAAAACAAATGGAGGACCAAAGGTTGGGAACCACTGCCCTAGAATAAATCCAGACTCTTAAATATTACTAGTTCCTCTCTTGTTAACCCAGATTCAAAAGTAGTGCATGGAGACAGCAACAGCTGAAGGGATGAAACATACCAACAGATCACTTGGGAAGTGTGGGGTAGGTCATAGTTCACCACTTTCCTTGCCTTCTCAAAGTGACCCTCTGATAATAGTAGCAACTGCTGATCTGGAATGTGCAGTATACTCAATATAAGCTAAGTTCTGCATGCCTTCCTACACTTGGGTACAGCAGATGAGCTAATCTACAGAAGTGTGTCAGAGCCAAGCAGAGTCATGTTTATATGACTTTCTCGTATATAAATTATAGCAGTATGTTCAGTTTGCATCTTTGAAGTCATTATTGTGCATTTCACTTTTGAGTTGCATATTCCTTTGATTACAGTACACTTCAGAAATTTTCAACAAAAAATATCTTCACAAGCCATACTTCAAGAAGCCAGGTGATCTTCAGTCTCTTAAACTCTCCCTTTTTCATAGTGAGGAAGTGTTTTTGTAGACTGAAAATACAGTTGTAGGGGCATTTTTGGATAGCAAGCTTCTGCATTTACGGTTGCTGCATGTTGGGAAGGCAGAAGTTAAATGCCTCATGGAAAAACTTCCTGTTATACAGGCAGGTCAGTTTTTCATAACTGCTGGAATCTATTTCAACCTTAATATTTTTAATAGAACCACATGGCTGGTTATTATGTGGTAACAAAACCCCATGTTTGCCATTGTAGAAAGAGTCCTGGTCACTTATGAATATACCCTGTATATTGATTTTATTTTTGTAGAAATTTAATATCCTGCTCTTCAGATAATCCCCAAAGTAGCTTTAAAAAGAATATTAGAACAGTGGTAGAATAATAAAAATCAATAAAATAATTTTAAAAACCTTAAAAAATAAAGCTGACACAATTCAGTATCAAAGAAGATTAAAACCTACAATCTAAGAATGTTATAATGTGATGACATTCAACTTTTTCTTTTTTCTTTTTCCCTTTTACAAGAGAATGCATATATAGTCTAGGATCCTACTGCAGGAAAATTGCAGGAGAGTAGGAATAGTCTGCATTTTTCTTACATACACAAAGATCAATAAGTGCTTTGTGTTCCAGCCTCAGAAGCTCTTGGATGAGAAGATTACAATTTCATTCTTATTTCAAGCCTGGTTAAGGGACAAAGATGGTTTTGGTCACATTGGTAGATGACTTGTGCTGGCAACTGGGAAGAGGGTATGGGTCCCTGCTGGTTCTGCTGAACCTTTTACCAGTGTTTGCTATTATTGACCATGATATCCGGCTCAATGGGATGGGAGAGGGAGGCACTGTTTTACAGTGATTCTTTTATTTCCTGGGAGAACAAACTCAGAAGATAGTACTGCTCAATTTTTTTTTTACCCCATTCATATTTAACATACACATGAAACCACTGGGAGAAGTTATCTGGAAGTTTGGGTCCAATGCTACCAGCATACTGATGACACCCAACTCTACTTCTCCGTTTCACCTAAATCTATAGAAGCTGTTTTGATTCTGAACCAGCACCTGGTCTTGGTAATGGATTGGATGAGGGCAAACAAATTGAAGCTTAATTCAAACAAGATAGTGGTGCTTCTAGTCAGTCAGAAGACAAAACAGGACAAGCATTCAGCCTGTGCTGGAAGGGGCTACATTTTGTCACATTTTGAATATAATCTTGGTTAAGCCTTGAGTCTGTATGGCCAGATGCATGTGGTGGCCAGAAGAGTATTTGTAAAGTTAAGGCAAGTATTATAGCTGTGTCTCTTCCTGGAGATGTATGATCTGGCCATAGTGACACATGATCTGATCTGACCAGGGTGACATAATCCCATTTAGATTACAGTTTCCACATCCTATGTGGATCTGCCTTTGAAAAGTTTCAGCTAACCCCAAGAACTGCAATGACACTGGAACACATGGCACCCTTGTTACAACATCTGTATTGGCTGCCAATCATTTCTGGGAACAAGTTACTGGTTATCACCTTTATAGGGGTATAGCTATGATGGGGTAAAATGAGAGCAATGCCCCTCCCATAAGAATTCTATCCTCACTGAAACTGTCCTTCTAACATTGCATTCCTAGAACTCTTCTAGTTGCTGTGTCCCTTGGTCATTTTGCTTGCCCCCTTTTCTTTGGATACCTAGACTGTATTTCTAACTTATTAGCTGAAGTTTTATGTTACTGCAATCCTAGAAATTTAGGGACTGAAGGAAATTTTTATTTTGGGGGGCAGAATTCGTACTGGGGAGTAGTGCTTTCATTTTATCCTTGCAGAAGCTATACCCCCTGGACCTATCTGAAGGAATGTGTTCTCACACAGAGGCCTACTAAGGTCATAAGATCTCTAGGTGACACTTTTCCCTCTGTGCTACCAGCTTCATAGGCACTTTTGATGAAGACTTGAGAGGGCTTTCTCAGTGGCTGCTTGTTAGGCTCTGCAGTTCCCTTCAAAGAGAAACTATAACCTAGCTCCCACCTTCCTGTCTTTTCATCAGCAGGAAAATACTTTTAAAATAAATTCAACAGGCTCTTTTAGAATTAATTGTCTTAAAAATAAGATTGCTAATGTAATTGTCAAATAAAATGGTTGGTTGCTAAAATGAAAAACCAATAGAAAATTGCAAAAGAAAGCAGTTGACAGTACCATCCATGTGTCAGAAAATAAGTACCGTATTTCCCGGCATATAAGACGACCCGGCGTATAAGACGACCCCCATTTTTCCAGTCAAAATATAGAGTTTTAGCACCTCTATCACCCTTATCCTTATACCCGGCATATAAGACGACCCCCCCACATTAACAACAGATTTTGCACGTTAAAAAGTAGTCTTATACGCAGGAAAATAAGGTAATTTAAAAAACAACAACAACACAGCACTCAAGGCTGTGTTATAACATGCTTGGTGTAATTACATGCTTGGTGGAATTTGAACAAATTCAAAAAAAGAAAGTTTGAGATACTTACATAGGAGAAAGATCAGAACATTTTAATATTACTGTTTTTGTTGCAGGTGAGCCATTCACACAAGAAGAAATGGAGGAAATGCTCTCTGCTGCTGTAGATCCAGAAACTAATACTGTTCGCTATAAAGACTACATTTCAATGATGGTTGTGGATGAAAATTAAGTCCTCTGAGTAATCCATTGGTCTAAACTTTCTGCTTGATATTTGTCCATTAAAGTCATTGGACTGTAGCAGAGCTTAACACTGAAATTATTTTCTCTGGAAATACTGCCCTTTTTGATTATTAAAATACAACAGTTCCAAATTATAGTTTTAAAATGTCAGTCTGTTTGGATACATTCTACAAAATAAATACAAAATAAACAAATACAAACCATTTTGGGCTTTTAAATGTTGTGCTTTCAAGGTTTGTATATATTTCTTAATAAATTTTAATATTTTTAATGTGCTGTTTATAAGTTTAACTTTTTAAATTTTTAATTGTTTTTAAACTTTATATCTACATTTTTAATGCTTTTGCATTATTCTTAACTTGTACTGTTTTAAATTTGTTGTTAGTCATCTTCAGTTCCTATATTGGGAGAAAGGTGGAATATAAATAAATAAAATAATAATAACTTGCTGAATAACTTAATAAGTAACTCAATTAACGTACATTGATTGCAGCAGGACACAATCCCTGATGGTTGTATATTGGAATTGCTGCCTATGATTGCAACATTAAATGTTTGCGATAGTTTTTAATAGAACTTACTTCCAAATAAATATGCCTAGCACTATATCTGTATACTGTGGAGAGAGAGTAAAATAATGATAATTTTGAGAAAATATATCAAAATATTTTCATGAATATATTCAGATGTGGAGAAAACTAGAAAAAGGAAGAAAATACAAGAAGACAAGCTGATACATAGAGTCACAACAAACATTTTAGAGGAAATATTCTTAAAAATCAAAATCCAATCTGTTATTTTTATGTTTGTTCAGCACAGACAATAAGTTGACAGATGCTAGATTTGCTAGAACACTAATGGCCTATAAGCAGACAGGCAAGGATAGCATGGCCTCAGGATTAGCTTGCTGCTTCTTACCTGTGAACTGACAATGCATCTGAGAAGTCCCCCAGTAACTCATTTCTGTATTAGACGGGTAGTTGAGGGGATGGATCGCTGAGCATCACTGGTAAGGAACAAAGGGGGGGGGGGTTAAACAGCCTGGTTTTGCTGTGCAGTTTTATTGGAAACGCCATGCAAAACCAGCACTGTTTTACCCTCGGGGTAAATGCTCTTTTCCCCAGGGTCGATTGATCCTTTGCATCCACATATGAACTGGCGAGATTGGGCTCGATCCCGCAATGGGTTTCAACCTGCGTTATCTAAACTAGACTATCTGAGGATTGGGGGGGGGGGGGGGGGAGCCGAGCCATTTGGCCCATGTGGACAACCCCTAAAACAGGGATCAACAAGTTCCGCCTCCCATGTTATTGGACTTCAATTGCTATGTTCCCTTACCACTCTTTATACTAGCTGAGAAACAGGGCAACAATATCTTGGTGGCAACAAATTGCTCTCCCCTAAACAAGATGCCTTTGTTATTACAACTTCTGTAAGAAAGCTATGCAATGTTCTATTGAATAATTAAGCTCTATCTAGGTTTTTGTTTTATTTTGTTTTTTGTTAATGTCTGAAATTCTGGAGAGATTTTGTTGTATTGATATTCTGGAACTAGAAGAGCACTGGTGAGGGCTCTTGAGTTGGAAACTTTCTCTTTATTTACAAAGGAGTTTGTTGACTTTTAAGTATGTTGCAATACCTCTTGGTTTACACAGGGTATGGTTTTTTTTTATTCACCCTGGGGGACTGGTTTGCATTTAAGCAGATTCTCCTGATTAAATTGTGCTAAAGGTATAGAGTTCTTTTCAGATGTTGATAACATCAGAATGTCTTGTTTATATTCTTTTATATGCATCTTCGTGTAGGCCTGGTAGGCCTCAGTTAAGAGCTGAGCTCCATTGTGTTTAAGGCTTACAAACACATTTGGAGATGTACACCTGCCCCAGAGTTAGCAAATAAAGTAAAAACAAAGCAGCAGATGAGATCACAAGGCATGGTGTCCCAGGGAACTGAGAAAAACAAACAAACAAACAAACAGAGCAAACAAGACAATGGGGCTAAATAATAATAATAATAATAATAATAATAATAATAATAATTTTTATCCCGCCCCTCTGCAGCACAATTGGGGTGGCGTACAACAAATTAAAACAACATCACAAGTAAAAACAATCCAAAAATCCCTTCCCTAACCCACCTGCCCCTTAAAAATATATTAAACTATTAGTAAATTAAAATACAAGATAAAAACAATATAGTACGAACGTAGAAGTAGCAGCTTGGCAGAGGCAGTTAAAGAGCCGGAAATCAATGTCTTCTCCTAAATCAGATTGTTAGTTCTACCTATAGTAGACCCATTGAATCAATGTATAATTGAATTGAATAAATTAAATTGAATCAACTTGCAAAAGTGCTAGTTTAACAAGAACTATTTATTCAATGTGTTTATTCTATTTGGGAATAGCTACTGGATTTAGCCCAGTCCATTTTATGAAGCCAACTAATGTTAAGAATGCTTTAGGCATAAAGTCTGAGTTCTTCAGAAAACTTTCCTTGCTCTCCATCTCCTGAGCACTCTTGCCAATTGTGTTCTCAATCAATGAAATCAATGCATGTAGCTCCTCTGCTTCTGTTTTCATTTCCTCTTCCATAAACACCACACAGTCTTTCTTGTTAACTGAGCCTCTATGGGGACCTCTGTTGCTTCCCTAGGACTGTTGGTGAAAATTCCATGACATCATGCCAATCAATGAAGGTTGAGGAGTTGGAAGGGACTTGCAACCCTAGCAGGTTTTAGTAGGGTAAAACCTAGTAAACCAGTGACCACATGATCTGTGTGGTAAAAACATTTGTGCTATAAAATACTGACTGTATAGGTGTTTCATCTTTTGATGGAATGGGACATAAATTTAACTAAACACTTTCGAAATGGATGCATCAGTACACAATCTGCAATGCAAACTGCACTTCACCAAGGAGTGAAGGACTTTACATCAAATCACCATTGTTTATGCACATTCTCAGCTTAATTTGTAGTAACAACATCTTGCCTTTTTTTTTTTTTAAAGAAAATAAGACCTTTAAGATAACAGAAATTAAATGTTAATTCTGTATTCACTACTCCTGGGGAACCAAGGGCCACCATGGACTAAAAAAGAAGGACACGATCCGACAAAATGCCTGGAAGTACACTTCTGGTTTTGTAAAAGTGATTGTGACTGTGACTCCCCTTCAAGCCTCTCTGGGATCTCAAAACTAAAAGAGTTTTCGTAATGTTGATAGCATGCAAACTGTATTTCTGAAATCATTCGAGACAGTTACTTGTTGAAACAAAGTTATAAGTTTATTTGCAAGTTAAGTCTACAGTATCTTTTGTGTTGGATGTTGTTCACATTTGATACATTACTGGTATACTTTATTTGTTACACTGGTTGACCTTTGTTGTTTCGTACTTCAGTGATGTACTTGGGAAGGGGTTGGGGCGTCTGGCGTCCAGCTGCCCCTCCCCTTCCTTGGCTTCAAGACAGTGCTTTGCACCGTCTGCAGAGCCCCTAAGTCTAGTGGGACAGGGGGTGAGGTCAAGAAGTCACCAGAGACAGAGCAAAGTAGATCTATTGTTTCTACCCATCTTCCAATGTTACCTTGAGACCTGGGCATGTCTTTTCTCCAAATTAGTTACTGTGAAGCTTTTTTTCAATTTCCATTGGAACCCAATTACTTGTATGCCATCTATGGATACCATGAACCACTAAAAAGACAAATAAATGGATCCTAGAGCAAATTAAGCCTCAACCCTAGAAGTCAAAATGGCTACATTAATCTGTTGTAATTTGGCTGCATCTTGACATGACCCATTGGTCATATTACTATGTTTTGTAAAGTGGGAGACAGTAGTAAAAGAGGAAGATCACATTACAGATGGTTTGATTCAATAAAGGAAACCACAGTCCTGAGTTTGCAAGGCCTCAGCAGGGCTTTTAATAACAGAGTCCATTGAATATTTCTAATTCTTGGAGTCTCCATTGTAACCAGGGGTCTAGGGCAGGGGTAGACAACCTTTCCCCTTTAAGGGCTGAGGGACTTCAGCTCCCAGAAACCTCAGCCATGTTGGCCAATAGTCCCATGTTGTTCAATAGCTCCTGGGATTCTGGGAGCTGAAGTCCCTTGGCCCTTAAAGGGAAAAGGTTGCCTACCCCTGGTCTAGGGAATTGTTTAGCTCAATATGGGGCTGGGTTACAAGCAGCCCAGGGATTCTCAACTGTATACTGAAGTGTTGAGATGAAAGATTGCAAAGGCAGAGTTCTTTATTAAGTATTTTTATTAAAGAAATGACATACAAGCATACACCGAATCCACACTCTCACACACATACACCAGGGACCAAGGATCAGAAAAGAGGTTTCACAAGAGGTTATAGTTACCAACAGCAAGGTTTCTCCAGTAGATGCAGTTTGATGGCTGGGATGTGGGACTCAGCAGCTCCAGAGTGCTGCTGGGGGGAGGGGGGCAGCGGAGAGTTGGGACTAGCAAAGGTCAGTGACGTTGGGTCAGCCTGAAAACCAACTAGCCCCTGGGAACAAAGGAAATTTGGGATCTTTTATAAGGCAAAACTAGCCTGGGGCAAAGACCAGGTGTCCTACATCAAAGGGTCTGAATCTGCATGGCAGTGGTCACTCAAGATGGAGGTCTTTGGAGTGGGGATTGGGGTTGTAAATGGGCACTCTCTGGCTTGAGTGCCAAACGTCCTGTGATCAATTGCCTAATCTTCCTGGTGTGTGAGTGTGAATTTCCCGTTATTGAAACTCCCAAACTGCCTACATGATCTATCACTTTAAAGCTCATGGTGGGTGTATTGAGGGCACAAGTAGGGTCATGGAGAGGCAAACTTCACCATATTTTATATCAAAAATGGAAGACATCCAGCTATTGTAACACCATTTATCAAAGCCAGTTTGACAGCAAGGAATAGTTTTTAAACATTTTTAACAGTTTTAGCTGTATTTTGTTTTAATTTATATTGTAAGCCACCATGGGTCCCACATGAGGAGAACGGTGGGATATAAATTAAATAAGTAAATTTGTAAATGAATTCTTAAATGGAAGATATATGTTGAGAAAGAAAATCACAATGAAACGAAATAAGACTAAAACTTGTAGATTGTAATTAGACATATATAGTCTGACCCCCATATCCACAGGAGAAACAGTCACAGACTTACCACAGATAGCATGAACTGTGGATAATGGCAAACGCTATATTTCTGCCAAATAGTGAACATATAGTCATGTTGGAGGACCTCCAAATGCTTAGAGAGATCTTTTCCCCCCTGGATGCAGATAAATTAAACCATGGTTATAGATCCCATGGATATGGTGGTCAGATCGTATTCATTTGTATCTTTGAAGTCAATGGATCCACAAGTTTGTAACTTAGAAATTTCCTGTCTATACTTACATTTTATTGTATGATGGTGTGATTCATACTGGTTGAGCTCATTTAGATGACGGAAAATAGTTTGCCTTACATGGAAAATTGCAGTTTGTGTTCCAGCTTCTGTGAAGGTAGAGAGAGGAAAAGCATCAAGTTTCTTGTACTCATACCTCACACAGGGCAAATGTGAGGGCTGAGAATAAGTCCTGGGATTTAGGGTAGCTGGGAGACTTTGAGCCCAGAGTCAAGCAGGCAAAAGGAAATGAGAAAAATAGGTAAAGTGGCTTGAGAAATGTTCCTGAAGAAAGAAAAGGTATGAGATTATGCTTGCAGAAAAAGAGGTTTGAAACAAGAATGGGATCATCAAACAGAACTCACAACACACATTTACCTTTATGGTGTTTGTGAAGAGAAAAGTAGCAGGAAGTCTGGCAAGCTCCTTCAGAGCAGGTTGGGCGGCTTGGAAAAGTTATTTTTTCAGAATAGCTTCTATAGTCTCTCACCCAGCATGTTCAATAGGAGTTGCACTCTTCCCTGGGATACTAGAGATACAGTTTTAAAAAGAGTAACTGTCAAGCTGTGATTCTGATGCACCTCAGAGTAAGACCCACTGAATATAGACTTGACTAAATGTAATAAAACAATAACAACATGAGTCTGGTTATTCCTTAAAAGACTTAATAGATTTATTATACAGTCATTCTCATGAACTGTAGTCCAGTTCATCATATCTAAATGCTGTGAGCAAACAACAGAGGCCCAGGGTACCCAAAGGGCCACAAATAGTTTGAGAAACACATGAGCCCTACAGGCTGCACCTTCTCCATCCCATCCTATACGTATGCAAATAATTTGGATTCATTCAAAGAGAACTAAAGAGTAACATGGTGACACAGGGCTTTCGAATATATGGAAATGCTGCCCAAGTTCTGTTTATTTCCAGAGTTGAATGCAGTTTGCCTGGTGTTTAGTGACCAGAATTTGAACAGGAGGCTCTTATTTTTAGTTTAAAAATTCTATTCATTAGTACAGTTTAGAAACACACTGCCTTTATATTTGCATCTGAGTGCATGAATACACCATTACCAGAGACTGGTTTTATAGGCTTGCCTCTGATAGAACCCCTAATTAAAGCATACCAAAATAATTGAGATTGTTGCCTTCTGTATCAGTAATTTCTTCTTCAATTAACTTTTCAATTATGTTTTTAATAACTCCCTTCCCTGCATACAATGCTAATGACTAATTAGCCCCACTTTCATTTCATTTCTGTGCAATAAACAAGTAATGCCACAGTTTATTAATTTTTTTCTAATAAGGGTAGCAGTGGAGCACCCTTGAATACAATGAATGAATGCAAAGCACAGACACCAAGAATGTAGAGAGAAAAACAAGTCTGACTGGCTTTAATCTGCAAAGGTTTTCCTTTTGAGAGGTGGTTCACAAAGCTGTTAGAAGGCAGAACCTGCGATGTGTTACAAGCAGTGCACTTATCTGTAACAAGTTGACCTGGGTTTCTTAATAAATGAGAATATAATTTAGAAGCAGGAATGTAAGTTACATTAATGGTATAGCGTCAAATGTTTTAGCTTTACGTTTTGAGAAGAATTCTCCAGGTTTTATGCCATTTTCTTATCAATCCTGTATGAGTTTTAAAACCCTCAAAATGAGCAATATAAAGAATAATCTAATTCCTTTTAAAATATTGCAGAGAATGACAACAGTGAAATACACAGCCCC
>CM034701.1:335160998-335185341 GCA_020142125.1 Phrynosoma platyrhinos
AAAGCACCACTGTAAGGCAATGTCCCAAGTCCCATATCAACCAAATGACCCAGAAGGATAAAATGGTTGATGGTATCAAATGCCCCTGAAATATACAGGGGGTTATTCACACAATGAAAATAATCTAGGATGAATCCGGGTTGAATCTCCGTTGTTCACACCAATTCTCTTGTATGCACTCAACTAAGTTTTTTGGGGAGAGAGGGCTGCCAACCCCCCCCCCTCTTGTGATCCAAGATAATTGATATTGGGGTTTTCCCTGAGTTTTAAAAAAAATCCACACTGTCAGTAGTGTGAATAACTGATGTAAATAGTCCCGGGATAAAATGCTGCATGCCTTGAATGTGTTCTGAATACATTCACATTATCGACTCTATCTATACTCGAATGCTTGCATTTGTGAACAACCGAACTTGCAGAGATGCACATCAGTGCAATTCCGTAGTGTGAATAACAAACCCAGAATGTGTGAGTGAGTTGATTTGCACTGTTGCTTAAAAAAAAAAAAAAAAAAAGATGTCTGATGGATCCCCAGGCAGACCTATAGGGATGCACCTCCTCCATCCAAATTCCAGTGTGGGTCACCCACCAAGGCCATTTCTGTCCCATAACCAGGCCTGAACCCAGACTGGAATAGGTCCATTCTGGCTATTACAGTGTCTGAGGAAACAAAAAAGTGAAGGCTGCTTTTAAAAACACTTTGGGAACTATTGAGTTTCTCAGTTCTCAAAGATTTCCTAACAAGAGCAAACACATTGAATCAATAGAAGTTGGATTCACCAAGTTCCTATTGATTCAATGGGTTTACTCTGGGGTTTATGCCAGGAAATGACAATTGTGACTAGATTCTAGTTGACTGTAAGGACTTTATTATACAGGGGAAATCCCATGCAGAAACGAGGTTTTAAATAGAAAAAACCCCACAAAAGCAGATAGATTTTCAGACGACGTCGCTGTTAAAGTGTTCTTAACCCGAACGGAAAGTAGTCAAAAGCCGCTTCTTTTTACTTTAGGAAAATCCAGAAAGTAAAAAGGAGCGGCTTTTGACTACTTTCTGTTTGGATTAAGCACACTTTAACAGTGATGTTTGTGAAAATCTACCTGCTTTTGTGGGTTTTCCCCACGTTTTAAATCCCATTTCTACATGGGATTTCCTCCATGTGATGAGGTCCTAAGTAACTTTTCCCCCCAGTAAGTCTCTGGTTATTAGCAACTGCTGAAAACAGGAGAGTGTTGCTTGTGAATAAGGTAAAATTCTCCAAAATAACAGGCAAAAGCCAGAATTCTTCTCAAGAGACCAAATGATAGCCCAAGAACAGTGTATGTTGGACTGCCATAAAGCAGTACCATCAGTTCTGTACTCCTTCTCCTCAATTCATATAATTCAAGGCAAAGGGTGCTATCATAAAACCTATTATGTGGGATATGAGAGACAGTATTCCCCTATCTGGCTTTGACTAATGCTGCTGTGATTGTCTATTCAACTTCCAGTTTCTGTTACATATGTCCATGTATTATGTTCTTGGACTAATAAAATATCTGGTACTTTATTTACAGGCATTGAATGAGGGTGGTCATTTAATAAGTGTCTGTTTATGTGTGCATGTTTGTGACAGCTATGTCTACCTAGTCAGTTTTATGTATTTCCTGTGACTTTAAGTATGTGACTTGCTATTGAATCCAATAAGAACAAGATTAGCTTGATTTATGAGAAATATATTTTCTGTCATAATAGACGTTATTTTGGTAGTATACAATTGTAAGGGTAGCCTATAGGAAGACTCATCAAATATGTGTTGTAATACATGGCCATTTATCATTCATGAATCCAGCTGACGCAAGGTTTTTGGTACTCCCACTGATAGCAGCCTGGAAATTTCATTAGCTCTCATAACTGCTGTCAGCAAAAGAGTCTTATAACTATAGTCAGCAGTATATATTTTACAATTTGCACTTATTTCCTAGTGAATACTTGAAGATATGATAAGGGTGAATATAATAATCCACTAGAAGTTTCAGGAATAGGAAATGTTATTTATTAAGCTTGTACCTATGTAACTTCTATGTCATATGTAATAGAGCAATCATTATTTGAAATGTCTATATGTATACATAATGTATGCATGTTTATGTATACACTCCATTATCTTATAACAGTGCTTTTTATTGTGTAACCTGACTGACTTTTGCCCATGAAAAAACACAGCCAGCCATTACATTTGGTATTAAAAATGACTGCTTAACCTGGAACAAGGGTTCCTTTGACTGGCTCATAGTTATCACTGAAGTGTGGAGCATTAACTCTTAACAAGAAACATTTACTCACATTATGTCAACAGGAGGAGAATTTAGGGACTTCACACAAAACTGAGTTCTAATTATAGAATCAATTTTTAATTTAACCTTTGAAAAATTTGAAGTCTCAGCTTCCTAACAGGGCTTAAATGAAAGGAACATGTATTCTTTCTTTCTGCTATTAACAAGTATACAAAGAAAGTGATATGACAATGATAAGTGTGTTTAAAGAATATTTCATCAACACAGTTTGCATATTGAATATGCACCTTTACTGCTACAGAGGAAAATTTTAATAAAGTTCATGGTTCAGCTGGCCATACTGGTTGCAGGATTGTGGGAAATGTAGTCCAAAATATACATTTCCTAAGCTTTACAACTGAGCTGTGAGTGTGCCTGCTGGATTCCATGGATGGATGCTGGAGGAATGAAGCTGGCTTATTCCCCTCTTTGTTAGAAAATATGCATTATGGAAAGCAAGTCATTACACATTTTTGAGGCTTTCTGTCATTTTTGCTCACATATTCCTAATTTAGGCTTTCCATTTTAGAGGTGTTCAGTTGTCAAATACTTGACTAATGCTATTAATAATGAAAGAAGCCCTGCGGCTTATGTAATAGAAAATAGGTCTTTGCTAGCTTGTGGCTTCTTTAGAGTAATATTACTAGCCAAGACAGGACAATAATGTACCCTTCCAGATAGCTTGGCAAGTGGCAGAATAATGGAATTTCATTTCTGCCCAGAACTTTAATTTGTGAATGTGTACAGCCAGACTGAACAGGGACTTAATTTTGTAGTGCATAATCTCAGTCACCTAATCATTTTATTCCAAGTCAGTGTAATGCAAATAGGATTATTGCATTAGAAATGTGATTTTAAATGACCTGGAGCAGTAATTTGTCAGCATTTGGAAGATTAAGTCCATTAAAGTTTAGGCAGCAGCACAGCTGATCTTTTATATTGCTTCACAGGTCACAGTACTAAATGTAAGCATAACTTGTAGACAACAGCACATTTACAATTCTCAGCAATGAGAATTCCTCCAGATTTTCTTTTCTTTACATTTTAGCACCCAAAATTGCTGAGATTATTGGAGATGGGGGGTGGGACAGAGGAATAGGGACAGCTCTTAGATTTGTCCATTATTACTACTGTATTGTTATTGTTAAAAATCTCACCTTTTTAGGACTTTCCTTAAAATCAAAAATATTTAAATCATATATTTAATTCTTATATTTATTTTTTTCTAGTTATTTATCTGTTTATTTCAGTGTGCCTAATTAGAAATCTGGTAATAACACTTTCAAATAGTCACACTTTATGTGCTTGATTATCAGTTATTGAAGTCAAAGGGGTAAAATCAACTGGATGGAGAAAAAGACACTTAACTTTGGGCCTTTGCAGACTGCCAGAAATAGTGCACATTAAATTGAGGCACTGCCCTGGCTCAGTGCTAGGGAATCATGAGAATTGTATTTTTTTCTGAGACACTGAGCCTTCTCTGTCAGAGAGCTCTGGTGCCACAATAAATTACAGTTCCCATGATTCCCTAGCACTGAGCCAGGGCAGTGCCTCAATTTAATGTGCACTATTTCTGGCAGTCTGCAAAGGCCTTTTGAGAACTTAACCTTAATTTTAGTCTTCCCTAATGTGGGAACTTTCCAGATGATTATTGACATCAAGGCCAATGGTCAAGGATGGTAGACACTCTAACACAGGGGTAGGCAACCTAAGGCCCGGGGGCCAGATGTGCCCCCCGAGGCCTTTGGACCGGCCCTAGGCCGGTCCTGCCGCCGCCAACGCCGTCTGCCATGATGATATTGATTATTGTTGTTATTACTTGTTCTTGGGGTTTTCTTGGCAAAGTCTCCACAGGGGTTTTGCAATGGCTTTTCTGGGGTTGATAGAGTGTGCATGCATATTTTTTTAATTTTTTAAAATTTAATTTTTTTGTTTCTTTCTTTATTTTTGGTTCTTTGGCCCCCCAATTGTCTGAGGGACAGCAACCCGGCCCCCGGCTCAAAAAGGTTGCCTACCCCTGCTCTAACACATCTGGAAGAGATGAGGTTGGGGAAAGTTATCCTAGGTTCATTGCCTTTTTTTTACCACGTATAGTTAATGAGGTGTACCACATATACCTTTACATTGCTAACATACACCATACACTGTAATTATGTGCTTGGTTAAGACACTGGGAGAAAAGGGTTCTAATCTCTGCTTGGCCATGGAAACCCACTGGGTGGGTGACCTTGCGCAAGTCACACTCTCTCAGAGGAAGGCAAGAGCAAACCCAGTTTGAACAAATTCTGCCTTAAGGTCACCATGAGTCAGAAATTACTTCAAGGCACACAATACAATGACAAAAACAAGAAATGAAAGCATGTGGGTACCAGAACTGTGTGACCTAAAATATATACAATAAATAAAACATAAAACAAATGATTTCTAGGAAACAAGGAAATGTATAGTTTGACATTCTGCTCTTTCTTCCGCTTGTAAATGGCAATTGTGTATCACATTCTCATGCTCTTAATATAATTAAGAACTTCCTTGTGTAAAGTAAAAACCCCAAACTATGATTATCATCAGATATATATAAGAAAGAATGTAATTGATATCAACTTTTCTTTTATGAAGTGCTGTAGATTTTTCAATGCTACTTCTACACTTTATACTGTGGAACTCCTATACAATGCTGTTTTGATTATCCATAATAAAAAGGACAGATAACTGTGTCCCTTGATATATTTTTGCTTAAAAATTCCCTGAGCCATAGTCAGCATAGCCATTGGTGATGATGTATGGGACCTGTGATCTAAAAATGCTTGGGGGAGCACACAGTTGTCCATCCTTGATGTAACCAACCTTTTCTATTCTGGCTTTGCCTGTTGAAGACAGATTCCTGTGAAGGGGACCAATGTGGGCAGTAGCTAGAAAGCAAACAACCAATATAGAAGGAACAACACCTCTTATCTATGTTGGAAGCACACTTCAATTAACACAGCTTCTGACAAAGAAGCTACATTTTAGAGGTCCATCCTTTCTTGTTTTGTATCTAACTGGAACATTTTTGCAGGATTAGCATTAGGAGGATGGTGAAGGAGGGCTTGAGAAAGACAGGCTTTCAGTTTTGGGCTGTAGCACCATGTCTGCAGTAAACAATGCAATACAGCTTGACTTGGGAAAAATGGGATTCTACTGTATGATCCTGGTGTAGTTGTGTGTGCTTAAATACTGCAGGCAAGGTAAACAGCTCCCTCCAGAATCACTTAATAAGCATGTGTAAAAAGCAAAACAAAAAGAAAAGGGAGAAGCAGATCACCCTAGTATGCCTCTGGCATGTTAGAAATGCAAAGAGCTAGATGTTTTGCCACCAAAACTGAAACCGTAAGAAAAGTGGAGGCTGTTGAAAGAAAAAAAATCATCCTGGGATGCATTAGGGAAAAGCTTTCAGAGGTTCTAAAAGATTCAAAATGTTTTTGTTTACTTATGCACAGCTTATCTGACTTGGTTGTTTCATCTCACATATGCATACTATTTAATTTGAATAAAATTTGAATAATATTTTTGCTGAAAACATGTTGAACTGCTCTTCCTTTTTTTGGTGTAAGAAGGTATTCCTATTCTTTCTATATTTTATTTCTACCTCTGGTACCAAAGTTTCTGTTAAAGAAGTCATGCCCAGGAACACATCTACTTTGTTAACTGAGGTATACTTTTATCAAGGGCTTCTGGGTGTGTTGTTCTTGAAATGTACTCATGTATTTGTATTGGAATTGAAAGCACTGTGAAAACATAAGGAAACATAATAATATGTCCATTTACCTCAGAGAGAAGATTTGTGGAGGACAAAACTCTGGAGAGTGCAGTGTGTACTTTATGCATCATCCTTTGGATCTTCTGAAGTTATTACTGTACTTTTATTCATATTTCCTATCTGGTTGTTAGCATGACAGTTTCCTCAAAATGCATCAGCAACTATAATAAACAAAAAGAAAGAGAAAGAACCATGAATGACAGTAGAAGCAATAAAGAAAAAACACTAGAAGCAATAAAGAAAAGAAGAAAAGAAAAACAAAAGAGAAACAGGAACAAACTAAGAATTTTGAATGCAACAGTACAACAGCTTGTGCGGGAAAACACAAAATTACTACAATGACCAATGCAGAGAACTAGAAGACAATAACAAAAAGGGAAGAACAAGAGATCTATTTCACAAGATCCGAGAAATCAAAGGAAAATTCAAACCAAGAACTAGAAGGCTCTATGACAATAAAAATAAACAATTCAAGACCAGGAAGGAATAAAAAAGATGTTGGCTGCAATACACAGAAAAATTATACAAAAGAGATGACAAAATGAAGGACACATGGAATGAAGACCCATATGAACATGAACCCCAAATTCTAAAAAGCAATGTGGAAACTGCAGTGAGAGAAATAGCAAAAACAAATCACCAGGAACAGATGATATTCCAATTGAACTGCTGCAATCCGAATTGACAGAGTCAACTCTAGTGCTAAACAACATATGTCAACAGATATGGAAAACAAAATGATGACCAACAGATCAGAAATGATCAATATACATCCCCATCCACAACAAGGGAGACTGCAGCAACTATAGGACCATAACTGATCTCCCACACAAGCAAAATCATACTCAAAATTCTGCAACATAGATTCCAACCATACATGGAGAGAGAAACCTCAGAGGTCCAAGCGGGGTTCAGGAAAGGAAGAAGCACTAGGGACCACACTGCAAGCATACGATGGCTAATGGAGCACACCAGTGAATTCCAAAAGAAAATCAGCATGTGCTTTATAGACTATAGCAAAGCTTTTCACTGCATAGATCATGAAAGGCTATGGAATGCCCTTAAAGACATGGGAGTGCCAACACATCTGATAGTCCTGATGAGGAATCTGTACTCAGGACAAAAGGCTACTGTCAGAACAGAACACAGAGAAACAGAATGGTTCCCAGATGGCAAAGTGGTCAGACAAGGCTGTATCCTTTTACCCGATCTGTTCAACTTATATGCAGAACTTATAGTCTAAGAAAAGCAGGCTTGGACACAGAAGAAGGAGAAATGAAACTAGGAGGAAGGAATATGAACAATCTAAGATATGCAGATGACACCATAGTACTAGCAGAAAACGTCAAAGACCTGGAACACCTACTGAGGAAGATCAAAGGATAAAGTGCAAAGGCAGACTTAATGTTGAACATAAAGAAAACAAAAATAATGATCACTAAGGACCTTCACAAGTTCAACCTAGAAAATGTAGAAATAGAAATTGTAGAAGAATTCCCATACCTGGGATCAAACATTGATAGAAATGGGGACTGCAGTCAGGAAAGCAGAAGAAGACTAAGCATGGGGAGGGTGGCTATGAACGAACTAGTAAAAATTCTAAAATGCAAAGATATACAACTCAACACAAAAGGTAGAATCGTACAAACCACTGTTTTCCCTATTACCATGTATGGATGTGAGAGCTAGACAGTTAAGAAAGATGATAGGAAGAAAATCAACTCCTTTGAGATGTGGTGCTGGAGAAGAGTGCTGAGGATCCCATGGACAGCCAAAAGGACAAACAAATGGGTCCTAGGGCAGATCAAGCCAGAAACCTCCCTGGAAGCCAAAATGACCAAACTGAGGCTGTCGTACTTCAGACACATCATGAGAAGGGAGGACTCATAGGAAAAACCAATAATGCTGGGGAAGGTGGAGGGAATTAGGAAGAAAGGAAGGCCACATGCCAGATGGATAGACTCTATTAAGGAGGTGACCGGTATTAAGTGGTTGCAGGAATTAAGCAGAGCAGTGGAGGACCGGGGATCTTGGAGGTGTTTCATCCATAGGGTCACCGTGAGTCGAGATTGACTCAAGGGCAGTTAACAACAACAACACTATTGATTATGAATGTCTTTGAGAAGATGTGAGAATTCTGGGTGGCTCATATTTCTAGTGATAAATATCCTCTTGCCTTATACTTGCATTTTATTCTACAGGAAAGGAAATCTTATTCCTTGTAGTATTTCCCTGGCAGAGAAAAAAAGGGGAGTTTTACTTTTTTTTTTAAACAACTTCTCATTCATTAAAAATATCATCTGTCCCGAATATGGGTCAGCTGTATGTACTCGCATGCTGCCTGAAGCAGGGTAGCTTTGTGTACATAAGAAAGAAAGCAGTTCACACAGTTCGCCGCATCAGCAGTCTAATAACCTAGATTATTTTAGGGACATCAGTTAATTGGGATGATTTCAACCCCAAACTGAACAGCTTGCTGTGGTTTTCTCTGCAGAGCATTTGACTGTTATGTCCTGCATCTTAATTTAAACCTGCTTTCAACAATTTCTAATATGTGACTGTCACAAATGTCAGAGGTGTTAAGACCTGTCACATGCATTGGGATGAAATCTGTTTGCTTTGTAGCAAGGCTATGTGTGTGGCCAAATCTTGCCTTCTAAAAGCTAAGTACTGATCTTTTCTGTGATTTAACATGACAAGATATGGCACATTACTGTTTGTCTTTGCATACAGTTACTCCACAGTATGCACCTTTCCCCTTATCTCTTATCACTGTTTTTGTATCTCACAAGAACTAATATGGCAACCATTTGTCCCTGTGTCATGTACCTTGACACTCTCTGTATTAGATCGCTTTTTTATCTTGGGCCCTTCTCTTCATGTGGCTCTGCTTCTTCTTCTTCTTCCTTGCAGCTGTTCCTACAGAATGGCAAGGGTAGGTAGGTCTGTGTATTCTGTCTTATTAGCTGCTCGTTATTTAGGATGAATATTTGTAATATGTTAGCCATCACAAAAGTTCGTTCTTGAGAAACATATTAAGACCAATGTATATCATTAGAGAAAGCATAGGGAACTTGGGACAGGGCCTCTAAAATGTGGGCAGTGAACCCCAGACTTAATGTCAGGGCCTCTATATATTATTTTATTTACTTTATTTATATGCCACCTTTTTCCCAGGGCGGATCCAGGGTGACTTGCAGAACAATGGATTAATTTTTTTATTAAAAGTTTTAAAACCAATTTAAGATCCCCACATTAAAACACTATAAAACCATTTAAAATTGTACCAGAATTAAAAACAGATAAACATACATCTAAATGAGAACCTTCCCTGCTTACCCATTAAAAGCTTGCTTAAATAAAAATGTCTTTGCTTTCTGGTGAAAGAAAAACAGGCAGGAGGCCAACCTAGCCTCTCATGGAAGGGAGTACTAACAAATGAATATGTCAGGGGGAATTACTGGCTAAAAGTTTTTTGGGGGGGCTTTCTGACATGAAGAAACATTTCATCATAAGATTTTCTTATGTGCATTCTGAGGATAAGGTTGCTGTTTGCTTGTGTTAAATTTGACTGAATTGTTATTTCTGGATCACAAGTCCCAGAATCTTTCAGCCAGTATTTTGGGAATCCTAAAAAGTATTTCAGATGATGATTTCACCAGTGTCGTCTGTATCCTAGCTTCAGTTATTTCAAGCTCTGGTTTCACTATATTTCTAACTCTGATTACCAACTATATTGCAAATAATTAAGCTCTTAAACTTGAAATAATTACTGAAAATTAGCTTGCTAATTTTGATTTAGCTTGCTAGTTGTAGCCATGCTGGAAGTTGTGTTTACTCTCATTTTGTCCCAATATATTAGGTATTTCATGGGATCTTGTTACCTTAAACTTAATATCATTGCATCCTCTTACGTAAATAAAACCTTGTTTTCCGCTGAAGTTTCAAAAGTTGAAATAAAATCCCATTTGCTCTCCACTCATTATAGGATGAAGGATTTTCCCCCTCAAGAGTCCGAATAGTATTGGTGCAATAGAGCAAGACTGACAATCTTATAGCTTTCCAAGTGTTGTTAGATTGCTGCATAATGAAGAATGTCCCAGCATTCCTCATTATTAGCAATGCTAGTTAGGGCTGCTGAGACTTGTAATCCAATAAAATCAAGAGACTAATTCTGTAGAGCAATGCTTTCTGACTTATCTGATGCATGAGGCTAGAAATTATTATTATTATTTCTAATGTGTTGGGGACCAGTGCCAAATTTGTGCCCATTGTTTCTTTTGTGGGAAGTCACTGGGGCTGGCAGGCAATGGCTCACAGTCTGGCCACTGTCTGTGGACAACCACTTTTGAGTAGTATAACTGTAGAGCCATCTTGACTCTTAGCTATGAGACTGCCAGAACAAAGGCCATTACTCTTCATCTGTCTGTTAGTTTCTTCGCTGGCTTAACAGTAGCTGGTAAAGAAAAACAATAAAAGCCCATTCTGCAGCAAATTGGAAGTCATGACTCATGTGTTTCTCATTCTCTAATGGATGTTATTAACCGTTAACAAGTTCTCTAAATCAAGTTAATACTGGTGGCATCACTCAAGAGTTGTCCCATTGGAAGAATTAACTCTCTTTAACCTTGTATGTTTTGGTATGAGTGCCTTTAAGTGGGAGTTTTGAGATAAGTGTGGGGGTTATCTTATCTTGAGAGCCCTTCAAGGCAAAATATAGTAGTCATGCTAGAGGTGATTTTAAGAGGGTTTGTTCGTTCACATGAAGCAAAGCCTGTTCTGTTCAACCTGCCCATGCAGTAAAGTTATCTTTTGATATTTGAGAATATTACTTTTTGTGGACCACAGCTCCCTGAATCCCACACACTGGCTTGGGGATTCTGGGAGCTTCAGTCTAAAAAGGAGAGTTTGCAAGCTTTGTTTTGGAAGTCTAAGGTGAGATGGATGGTGAGTGCAGCTTGGGTGTAAACGTGAAATTATGGACTTGATTTACATTATAAAGATTGGTGTCTCCATTAGGACTCCCCCCTGAAGGATATTTAAATTAAGTTCAACAGTGGAACACACTCCCTCAAAGAATGCTGGAGTCTTCTTCTTTGAAGGTTTTAAAAGAGACCTTCTCTTTAAAATGTGGATGGCCTTCTCTCAGGAGTGCTCTGTGTATTCCTGCATGGCAGGGAGTTGGACTGGATGGCCCTTATGGTCTCTTCCAAAATCTATGATTCTATGAAATTGTGCAGTGGGATGTGATTTTGTTTTTTACAGCTCACTTGTGCAATTTCTTTGCATATACTTTATAACTCAGGCTGCAACCACATTGCAGATATAATCCAGTTTGACACCACTTTAACTGCCATGGATCAATGCTATAGAATTCTGGAAATTGTAGTTTTGTAGTTAGCTATCTCTAGCAAAGAGCTCTGGTGCCGCAACAAACTACAGTTTCCAGAATTCCCTAGCACTGAGCCAGGGCAGTTAAAGTGGTGTCAAACTGGATTATTTCTACAGTGCAGATGCAGTCTTAGGGCCTTTGCAGACTGCCAGAAATAGTGCAAATTGAGGCCACTTTAAGGGTTAGGGTTAATACTAGGAAATCATAAGAACTGTATTTTTTTTCTGAGACATTGAGCCTTCTCTGTCAGAGAGCTCTGGTGCCACAATAAAATACAGTTCCCATGATTCCCTAACCCTAAAAGTGAACTCAATTTGCACTATTTCTGGCATTCTGCAAAGGCCCATAGTCATATTTCACAGTGTTTGGAAGCCTACACAGAGAGATATTACTGTAATTATGTGACCATTTTTTTTAAATAGAGAGGCTACAACATGATTTATTACTGACTAAATATTTCATTTCCCCCGCCACATTTAATATTTATGTTAAGTTTTGAGTATTCAATTACATCTGAGTTTTTAATTTAAATCATGCTTTTTGATAGTGACCACTAGAATGGATATACAGTGATTTTTGCATAGGAGTACATTCACAAGTTCTATAAGTTTTAATGTAGGGGCTTTTTATGTGTAATTCTATGCATTTTTATGAATAAGTATCAATTCAAATTGACTAGCTAGAAACTAGAAAGTGTACTTAAGGACCATGCCAAAGCACATATGTACCACCAAAACTGGGAAATGCATAATCAAAAGATGACATATTGATTTGCATGAAATTTGGATATGTAATAAATTAGGGCTACCTTACATCCTCCTTTTCCATGCCATGTCCTCTTTTTTAGAGCTAAAATGTTTGTCTGGGCAGATTTTTTAAAATGTCCAGGTCCTCTTACAAGGTTCAGAATGGAGGTAGTGGGTGATCAGGTAGTAGAGTTCTGAACAGGGGATAGAGAGACAAGCCAAGTTAAAGTGTGGCGAGGGAAGCCTCCAAAGCAGCCATCCCTATTCCTGTTGGGTTTACTGCCACTGTCCTCTCTCTGGAGGAAGCCCTGTCAGGGAGGAAGATGATGGAGAGGAGAAAGATACCATCCCTCTGATGGTGTCAAGCTGTAAAGAGCTGCCTTGTCTGTTGGACTGGCTGGCTCATCTTTCTTGGTATATTTTGTATCCCTTATATACCCAGTTCCCTGATAGGAGACTAGGTTGCTTCATCTTAAATTATCTCCTTTGTCTGCTGCTGATGCAGTGGCTAAATAATGGATGATGGGTACTTGAGTGTTCCCCCTTAGCTTTGCATCTCTCTGTTTAATATTCCATCTCAGTTGTACCAAAGAAGAATAATGTAAAATGCTTATATCTTCTAGGAGCCATTTTCACAGAGGTGAATTCTTTGTGATGCCTCTTTTATAAGCCCAGTACTGCACATAAACATAAAGGGAAGAGAACCAAGAATGACAGGGGGAAATATATATATTACCTTTATTATTTGCTTTTGCTCAGCACAGCAATGCAGTCTCTGCTCTTCCCCTGCTCTGTTATTTGCTAACAAACCTGGAGGGGAAAAGTACCCCAGTATGGACCACAGCAGCCATGGCAAAAGGTATACAGCGGGGTATCCAAGATAAGGGCTCCTTTTGTGGCTGCCATGTTAGGGGCCAGAAAGTGGCATGTGGAAAACAAGGGCAGGAGCAGCACTGCCCAGAAATGAGTGTGCAGCAATGTACACAGATGACATTGATAAATGTTTCCCCTAAACCAGCATCTGCAGCAAATTGTCAGATGGAGAAGAGTTCCCAGCATACCCTATTCCTCTGTGTGAATGAAATCTCTGTTCAGCCATTATTTACCTATCTACTGTAAAGTGTGTGTGTGTGTGTGTAGGATTCGTTGTCCTATTGCAGCTCTGATCTAATTTTCCTTTAATATACTATATGTGCATGTTTATTTCTTTTTCTTGTGTTGCTTTCTGCACCAATGGATAGTGGCCAGTCTGTTTCTGATTAAACCCTCATTCTTTGGGTTCAGGGGGAGAAGGCTAAGTGGTTTTCTGGTTAAAGTACTGGCTGTCTAAGGTCTGCAGTTGTTTCCACTAAATGAAATGAATTTAATAGTTCTTTGTTTGGGAGAAATGGATGCAGTTAAACAAGATAAGTAAGACATTTTGAAGGCTTTTCTTTCTCAGCAGAGTGAAAATGGAAAATAGAAGTTTCTGTTAAAAACCTATTCATCCTGTGTGGATTCAAGATTCTTCTGAAATATGTAAAAAATACTCACTGTTCTGAAAAAAATGCAATTTATTTTATAGCATTTACCATGGCTATGAGAAATGAGCTGACAAAAGTCTCTATTGCCACAAAAATAGGGATTGAGAAGTAACTTCAGAGCTGGAAAAGTTGCTTTTTGTCCTATGACTCCTAGAATTCCTAACCAGCAGCTGGAGGAGTCTGGTTGTGGGATTGTGGGAGTTCTAGTCTGAAGCAGTTGTAACTTTTCTGAGCTCTGTTCTTCCTCAGTGAAATGTCTTGAAGATGCTCAGTCTCAGAATTTGGTAATACTCCACATTCTGAAAGAAATTATTGACATTGATAGTTCCTTTTTAAAATGTACTTGCCATAAAATAATCAATCAGGCAGTCAGCATCAGAGATAATGACAGAGTTCAAAGAGGAGGTGGCCTTGTAGAGTTAAACCGAAACAATGAATGAGAAGTAGACTAAAGAAAAAGAAGGTCACAAGCAAACAAATAGAATCCATTTGGGGGCGGTTATGGAAAGGAGTGGAATGAAAACTTAACAGAAGGAAGAAACCATTTGTTGGACTCTTTGCACTGTAATCTCATGTTCTGAGTAGTACGATCGGAGATGAATTCTTGCTTGCAAAAATGCACTTTAATGTTTCCTGTTTTACTGAATGATGCAGCACTGATTATGTTTTCTTGGCTCATGCTCTGCTTGTCACTGGTTATTTTGCATTCAGCTTGTATCTCCTCTGAGATCAAAGGGGTAATGCTATGCTTGACATCATATAAATGCTAATAATCTGTATCAGGAAGAGCAGTGAGAAGAGCTTTGTCCTTCTGAGTTACTATTCCAACCTGGTGAAATAGTTTCTTTGCATATTGCCCATGAACTGATTGGCACCCCCCCCCCCACACACATGGGAGGGGAGAAGAGGTTATTCTAGAAGATGGGTATGTATTGTTAACAGATATATCAAGCTTACTGTCTTTGGCAACTGATGATTAATTTATTTTGACTGGCTGACCGATTGTTCTTTCAACCCCTTATGCCTAGTATTATGTCTGTTTTTTTTTTAAAAAAAAAATATATATAAACAGTTAAAAGATTTGGCATGAGAATCTTGGTGATGTAGTGTGCTGAGAACTTCCTTCCTGTTTGACATTTCTATGATTATTTTGCCTTGGGCTAAATACTGGGGACTGGGAGTGTTTGGACTTCAAAGTGAAGGGAAGCAGTTTAACTCTACCTTTAAAAATGTTAGAAAATCACTGGCATGCATGGCCAGTCTGCCTGTATCCAACTACCGGGCGCAAAGAGCATCAACACTGAACACTGAGCATGTAATTAGATACAGAGGACATTTGTATATTGGCTAAAGTCATGAGGAAGCCCACACTTTCCTTTAGGTGTCCTCTCAAGAAATCTGAGACATGTTAAAGCAGTCAAAATATTTTCTGACTTCCTTTATATAAAGCTTCTTTCTCAGCTTCATTCCCTCAAACACATGTGTTAAAACTTTAAACTTCTTTTCTTTTGGTCTCCCAGCTAATAGCTCACCTGGATATGATTGCCCCTGGCTCTCTGAATGTAGCAATTAGGTCTTACCCTGAAGTCAGCAGCCTGCTTGTGTTGCCTGGCAGTCTCTGCATTTATAAGACTTGATAAAAAAAAAAAAAAAGAATAGCTCAGAATTGTTGCATGCTTTTATCATGAAGGACAAATTTCTGGACAGATGTTCACTGATGGTTCTTGAGGTGACTAAACAGTTCCAAAACCCATCCACCATATTTCTAGATCAGCTTTGAATAGTGACAGGACAATGTTTGACTTAGAATGGATGCATTGTGGAACTAGTTGTGCAGCTCCATTGGTGGTAGTCTTTTTTTAAAGGGATAAATGTCAACAGTTATTATCTTCTTAATATTTTGTATTTAAAAACTAATAACATGTGCTTTATCTGGGTAGTTTGAAGGGCATCTAGAGCATTTAGATAACCAGATGTTACAATAAACAAAAGTACTCTCTTCAGAGGGTACAGTCCAGTACATGCACACATCCTGCTGATCCAATCATTGTACAGTTAATTAATATGAGGCATGCTCTGAATTCAAATAATCAGAGTTCTCGCATTACTGAAATAGGTCTTTAGTATGATTCACAGACTACAATTAGTGGTGTGAGGGCCATTGTATTACATTGAGCCATTCATTTAAGAAATTTTAAGCACTTTTGATTATGTAGAGCAGGGGTAGGCAACCTTTCCCCTTTAAGGACTGAGGGACTTCAGCTCCCAGAATCCCAGGAGCTATTGGCCACCATGGGATTATTGGCCAACATGGCTGAGGCTTCTGGGAGCTGAAGTCCCTTGGCCCTTAAAGGGGAAAGGTTGCCTACCCCTGATGTAGAGTCTACATTGTAGACTATAGTTGTTGTTAGAGTTATCATAGCTTGGTAGTCCGCAGTTCCGAGAATATCAGTCAGATTGTCTACTGACTCTGCTGGTCAGCCACAGTATTATCTATGAGTATAATAAATCCCATTTAAAAGTATTTTTAAATGTTTTTAACAGATTTTATTAATAGCTTTGCAAACAATCAATATAATCAGCACAAAATACATTCTATGAGCCTTGGGGTTAATGGAAAGAGTTTTGCAGAAAGGCGATTTATCCTGGGATAGCGGAAGCACTCAGAGTTCAAGGTGACATCTCACTCCATGGCAGCTGGTGGAACCGAGTCCAGAGTGTTTCTCCAAAACATAGTCTGATGCGTTGGAGGTCCAGTATTGTTCATGTTGTTATTAATATATTAAATAAAAACAGACCAATCCTCAAAAAATGCGTGTGCCTTTTTTTGTCCATTGCAAAACTTTAAGATATAGGAAAGTTTTCCTGACAACCATGTGTCCCAAATCCTCTCCCACCAGTTGCTCAGTTCTGCTTTCTTTCCTCATACAATAAGCTCCAATGTTGCACCACAATGAAAAGGCAACAGGAGAAGCGGGACAATGTAGGGGAGGCCTGAGACTGAAGGGCCAGAAAATGTATGGATGATAAATAGTGCTGTCCTATATCTTTGAAGAAGGATATACCTTGTTCAAAAGGAATAGATTAAGAGGAGGGAAAGAAGAGTAGTGTTATATGTAAATAATATATGTGCCAACGAAAAAGAACTGGACCAAAAAGGAGCTGATATAATTCACTCCTGCCAGCAGCCTGGTTTGGGACCACAGCAGCGGCCCTTATCAGGAGCAGACCCATGCAGTCACCTCATGCCCCTCTTTTGGATCCGTCTTCATGATGCCTAAAAAGAATTAAAAGGTTTCCTTTGATTGTATAAGGTACCAGAAGAAGACTAAGGAAAGGGTAGGCCTGGTGAAGATGGTGAATTATTAGCTGGTGATGAAGGATATATGGAATTAATCAACTATTTTGTCTCAGTTCATACAAAAGGAATTATGTTCAACTTAAGGCAAGAACAACTGTGGCAAGTCACTAGGGAGAGTGGTTTCCCCCAACAGCCATTCAACAGCCGTTGAAGAGTGGTTTCCCCCAACAGCCGTTCAGGTTGGCTGCAAATATGAGGGCTGCCGGAGGAGTGACTATAAAAGGGGAGAAGTGAGGGAGAACTGGGGATGAGTATGCCAGTACTGTTAGAAGTGAAGAGATTTCAATGACAAGAGAGTTTATCAGTTTAGAGTTGAGGGTGTTAGTTAACAAGTCAGGTTACAGCAGTTCATAGCTGCTTTGTTCTATGGGTTGTCAGTTCAGATTCAGTCCAGACCTTGAAAGAATTCATACTTCTGTAAAAGGGGATTTAGAACAGAGAGAGTAGTTTAAAAGAAGCAGGAACTAGTTTAGAATGGAAAGAGATTTAGGCCCTAAGCAGACGACTAATAAAGTCGTCTTCTGGGCAGAGAAGAGGAGGGGCAGCCGCACGAACGGCGCCCCTTCCTCTCTCCGAGGTCGCCCCCAGATGCGCCGGCCATCCGCACGACCGGCGCATTGGGGATGACCTCACGCCGCGGCGACCACATGCGCCGTGGCGGAAAAGACAGCGAAAGTGCGCCCGCTGCTTTTAGTGCGCACTTTCGCTGTCTTGAGGAAGGAGCGCTGATTTAGCGCTCCTTCCAGGGTCGCCGACGGTGCGCCGCGGTGCGGCTGCCGCGGTCCAGCGGCGCTCCGTCCCGCGGCGCACGGGAAGCTCCCGTCTGCTTCCCCCCTTAGTGAGGGAACTAAGGAATAATTTGTAACCATTGAAGTGCCGTAAATATTGTAACCATACGATTTGTGTACCAACCTTGAAAAAGAACAAAAATAACATCTCTTTGTAAATAGAGACATGGCTTGAATGAACTTACAGTAATACTTTTCACAAATAACACAGTACCAATAATAACACACATATAGGAGACAGACACTTGGGGACCTCAACCTTAGTTCATTTAATAGAAAAGTGTATTGGGGGTAAAAGCAAGGCAAGTGTCAGGACCAAGGCACCAAGGGATGTATCTGAGATAGAAGAAAACCCTAAGAGTATTGGTGGGAAGAACCCTGTGGTCACAGCAACAAATAATATAAAGAAGGATTTGCAGTCTCAAATAAACAAGGACATGATTAGTGGACACCTTCCTACTTACAATGAGTTCAGGTCTCAAGAGCAAGATGATTTAAGTTCCCAGGTACTGCAAGAACTTGCAGGCATTAATTCAGACTAATTTTATAATCTTCAAGAATTCCTAGAAACAGGTGAATTTCTGAAACACTGAAGATGAGCAAATGTTCCATAAATCACATCTTAAGAGGAGAAACCAGGATGATAAGGAGATCTCTGGACAACTGTCACAGGTCTTAGTCCTAGGTCCTCTGTCATTTAACATTTTTAAAATAAATGGCCTGTATGAGAGTGGAGAGGGATAGCTTATCAAATCAAATTCACAAATTTAGGATGGATAGCAAACAACATAGAAGACACGGTCAAAATTCTAGAACATCTACATTGTCTGGAACAAAGATGAAACTAACAAGAATTTCAAGAGAGGTACATGTATATAAATTATAAATACAAGGATGGGGAGGCCTGGCTTGGTAACAATACATTTGAAAAGGATATAGGTACCTTACTGAATAGGTTAAATATGAGCCAGCAGTACCATACAGTAGCTAATACATTAGGAGAAACATAATGTTTAAGGAGCTTATTGCATTTTCAAAAAAGCATCTTACCTTTTCCTGGCTTCAATCTTCTTCCGGGATGTGCTTTTGGCCAAACACAGCCTGGCTCAGACATGGGTTGAAGCTGCATTCAGCTGGCAAATGTTTGAAATTGGAAGCTTCTGTTTTCGAAAAAGTGCCGGCTGAACACTGAACAGCAGAAGAAGATTGAAGCTAGGAAAAGTTAAGATGCTTTTTTTTTTTTTTTGGCAATGTGATAAGCTCCTAATTCATGGGAAATAATAACTTCATGTTATTCTGCATTAGTCAATTTTCATATGGAGTAATGTGTCCAGTTCTAAAAAGGTCATGCAGAAGGTACAGCACATCTAAAGAGGAGTAACCAGCATGATAAAGAGTCTCATAGCCAAGTGCTCTGCAAAACTGATGAAAGACCTGGGTATGTTTAGTAAAGGAAAAAAGACTAAGGGGAGGCATGATAGTAAAACTCTAGTCTAGTTTCTCTTGATTAGGGGTTTTTAAGCAGAGGCTGTCAGGAAGTCTGTCACAGTGAATGTCCTGTTTCAGTAGGCAATTGAGCTAGATGACTTCTGATGTCCTTTCTGACTCTCATGATTCTGTGGAAGTCAGATGTAAAACAAGAAAATCTGTACCTAGGCTTAACAAAGACAACTCTTTCTGCAAAACAGCATGCACTTCAGGTACTTCTCTTCCTCTGCACAACTACTAAAGTTTAAAGCTCTACAGCACTGGATGGTGGTCTGATGCCTGTTGACACTCAGAGATCTGCCTTCTAATTGTCTCAGTGCCACTCGAATTTCAATAAAGAACAAAGGCCATAATCAAGCCAAGGCTTAATTAAAGACGGTGGTGCCAGACAGCAAGGGGGAACTGAGCTGCTTTACATTATATGTATTCCCTGAGCCAGCTAGTGTTCTTCATAAATATCACATTTTTCATTCCATATCATCTTAACTATGGTCCAACATTCCCTGTGGTTTAAGTCTTGTTACTAAGAGCCACACTAGCTGTGATGGTGGCAGTTCTGCATGCTTATGTATGAATTTTCCCCAATTATGTAGAAAGAAGGTGTGGAGAGAGTCCGGTTTTAAAAGTGAAAAGGCCTGCAGGGTGAGGAGTTCAGAACTCTCTCTTGACAGTGTCTAACTTCCCCACTGCTTCTTTCTACAAACATTTTCCTTCTCAGCCAAGCTCTCATATTGGAAATATGCTTGGCTACAAAAAATAAAAATAAATAAAATGGTTCAGATAATTAGAGCTGCCTTTATATAGTTAGCTGACTGTTGTATGAGCTTTCCTGTTCAGAATTATGGTATTGGAAGGAGCGAGACATTTGCACTTTTCTTTCCCCCCCCCATCTTCCATATTTTTTTTTGAGCACCTCCACTGTGTTTCACAAGTATAAGGATAGATGGTTGGGTAAGGTATGCTCCCTTTACAGAGATGCTGGATCATGTTTATATGAATGTTTCTTTAACTAAGTATGTTGCTTTTCCGAATCTGTTATCTTGAGACCTGGGGCCCATTCACACTACACAATTGTGTGTGTGTGTGTGTGCCTTCAGGTTGCCTTTTGCCTGTTGACCTATGGTAACCCCATGAATTTCATAGTTTTTTAAAAAGGCAAACAGTATTCAGAGGTGGTTTTGCCAATTCCTTTCTCTCAAATATAGCTTACAGCACTTGGTATTCCTTACCAGTCTCTCATCTAAGTAAAAGCTGAGTCTCCCTCATCCAAAATATTTGAGATTAGAAGTTTTGAGTTTTGGACTTTTTTGGATTTTGGATTAACTGTATTTGCATGTGCGTACATAATGAGATATCTTGGAGATGGGATCCAAGTCTAAACACAAAATTCATTTATGTTTCATATACAGTATACCTTATACACATAGTCTGAAGGTAATTTTGTACAGTATTTTTAATAATGGTATACATTAAATAAAGTTTGTGTACACTGAACCATCAGAAAGCAAAGGTGTCACTGTTTCAGCCACCTATGAAAAACGATTTGGTTTTTGGAGTATTTTGGATTTTGGAATTCTGGATAGGGGGGATTCAGCCTGTATTAACCAAAGGTGACCCTGTTTAGTTTCCATTATCAGATGGGATCTGGTTCCTTTAGGCTATTTAGGCCATCCTACAGTGCTATTATTAGTGCCATGGTTCCATCTTATGGCACCCTGGGGTTTGTACTTTGGTGAGGCACTAGAGTTATCTGAGAAGTCTAAATGTTCCTCCCTATGCTGCAAATCCCAAGATTCCGTGGGATGTTGCTATGACAATTAATGTAGAGTATAGTACTATAATTGTGTATTGTGAATGGGCCCTTGTTCTACTGACTCAGTAATGAGGAATGGGCATGTGCACATGAAAGAAACCTAGCTGGAAAGTATGTTATGCTTCTTTGGATGGGGAATAGTTTTTAAAATAGCTCCATTTAATCTTATCTCCCTCTAAACCAGGGACTGGTAACCTATGGCCCGGGGGCCAGTTAAGGCCTCGGTCCCTGGACTTACCGGCCCAGGCCGAAGGTTGCTGCCGCTGCTGCCACGCGCCGCCATTGCAGTGTGTTTTTGCCGCTCTGCACCGCGCTCTCCATTTTGATTTCCAAAATGGCGGCCGCAACATGTGCTGCTGCGGTGGCGGCAGTGGCATGTGCGGGGGAGTTGCGTGCACCGCCATTCCCCCCCCTCGGCCCAGCCAAGACCTGGGCTATGGGAGACCGGCCCAGGTCTTAAAAAGGTTGCCTTCCCTGCTCTAAACGTCTGCAAAATTCAGGTTGTAAAATTAATGACATTAATGACAAATATTGTACTTGGATGCTACCTTGTTCAGAACAGATCTATATTCTTGCATCCAGAGGTAATCAAATTTAAAACTGAACAGTATCATGGTCACTCTGGTAGAACCGGCTAAAGGCTCACAGCACCATTTGAGCAGTCTGTTCTGGCCAGCTGAGTTCAAGAGATTTGTCTGTCATGTACATTTTAAAATATGCTTACCCAATGTGGTGGCCTTAGATTGGGGGAGGTAGAAAAATACTTTCCAGATAGCAAACGGTTGTTCTTTCTTTAGGAAAAAAGGATAGGACAGGACAGCTTATATAGTTGAATAGAATATGAGTAGTAAATCATGCAAGAATCAGCATGATGTAGTGGCTTGGACATTGGGTTACAGTTCTGGAGATCAGGATTCAGTTTCCCGCTCAGCTGTGGAAACCCAATGGGTGACCTTGGGTGAGTCACACACTCTCAGCTCCAGAAAAAACCATAATAGGTTCACTTTAGGGTTGCCATAAATAGGAAACTACTTAAAGGTGCACAACAATAACAATGACAACAACAAAGTAAGGCATGTAGTAGAAGCAGAATGCAGAAGAACCTAGAAAACAATCAACCCACATCATATTCTGTAAGACTAGGATGGGAATCAGCACCGCTCCAGATGTTGTTGGACTACAAGTCCCAGCAGCCTTAGCCAGCCTAATTAGCAGTGATTTCCAACTCCGCAGTAGAGGCTATGTCTAGATTTACAAAGTGGGCTCCATAACAAGTGGAGAGCCATAGTATAAATGGAGAGCTGTAATATAACCTGTTACAGTTATGTCACTCAACTGCAGTAGCATGTAACAGTGGGTAGGAGATGCATTATTAGGCATAATGCTTGTGAGACAGGGCTCTAAAACGCCTCCTTTACACACTGAGGCTGTTGAAATGGGACCTATGTTTGCAGCGTTGCTTCATAATGTTTGTTTCAAAATAACAGAAACATTTTCTCTTTTGAATGCACAAATTGTGTGAGAATTTCCCCTGCTGCAGCATCTCTCGATAAAATGGTATGACTTATTTTGAGCAGACTTGTATAGTACAATTCAAACCTGTTTATAATCTGTCAACACTCTTGAACTCCTAGTATGAATCAACATGTATGATCAAAGGCAAGATAGAAGAGGGGTGATGAATCCACAGTCCAGTGTGCCTGTGATCCTCAACATGTTGCATCTGGCAGGAATCAGGCAGTTCTTCCACCTACACCCTGTTCCTGGCCCATCAGTTTGTGAGGAGAACAAACATGTTCTTGTTCTTTTATTGGATTATATGTACTTACTAATTCAAGGTATTAGTTGTTTCTTTGAAAACTGAAAACTCATGAGATAATGCATACATGCAGTTTGGAGGGAAGGACAAGTGCTTCAGGGGGGATGTTAATGCTTTTGTTTAGGATAGCATTGAAGTAGCAAATATATGTAAAAGCAATAAGGGCATATGCATATGTCAGCATTGAATAATCTGTGGAAGAAATTTATTTGTTATCTCTGAATGACACAAGTATTGTTTGCGTTGTAATTTGCTAAAGCACAAATGTTTGTTTTATAGTATTTTAGTTTTTACATATCAGTTAAATAAATTATTTGCAAATAGTGATTACATTTAACCACATGAGCAGTAGATGATGGATTAATCCCCAAACCAAACATCCTAAATACCTTGGAAGATAGTTGATGTGGCACCATGTGTGTGTATGTGCCTTCACATCACCTGTTGACTTATGGTGACCCCATGGATTTTATAGAGTTTTCTTAGGCAAGGAATATTGAGAGGTGTTTGCCAGCTAAATGTAGCCTACAGTATATAGTATTTGTTGGTGGTCTCCCATCCAAGTACTAACCAAGCTGACTCTGCTTAGCTTCCAAGAACAGATAGGATTTGTTGCTTTTGGGATATTTAGTCTGCTATGGCAGACTGAGGGCCTCGGCATATGACTAATAAAGTCGTCTCCGAGGCAGGGAAGAGGAGGGGCAGCCGCACGCGCTGCGCCCCTTCCTCCTCCCGAGGCTGCCCTCGGAGCTGCCGGCCCTCCGCACGGCCAGCGCTCCAGGGGCAACCTCCCGCTGCAGCGTCCGCACACGCTGTGGCGGAAAATTCAGGGAAAGTGCGCCCTACGCGTTTAGGGCGCACTTTCCCTGACTTCTGAAAGGAGCGCCAATTTAGCGCTCCTTTCAGGGATGCCGCCGGTGCGCCGCGGTGCGGATGCCGTGGTCCCGCGGCACACCATCCCAGGGTGTCCTAGACGCCCTGGTCTGCTTCCCCCCTGTGTGACTTTTCTAAGAATTAGCTCTGCCTAGGAAAGAAAGAGCAGAAGAATGGAGGCAAGATGTTGCTTTCCAGGCAAAACAGAACATCCACAACATCATTATGCTTTTGGCATTCCCCCTTTTCTTTTATCCACAGGAGTAATTTGGGGTTATGGAGAAGGAGGAGCAAAATGAGGGCACTGCTCCCCCAAACAAGTATTCTTCTCCTTCAAATGAATTTTTCCTCCAGTCCCCAAATTTCTAGCTTTGCAGAGAGTGAGACACTGAAAATCTTTTGCACCTAGAATTCCTATATTTGCACCC
>CM034701.1:335197046-335215055 GCA_020142125.1 Phrynosoma platyrhinos
AGAAGAAGAAGAGGAGATGCCCGCAGCCCCCTACTTTCTCCTCCTCCTCCTCTTCTTCCTTCTCCATGTTTGCATGAGGATATGGAGAAGTCTTTTTCATTTTATCTTTTAATCCATCCTAGCTTGTAATATCTCCTATAGACATTATTAACTCATTTAAATGCTCACATAGCAGGATAGGAAGAGCAGGAATTGTATAATCTGTAATATATGTCAGCTGAACAGCACAACAACTAGGAAAATTTAGGAACAAGTTTCCATGGAGCTGCAAATATTGTAGCCACTTGACTCTTCCATATTCAGGTTTTTGGTAGAAAGTTCTGTGTAATGTTGTTAAAGGCAAAATCTGTGAAAGAATACGAAGGTGACTTAACAGCAAATAACAACAGCAGCAAAAAGAAAAACTAGCCCCCACCTTGGACCCAGCATGTGTCCCTGCATGATCAAACTCTCAGTTCTGTCAGAAAGCAGGGATACAGCAGAGCATCATCCAGATACAGTTTTCTATCTCCTGTAAGTGGAATATTTCTAGCTCTGGACTGCGGGATATGCCACCCAGGGTGATTAAATATGAAAGATAGATTTTCTTCTTACTTCCTTTGCTTTCAGCTGCAGGTATTACCTTTGTGCTGTCTTTCTCAAGATTTATAAGAATTTGAAATTCCAGAATCTTTCTCCCAAAGGGCTTTGTATGACAGTTGTATCTTTGAAGCTGGAGATTAAAGGCTTTGGTGTTTTTTGGCCTGTGCCAGAATATGTGATTTGCTAATGAATGCTATAACTTTATCTTCCTGTAGTGTTATAAAGGGAGATTGAGCAGACTAGCCACAGTTAACTGTAGAAAGGGGAAGATGAATCCAGAAATCAAAATAAAACACTATAGGTTTAAGGGTTATTGGACCTGATTAAAACATACATATTTCTCTTAATGGATAATTTATGGCTTCTTATATGGGGGAGTGGAAGAAGAAGTTTTATTTGGTATGTATAGGGTTTTACTGGAATATTCCCATATTTTGGACTGCATTGCTCACTGCTTGGTTTTTGCTATGCAAAACAAAACATGGAAATGACACTACAAATTGGTCATTCGTTCAGGTATGGTGACCCTACCACTGAAGAACATGCAATAATGAAAGGCAATATTCATTCAGAGTTGTAAATAGTAATCATGGAACAAGAAAAAAATAGCTGTGACATGTGGTTTGGAGCCTAAAGGAATGACCTCATATTGTATTCTTGAGCGTACATGTTTTATGAAATGGTGCTGATTATGAACAAAGCTGCTTACACAGTCTTGTGCATTTTGGCTGACAAAAGTCTGAACTTCTGTTACCTTTGGCATTTCTCTATTTTAATGCTACAAAATGAAATCTGGATTGTGTAGGTGCATTTCTAGTGGTTTTGAAATCCTCTAGTTATTTTTTTGTGAACTTTCTGAAAAATGATCCATAATTCTGGTTGTTAGTTGGATACTTTTGTTCTCCCTTATTATGAAAGGAAGAACCCACTTTTTAAAGTACCTGCACTATTTATTATGTCTAGCATTTTTCAAAATTTATACTTGCTTCTTCAGATGCCTTTAAAACACAAGGAAATATGTCACAAACCACAAAAACAATTTCCCCATCTTCAATAAATGTATTATGTTGGTTATTCAAATTTACACCCACATTATATCTGCTTACTATATTCAACCATGTATTTGAAAAATGAAGAAAAATGGCCTCACTTCATTAAGCAGAAATTCTCAGAAATTCTTTAATAATTAAAATTCAAAACCAACTGAGATCCACCCTTCTGGAAACTAAACCAGACTTCTGTAGAGACACAAAGACACATAAATGCTAAATACCCAATTTTTTTAAAAAAAAGAAGTAAAAGAGAAAAATCACACTATCTGGCAACTGTAGATAAAGGATACAAAAAGCTTCATAATGCTATTCATTGCCCTTAGCCCAGAGCTTGCGAAAATTCCCTAGGACATGTTTTCTGGGGGATTATAGGAGCTGTAGTTTAAAACGTAACTTCTCATCTGTTTTACCCTCTTATAAGAGTGGATCATGGCATGTAAACATACAGTTAACTCTAACCATGGAATGTGAGCAGTAGATGGAGGCATTTTCCTAGCATATCATAAGAACAACCACAAATGCATCCATGTCGCTTGACCCTTCTTCCTGCAACTCAAGTACAGAAGGCACTGGAATAATAAAAGGCACTATGCTTAGAGATCTTCAGCATCACTTTCCTGGACACTGCTACAGGCATGGGGCATGTGGCCAGGCCAGATGGGCAAACCAGGATCTGTGGTTCCTATGATGTACAGATGTAGGTGCTTGAGAAAACCTTACAGCATCTAGCTAAACAAAAGCAAAACTCTTTCACTGGAGTACAATTGGCAAGTTTTCCAACACCTAAACGTTTTTCCAGATGTAAAATAGTACAGAGATTCCTTCAGAAATTCAATGTTCTAAAAATAGAGCAGTTAGCTTTGCACAGGACAAGTAAAACGATCTCAAGGGAAATTACTTTTCTGTTGCTCTTGGAGTTCACATTGTACTACCTGCCTTTTATTGCCCTTTGTCCCTGGCCCTCACATAGCCAAGAAGGAGTGGTTTCTGCCTGCACTGAACTCCCTCAGTACCATCTTAACTGACAATAGGCTAAAAATTGATGCTCTTTCCTCAGTGACAGGGAAACCATCTTAACTGATAGAAGAGTAAATGTCTGAAGCCATTTCTGCATTGAGAGGAAAAACTTGCTTACCATCAGGGCTTCTGGTTCCACAGGGAGGATGAGCTGTCTGCACAACTGGCACTCACAAGGGGCTGATACTGCCAGCACTGTCTACACACTCCCATGAGTCAGTGGTTCACCTGGCCCAGGGCGCTTCCTCCTAACCTAAGCTGGGTATGTTTAGCCTGAAGAAGAGAAGATTAAGAGGTGATGATAACCTTGTTTAAATATTTGAAGGGATATCATATTGAGGATGGAGCCAGCTTGTTTTCTGCTGCTCCAGAAACTAGGGCTTGGAGCAATGGATGCAAACTATAGGAAAAGAAATCCCACCTCAACTTTAGGAAAAACTTTCTGACAGTAAGAGCTGTTTGACAGTGGAACACACTCCCTTGGAGTATGGTTGAGTTTCCTTCTTCAGAGGTTTTTAAACAGAGTCTGGATGGCCATCTGTCAGGAGTCCTTTGATTGTGTATTCCTACATGGCAGGGGGTTGGACTGGATGGCCCTTGAGGTCTCTTCCAACTTTATGATTCTGTGATTCTATGACCTCTTCCACCCTTCTCCTGATGCTACCCCCCCGTCTCCGCATCAGCTTACAGTCTGTATGCTCAGGGAGTTCTCTGGAGTTTCCAGCCTAATTTGGAACTAATGGGGATTCTTTTTACTCCAGAGAATCACCCTGGAGTGCAGATGGGTCCCATGTTCCATCCGTTTTGGTCCTGTGCATCATCTAAACAGGTCAGTGTGGGACTGATGTTTCTTTTACTTTGCAGAGACATGGCCAGAGACAGGATGTAGGCCTATGACTGTAGCATCTTCAGTTTTCCCCTCCTGTATGATTTTTTACATCTTTGCCTTGTGATGAAGCCAGTGGAGCTTTGAAAGCTTGCATGATGCATTATCTGCAATTTGGTAGGCTGATAAAGGTATCACTCTTCAGTGGATTTTGGATTTTGTTGTATTTATGTAATAATGTAAATGTTTCCTCATATAGTCCATCTCTAGTGTGTGTGGTAAATGGTAGAGCCCATTCATGTCATAAAGACCCCAGGGTTTATCAGGTCCCTTAATCCGCCTGATCTCATTTGATATAGCCTGGTCACTTTTTCTCCTATTTGTTTTTTAAGGTCTGTAAATTACCTAAAAAATCTGGTAAGGGGGAGAAACAACCTTCAACAACAACAACAACAAAAGTAGTAGCAGCAGCAATAATAATAAAGAAAATGCAGCAGTGAAAACAAAACTGTGTTGTAAAACTCAGTAAACAGCAACCAACTGTTCAGATAAATACCCATAAAAAGCTGATACATATATGCTACACTTAAATGTAGAAGAAATCCATTGAATAATAGAGGTGGGCATTCAGCTTTCCAAGGCTGCAATGTAAGCTGTTTAAGCCCCCATCCCTCAAGTACTTGAAGGATTTCCACCAAGCACTAGATAATTTTTAAGAAGCAGACAAATAATTTAAAGCCACACTTACATCTGCAAATTTCAAAGATTGCTCCAATATTACATTCATACAGGTTAATACTTCTCCTCCAAATGAAGCTACAACAAGAAATGTCCAAATAATATGCTTAAAAGAAGCATGAGGCAAATGATTATACACGGCACTGATGATATTGGGAAACTATAGCTCCCATTGGGTTTTGCCATCTTGACAAATTATGCATGCTTAGGCCCAAAGACTCTGCAGCAGCCTTCTTTGGATCTGCCCTAGATTTCTTCCAGGATGATTCTAATTAGAATTCAATATTTTCATAAAAATTTATCGTGTGGAAGAATAATATTTTTTAAAAAAGAGATACAGTTGATTCCTCACCACTTTAATTTTAGTTTTGACTATTTACATAATATCTAATTAATGATTTTTTCCTCCTTATATTGTTATTATGAAATGTGTGGTACAAAGGCTTTGTAGAATAAATATTTCCTTCCAGAATGTAAGCTTGATGCTCTGTTTTGTTTTTGTATGTGCTACAGAAATTGTTTTATTTTTCAAATTGTTTCAATGGAAAAAAATTAGTCTTGGCCATTCTTCCACCAAATTGCTTTCAAGATGTTCCAGAAGACAAAAGAATATTCACATTAGCAGGATATACACTTTTGACATTATAACTACAAAAGATTTGAAATAAAACAATTCCTCAAGGCAAAACATTTAATTTATTTTCCTTTGAATGAATTGCTTGTTTGTGAAGATTAACTAAGTGGCTAAAGACAGACTGTTCTACAGCCAAGAAAAATTGATTTAGTACAACCCTTTTGTATTTATATCTCATATTCTGTGGAATTCTCCTGGTTTTAAATGAAGCAAATACATTTCTTTAATGGGGTAGACTCTTCACTCAGAAGCTATGTATCCAGATTAAAATGTAAGGCAGCCATTTAGTCTTTTACATTTACAAACCCTTTTAAAATGGTTTGTATTAGACATTATCATTTCATATTTGTCCAAGAGAGGTGGTATGTGTATGCGGACAATGTGTATACCTTCAACTTACTTATGTAGAATTTAATTTTCTTTAAATATACTTCCTCAGAGTGTGGCTGAGTCTCCTTCTTTGTAGGTTTTTAAGCTGAGGTTGGATGGCTGTCTGTTAGTGCTTTGTGTATTTCTTCATGGCAGTGGGTTGGTCCTTGGAGTCTCTTCCACCTCTATATGACTTTTTGGATTTGATGAGATGGAAATATTGGTTCTGTGTCAACAAAGGGTAACAACAACAGTAACAACAATGTTGTAGTTGCTATTATATTTTTTTTGGGGGGGAGGGGGAGCAATTCTAAACAGATGAATGAAATTGCCATAGAGTGGATTACAATAGAACAGTGACAAAAAGTAGAACATTCCACATTATCCGATGATGCCATCAGTGATTTGGATTCTATCGAAAAAGCGAGGGATCTATGAGGCCCAAAAACTCAAATCACTAACACCTGGTTCACTCTGGAATTGAAAGGAGGAGGGAGAGAGCAACAATTACTCATTCCAATAGTTCACTGTCAAGGATGGGGATTGTCTCTTTGTCTCGATGTGTGTGTGGTTGTGTAGCTGTCCAGATCATGTCCTGTGTGATCCTTCACCCTTGGCAGGCTGATTGGAGTTGCAATGAAACAACATTGAAGACCTGTGTTTCCCATCATACCATATAGCTTACAGCTGTTAGGGCAACATATAATTGAAACACACCAAAAATCCAAAATCGGACTAAAAATGACTGTTGCATAATAAAACTGTTATTTAAGTGCAGTGAAGAGTAAAACAGACATGAAAAGACTAAAAATATTAATTATAATAACAATATTAAAACAGAGTTTAGCAGTGGAAATAGAAAATTAAAAGGGCCAAGAGAATAAAAAAGTTGTTGAGTGGCATGGTTTGAGCATTAGACTATGACCCTGAAGACTAGGATTCAACTCCCTGCTCACCTAGGGAAACCCACTAGCTGAGCTTTGGCAGGCCACATTCTCTCAGCCTCAGAGAACGAAAAAGGCAAAGCATCTCTGAACTAATTTTGCCAAGAAGACCCTTTGATAGGTTCACTTTAGGGTCACTGTAAGTTGGAAATGACTTGAAGATACACAAAACAAAAACAACAACCGGTATAAAATGATTAACACGGTAGGCAGGTTTTTGTGAGGTGAGAATTTCATTATTGGTGGGCTGTTACTGAAAACATCCACTCCCAATCAGCTATGTGCCACAGTTCAGCATTCAAGGGCACTCAGAGCAGGGTCTCTGATGATCATTTTAGGTAGGAATACATGGGGTGAGGCACTCCTGAAGAGATAGTGGCCGCAGCCTGTGAAGGGCTTTATAGGTTGATGCCAAGTATTTTGACTTGGGTTGAGAAATGAATTGGGGTCAGTGAAGCTGATACTGCGGTGGTGCACGCATGCACTACCACTGCTGTGGTGTGCATGGGAGAGGCCCAGTGTGGCCGTGGGAGCCCCCCAGGAGGGCTCCCTCGACCACACCAGGCCTCGAAGAGGCCCAGCGCGGCTGCAGGGGTCCCCCAGGAAGACTCCCTCGACCGCACTGGGCCTCTCCCATGCACACCACAGCAGTGGTAGTGCACGCGTGCACTACCGCAGCCTGAAGGGCATTGGGGGACAGGGGGACCGGCCCCACCCCCAAAAAGGTTGCCGACCCCTGCCCTATGGCATCATAACAATGACCAGGTACTGATTGTTCTTGGTGTTGTGATCACAGTACATTAGTTTTGCATCAGCTTCACTGACTCCAATTCATTTCTCAACCCAAGTCAAAATACTTGGCATAAAGCCCTTCACAGGCTGCGGCAGGGGCAGGACGAGAAAGGTTGTGTGAGACTCCGGGCGCCATTTTGGAACACAAAATGGTTCTCCGGAGGACCCCTGCAGCCACAAAAGGCGGCGGCGGCAGGACTGGGCAGGGGCCGGTTGGAAGGCCTCGGTGGGCTGGGTGCAGCCTGCGGGCTGTAGGTTGCTGACCCCTGCCATAGGAGGTAAAGTGGAAACTAAAAGAACACTCTGTATTTAGAACTATGACAGCCATACATATCCCCTTTGTCTCTGTACATAACCTGTTACAACACTGGTGCCTAGTTGTGGTGCTGTCATCCTCTGAGGATAATAAAATGCATCATAACAAACAATTGTCATTCTAACTCTGAGCTTTGACAAATTAGTTTTTGGACTACAGTCTCTAGAACTACCATGCTGACTGGAAAACGTATCTGGGATAGCCATGCTGGCTGGCCATAAAACAAAATACAGTAGCATCCAAAATTCACAGAATAACAATACCTTTATTGAGCCAAATAAAATTGCACAAAATACAGCATGCAAGCTTTTGAAAACTGTATTGATTTCTTCATCAGGCAAAGATGTTAAAAATCACATAGGAGAATTAAAAATGATGATGTTTGTGTCATAGGCGTACATTTTGTCAAGAAGTTATTTTTGTTGTCAACAAAATTTGACAACTCTTTGTCTTTCAGTGCAAACATGACCAAAGAGGGGAGTGGCCTCTGCCTGCATTGATACCCTCCAGACCATTTTATCTGACAGCAACAGAAATAACATCTTCATACAATGTAGTCCTGTGATTCTTAACATCATCATTTCCCCCTTCTTCTGAATAATTTTTAACACTTTTGCCTGATGAAGAAGCCAGTGGAGTGTCAAAAGCTTCCATGACGTATTTTGTGCATTTTTGGTTGCTTCAATAAAGGTATCACTGTTTTGTGGATTTTGCATGCTGACTGGAAGATTCTGGAAGTGTACTACAATTTTTGCTTTGACATTTCCAAAATCTACTCTTATCTAAACTGCAGAAAAAAAATGTGACCCAAAAGCTGTACTATTGGAGGAGCAGTGGTACACAGTATAATTACTTGCAGTTTCATCTGCAGAAGAATGGTGAGATGAGGATGTGATTATATGCACGGATGAATTAAGAACTTGCACTATACCTGCATAATACTAGCAGAAAACCTCACAGACCTGGAATACCTACTAAGGAAGATCAAAGAAGAAAGTACAAAGGCAGGCTTAATGCTGAACATAAAGAAAACAAAAATAATGACCACTGAGGACCTTCACAAGTTCAACCTAGACAATGAAGAAATAGAAATAGTAAAAGAATTCCCATGCCTGGGATCAAACACTGATAGAAATGGTGACTGCAGTCAAGAAAGACTAAGAACGGGGAGGGTGGCTATGAACGCAAAGATATATAACTCAGCACAAAAGTTAGAATCATACAAGCCACTGTATTCCCTATTACCATGTATGGATGTGAGAGCTGGACAGTTAAGAAAGATGTTAGGAAGAAAATAAATTCATTTGAGATGTGTTGCTGGAGAAGAGTGCTGAGAATCCCATGGACAGCCAAAAGGACAAAAAAGTGGGTCCTAGAGCAGCTCAAACCGGAAAGCTCCCTGGAAACCAAGAGGACCAAACTGAGAGTGTTGTACCTCAGAAACATGATGAGAAGAGGGGACTCTTTGGAAACAACAGTAATCACTTTGAAGGTGGAGGAATTCTTTTTTGAGATAGACAAAATATTGCGAATCAATTCTTGGGTGGCTAAACAGAAAAAGGTCCCAAGAGACATAGTGATATACTTTGTAAGGACCCATGTCAGAGATCAATTATTAAAAACCAACTTGAATAAGAAATTAATAATTGAAGGATCGGCCATTCAGATATTTAAAGATTTACCTACGGAGACTTTGAAAAAAAGGAAAGAGTACAATCAATTGATAAGGATTCTAAGGGAAAGGAACATTAATTATAGATGGGAATACCCAGAAGGGGTGTCATTTAGTTATGAACAGAGAAGATACAAGATTAACTCTACTACAAAAATGAAAGAAATGATAAAAACTCTTACAAAAGAGGCTCCAAAAGATAAAGACGGTTCTGACAAAGATTTTACAAAAGAGGAAGGAACACTTACAACACAAAGGATAAAAAAAGAATGAAGTGAAAACACCTATTGATATCAAAGTGAAAGTAAGGAAAAAGCAACTAAGAAGAAAAGAGCTACAAGAAGAAGAAAGTCCACGACGACCAGACAGAAGAAGTAAAGAGAGAACAGGGCTAGATAAAGGAGACTCAGAAGACTTACCATCTGAAGAAGAAGAGGAAGAGGAGGAAGAAGAAGATTAATAGGAAGATGTTTAACAATACACACATAATCACTTGGAACATCAATGGTTTAAATTCTCCTCAAAAGAGAAAGAAAATTTTTCATTATTTGGGAAAATTAAAAGCTGAAATAGTATGTCTCCAAGAGACACGTATATGTAATAAAGATGTCAGATATTGAAAAATTACAAAATGGGTTCTCTATTTGTTTCTTCTTCTGAAAAATGTAAAAAAGGGGTGGTTATATATATTAAAGATACTATCAAAGCAAAGGAAATATTTACTGATAAGAATGGCCATTTTGTCGCCGTTGAAATTATCTGGGAGAACACACCTTTTCTACTTATAGGTGTATACGGACCTCTAGAAAATAGGAGCAAATTCTTTAATAAACTCTCAGACATAATTACGGAATACTCCTACGAAAATATTATAATGATGGGAGACTGGAATGGGGTCATAGACCCCACAATAGACAAAAAGACTAAAATTAAAAAGAAGGTAAATCAAGGAAAATTACCAAAATCCTTTTTTAATATGTTGGAAATGTTAGCGATGAAGGATGCTTGGTATTATAAAAATGGCCAACTAAAAGATTTCACTTTTTATTCTCCCCCCCCCCACGATTCTTGGTCCAGATTAGACATGTTTTTAATCTCAGATTCGATAAAAACTAAAGTAGCTGACATTAAAATATTACCAAAAGCTTTGTCAGATCACTGTCCTGTGAAGATGTCTTTAAAAAAGAGAAAGAGAGATTTCTGCTGGAAGCTTGATGAAACACTACTGAGAAACGAGAAAACAATACAAAAAGCGAAAGAAACTCTAAAAACCTTCTTTGAAGACAACATGAAGGAAGAAATGGATATAAACACAATATGGGAATCCAGTAAAGCCTTTATGAGAGGCTTTTTCATCAAACAAAGCTTTGAAAAGAGGAAAAGAAGAGAGTATAAATTAAATGAAATTCAGAAACAATTAAAAAAAGGTAGAGGATCAACTAAAAGAAAATCCCGAAATAAAAAACTGAAAGCACAGATGAAGATATTACAAAAACAGATATCCTTGATGTTTACAGAAGAAATAGAGAAAAAGCTAAAATTTATAAAACAGAAGCAATTTGAATATTCAAATAAACCCAGCAGGTGGTTGGCAACAAGATTGAAAGACGAAAAAAAGAAAAGACTAATAACAAAGATTAAAGACAAAGAAAACACCTATACAAAGCAAAAAGAGATAATAAGATCCATCTACTATTACTTTAGTAAAAACTATAAAGCTGAAACAATTTCAGAAAGAGATCAAAAGAATTATCTAAAAAAACAAAATATTCAGGGCTTGAAATTAGACGATATAAAAGATCTAAATAAGGAAATAACTAGTACAGAAATAAGTGAGGTATTAAAGGAATTAAAGATGTCAAAATCACCTGGACCTGATGGACTTAGTGCGATATATTACAAAAGTCTGAGCGATATATTAATACCCAAATTACAACAGATAATGAACGAGGTGAAAGAAGGCAAGATTCCTGATTCATGGAAAGCAGCTAATGTAGTGTTAATTTTGAAAGATGGCAAGGATCCTACAGAAGTTGGAAGCTGCCATCCAATATCACTACTAAAATGTTGACTATAAGATTTTCGCTACCATCTTAGCTAAAAGAATAAAGAAAATGCTTAATGAATGGATCCATCTAGATCAGAGAGGTTTTTTGCCTGGCAGATATATCAAAGACAATACTAGAAATCTAATAGACGTGATAGATTTTTTCCAAAGAAAACCAGATAAACAAGTCGCCCTGATCTTTCTTGACGCGGAGAAAGCTTTTGACAACATAAGATGGGACTTTATGTTACACACTTTGGAAAGTTTAGTTGGAGATGGAATATACCTTAAATGGGTAAAAGCAATTTATATAGATCAAAGAGCTGAAATAGTGGTGAATGGTGAAAGAACTAAACAGTGTAAAATATACAAAAGAACACGTCAGGGGTGCCCCTCTCACCCTTGTTATTTATTATAACTTTGGAAATTCTGTGTAATGCAATCAGAAAAGATAAAAAGATACTGGGGGTCAAAATAAAAGGAGATGAGATAAAATTAAGGGCCTACGCTGATGATATGGCTCTGTACTTAGTCGACCCATTAGAAAATATAGAATATTTACTGAAAACAGTAAAAGAATATGGGGATTATTTGGGTTTTAAAATAAACAAGGATAAGATGAAAGTACTGACGATGAATATGACACAAAAGGAAAATGAATTACTTAATAAAAGATCTGGCTTTAAAATAATAAAGACTGCAAGATATCTAGGAGTTACATTTTCCACAAAAAAACTCTGATCTTTTCAAAAACAACTACGAAACAATATGGAAAAATATAACCAAGAAACTGTTGAAGTGGAACAGTCTTCATATTTCTTTTCTGGGATGAATTTCAGTTGTAAAAATGTTCATTTCGGCTAAAATGATGTTCCTTTTCCAAACGATTCCAATTATCACAAATGACATCCCATTTAAAAAATGGCAGACAGATATAAATAAATTTCTATGGCCTGGAAGAAAACCTAGGGTCAAGCTAAAAATCTTACAAGACTCTGTTGAAAGAGGTGGATTAGGTCTGCCAAATTTAAAGTTATATTACCATGCTTGTGTTTTGGACTGGCTAAAGGAATGGATTAGACTTTCTGATAGGAGATTGCTAAATTTGGAAGGTGTAGACAATGTGTTTGGACTCCATGCTTACCTATATTTTGATAAATTAAAGGCAAATAAAGACTTTTTAAATCATTATATTAGGAAATCCCTATGGAGAGTTTGGGATACAAATAAATTAAGGATAAATAGAGAAATCCCATTGAATGCATCTCCAAATGAGGCCTTTCACAGAAACGATGAAATGATTGAAAACAAATGGGTAACGTATGAAGACTTATTAAAAAAGGAAAACAGGAAATGGAGAATGTTAACTATTGACGAACTTAAAACAAAAGGCATAAAAAGCAATTGGTTCTTACATAGACAAATTTATGAATGATTCATAGCTGTTCAAAAAATGTATGAAATTACACCTCCAACCAGCCTGATAGAACAGGTTCTATGGAAAGGAACTGATCATTTGATAGCTAAAATATATAAGATCTTACTTCAATGGGAGATGGAGGATGAGCAAGTAAAGGATTGCATGATACAATGGATGCAAGACTTAAGTACACCAATATATATGGAAGAGTGGGAAAAATATGGAAATCTAAAATAAAGTATACACTTAATTACAACATGAAAGAAAGCTTTTACAAACTTCAGTACAGATGGTATCTTACTCCGGTAAAAATGGCTAAATTTAAAGTTGATAACAGAAACAAATGTTGGAAATGCCAGAAATACAAAGGCACATTATTCCATATGTGGTGGCGATGCCCGGTGGCAAAAAAATACTGGGAGACAATTCACAACGAAGTTCAAGATATCCTTCAAATAATAATTGATAAGGATCCAAAATTATACCTACTAGGCATAATAAATGACACAATAGAAAAGAAATATGGAAAAGTTCTTTTTTACATGCTGACAGCAGTGAGACTGACCTATGCCTCCACCTGGAAGGACAACAAGCCGCCAAAGACAGTACAATGGCTTTGGAGACTTTTGGATCTCATAGAAATGGACAAATTAACACAACATCTTAAAAATAAACCTTATGATAAATTTAAAACAGAATGGACAACTATAATAGAAAAGATATACAAAAAGATGCAAAATTTGATAAAAATAGAATAAGATACGTTGGTATCATTTTTTATTTTATTACATTTTATGTTATCTCACTTTCCTAAAGGAAGGGAAAAAAATGAACACAGAAAACCACAGCGAATATTAATATATATTATTTTTATCTGCACGTTCATATATAAGATATTGACAGTTAATTTTATTATAGGATATTGTGTGTATATAAATATATATAACATAGGGTCAAAAATTTAATTTACTTCTATCATGGAAACAGAAAGGTAAATAAGCACGACAAATATCTTGGATATAGGCAAGAAGAAGTTATTTAATGTATTTCTTTTTTATTTTTAATCTTTTTATTTCTTTACTTAAATAAATAAAGTATAAGAAAAAGAAGGTGGAGGAAGTAGGAAAAGAGGAAGGCCACATGCTAGATGGATAGACTCTATTAAGGAGGCTATGGGTATTAAGGGGTTACAGGATTTAAGTAGAGCAGTGGAGGACAGAGGGTCTTAGAGATGTCTCATCCATAGGGTTGCCATGAGTCGAGATCGAATCGAGGGCAGTTAACAATAACAACAAAAGTATACCTGCAGTCTTACAGTTGATTTTTGATATGAATAACAGATGCTGCAGGATGACTCCTATGAGAGGAATGTAGCAACTGAAGGTATAACTTGTTCAAAAAAGAGCAGATGCAATATGAGAAAGGGGAAAGTATTATATGTGGAAAGTAATGTAATATATATTGAGAAGCTGGACTGAATTTCTTCTGTGTCTGTACTTTGTTTCTTCTGCAGAACCAAATCTGATGGTTTCAAATAATGCACAGTTCTGAAGCCGTGGAGAGAGGTTTAGTTCTCAGTTTCCATTTCACTTAAGGCTGGGCTGTTTCTTGAAAAGGGCACATGGCTTTCAGCACAAGATGCCAAATAATCAAAACAGGTGCTCTCAGTGTGTTGAACTGCCCTTCCCAACTTGCAGGTAACCTAAGTCCATTTGACCTTGCAGCAGGTTGGCAAGCTGGCTATTCTAGAGCTATTCAGAGGGAATCTCATAAGAAACATGCATGCTATTTTAAATGGCCCCAGATGACCAGGTCAATGCTGGGTTGACTGGAAGACAATGTGAACCTGCTCATGTTCCCTTTTGGTTGACCTGAAAGAGACCTAGGTCGAATGGGAGGAGATGCTTCCTCCTTATTGCTCTGTGAATCCCCTTTAGCTCTCAAAATGACTGGGTTTATCTGGGATGCAAAGTGATTTACTTTAGATTTTGGAGCCATTGCCTCATTAGCGCTGCCTTGATCACTTCCAGCCATTTGCTACAGGGAATTGTGAGAGAAAAGAGGCAAGGTGAGGTTAAGTTCATTTTTATTTAGAGGTTATTTCAGCTAGTTTGCTGCTAGGGCCAGAATGGCAATCAGTCAGCGCATGAGGGGAGATGCTCCACTGTGTCTTGTGATGTGGGTCTGCTAAATGTTTCTCACTGTATGTAGGCATATTGTGTTACAGCATGGTGTGTGTATTTAAGAAGTGGCATGCTTTCCATCCAATCTAATAGGCTCCATGTGCCAGGATGGATGTTCAAATTGCTACCTTACTTTCCTTTACATAAAGCAACAATTGTGTTTGTATAGCTTCTAAATTAAACCTGTATAGGCTTTCACAAGAAAACCCTGAAAAACTTAAATGCACACCAAAAACCTTTCTTCAAATTTAGAAGAGAGAGACTCTGGCAGTGCCATCATGAAAACCTCCTCACAATACCAGGCCACTTGCAAATTAATGTATTTCACCTGGGGAAGGCTGCATTGTGAAGGGAAGGGTTGAGCCAAATAAAGCAGAAAGCTCTCCTTAGGATGAGGAATAATTGCCCCTCCCCAAGTTGTTAGTAAAGTCTCTTATGAGTGACCTTTTTAATGGTTTTTCTTTTGAACAAAGTACTTGCTTGGTCATCATCAGTGAAACATTTGAGCATCTGGCAATCATTACTGTATGCTACTCCCACCGCTCCCAACTTCCCTATATCTCTGCGTGTTGTGGAATCATTGCTGTGTCATTTTGCAGATGGTGCACTGAAGCAGAAGTTAAGTGATTTGTCCAAGGCCATGCTAGACATTTATGCTTGGGTTAGTAATGAACAAGGAAGGTGCATCTTGTATTTGGTCACATAACAGAACTATCCTTTTCCAAAACTTCCCTGTGTAATACCTTCAGTTGTTTTAAGTATCTGATTTCAGCCTGATTAGTTAAGTGTTTTAACCAATGCTATTTAATTTAATTCACATTTTACTAATATGAGTTGTGAAGTTCTGAGTCCACATTTCAGTTTGTCACCAAGTGTACTACTAGGTGTTTTGTACAGGATAAGTGCTGTCTTATTTAAGAGCAGTGGTTTCTAAGGGCTCATTCCCACTTACATTTACAGTGGTATGTGAAATGCATTGATACCAGGTCGTGGAATAGATCAAGGCTGATGTGTAGTTCCCATTATGGAAGCGAATTATGTCCTTAATCCATGTAGTTCCCACTAGTGCCTTTGCACCACAGCTGGGGGGGGGGACTAAGCAAGAAGGAGGGTCTGCTCCTGGCCCACAGGCCACCCTGATGGGGGTCCTTCTTGGCTGAAGTGCTGGGGGGTGGCAGTGGCTGTCTGTCAGCTGGAGGCAGGACTGGGGAGCCCACCCACACCCTCACCCTAACCCTCAGCTTTGGGGAACTGAATTTCACAAGATGTGACTCAGATCCCTCATTCCCATTGGTTGTACAGTCCTCTGAATTGATTTTTTTCAATAGAACCACCAAAAACCCTGAAAAGAGCGATTTTTTTTTTGGCATTTATCTCACTTCAAAGTGAGTCTGAACAATTGCAGTTGCATCAGAAACTGGTTCCAATGGGGATGAGGCACATATACAGCAATCAGCAAATAGATGTAAATCATAGTGAGAATGAGCCCTAACTGGGCTTCCTACAGGAAGAAGGGGAGAATGGTACAGTATCCAGGTCTGTAGGTCCAGAGGGACCCAACTGTGGTTGTCAGATCTCAGGGCTTGGTTCTGAGTCTTAAGGCCTGGACCTCATCTACTTCTCAGAGTTGTGGGAGGAATCTCAGGGTGAGAGCATCGTTTTGAAAAATGTGCATATAGATTTTGCTCATTTTTTTTAAATTGTGTTTTTAAAATTTAAATAGCACAATCTGTGCAACTGTGGTTGATGCTTAATGCATACCCTCCAATTCTTCTGATTTGCCAGGGACAGTTCTGACTAATCCTTTGTTGTCCCTCTTTTAAAGTTATTTTAAAAATACACCAGTTTCTCTCTCCTCCTCAGATTACTTCAATGTCCACACAACTGAATTCAAAGTGAAAGTGTAATGTTGGAGGGCATGTAAATGTATCATGCTTAATGGGATCTCCAGGAGTTGCTCCTTGTTAATATCATCCTTATAACATCACCAGTGTTCCCTTCCTCTTACATCACAAGAAGTCATCCCTAAGTCTCAGGTTTTGGCTCTAAAGTCATTCAGTGTTTATTACTTCATTGGTCCATTACAAAATCAAGGCAATGACAGATAATTCTTTTATTAATTACTGAAATGAAACAGCAAACCTGTAGAACCTTCAAGGACAGGCATTTTCCAGAAATGTAGTAATTTCAGAATTGAAACAAACTTTTCATGGCTCACAACATTGCATGAATGGGATAAGGGATTGCTGTGTCAATAAGGGGAAGGGGTTCATCCTGCAAGTTTTACCAGCCCCCCCAAAAAAGAATAATAGGTCAGCCCTGTTTCCAAACTGTGGACCCCCAGATGTTTGACTATAACACAGAGAATTCCACAACAGAAGACATGATAACAGGGGGTTCTTGGAGTTGCAATTCATCAAAATCTGAAGAACCAAGTTTGAAAAACATGTATTAGTCTGCCCTGATATACTGCTTGTAGGTATATTTGGCAGCAGTTACTATCATCCCCAACCAGCATTGCCTGGAAATGATGGGAACCATAATTCAGGACATCTGAAGGTTGCCATATAGGGAAGGGCAACTATACATGAAGCATTCTGAGCATTTGAAATATTGTTGTTACTTATTATTCAGTTAGCATTCTTTTAAAATTTCACAAGTAGTTTTGATTTCACTACAGTTATGCATTTGTTTAAATGCATGAGTCATCAAGGATCAACAAGTTAGCAGCTAAACATCTTAGAAACAGATAGACAGATTTCTAAAATTGGAATATATGAAAGAGGCATGCCTAAATCTGAGTAGTATGAATGCCAGAAATGTTTCTGCCTTTAATTACATCCAATAATCTTTAGCCAATATAATTTTTGGCACTGTCCACAGTTACTTCTGGAAGGATAGCAAACACTGACAAATATTGCAAAGTATGGTTGGCTTATTACTATGACAACCATCATTATCACTAGAGATAATACCTATTTCTGCTTCTGTTCCAGTACTTGAGCTTCTGCATTAGAGAGCAAAATATTTTTGTCTGGTTTTTGGGAAACTGTCCATTCCTATAAAAAATAATGTTATTAATAGCATTATTTTAAATTAACTGTTTATAAAAGTTTCATAAACTGTTTTAACAGTTTAATATGCTTTCAGTCTTTTAAAATTATTCTTATTGTTTCAAACATGTTTTTATTGTACCCTGCCTGAGGTCCTCTATATAGGATTGGAAATAAACATTTTTAAAAATTATTTTTATTGAAAATATTAAAAAAACATAAAAAAACGTTCAAAAATATACACAATACAAAACATAAAAATACACAAACATAAAGTAGAGTATAATAAAGAGAAATTGAGAAGGAAAAAAAATAAAAAATTATAATAATAAAGAAAAAGTAAAAGACAACATAAAACATTAAC
>CM034701.1:335246938-335259867 GCA_020142125.1 Phrynosoma platyrhinos
TTCAGTCCTAAAATAGGTATAACAGTTCCATCCTGTGAAAGTTAAATAAAAATCTAATTTAATCCAGGATCAGTCTCTTAAATATCTGGACAATTTGCATGATTGTACCTCCTTTTGTTCCCTTATCAACAGTGGCTCATGTAACTTTCCCCAGCAGATTATATGTCCTGCTTATGAACACAATTCCTTTTGAGCATGTATGTGCGTACTCTAAAACTTACTTAATGAGTTGTTTGCTAACATATGAAAAAAATTAGAGAAAACATGAAAGGCTATCCCTTGCAGAGCAGGTGATTCTGATTTTCTATATAATTTCCCACAAGCATAGTAGATGGCATGCACAAAACTGACTTTGACCTTCGCAGCCTGTTCCTTCAATTATTTTAAAATCTCAGTATGTTTCTATTGCAAAAGGGGGATCCAAATGGGGAGCCATTCTGTGGTTAATTTATCACCTGTGGTTTTCCATAACTGTTTCTCAAAGCCTCCTGGAGTAACTGTTTGTTTCACATATCAAAGGAAATGAGATAAAATCTTGTTATGGTTTTATGTTTGTATTAAAATTTCTATTAACTCTTTTCCACAAGTGCAGCTTTAGATTAATTAGTTCTTCAAAGACCTTGAACGGTATTGCTAAAAGGACTGGGGGAAAAAGGAGCTGTATTTCTCAACATTTTATATTTCTATGGTTTTTCACCCAACCTCACTAAAAAAATAAAAATAAATTCAAAAAGGAAGAAAGGGAAGCTTAATACTGCAATCTTACACTCTTACCTGGGACTAAGCTTTATTTAATTCACAGTGGGACTTCTCTCTGAATGAACATCTGTAGGATTGACAGAGGAACTACAGCCATTGCCTGTTTGGGTCTGCTCTTTTATCTGTGAAAACAGAGGGAGTGTTATTTGAATTAAGAGGGGAAAACATATCAGAGCAGAACTTTGGGAATCTAGTGGCGCAGTGGTTAAATGCCTGTACTGCAGCCACTCACTCATAGACCACAAGGTTGCGAGTTCAATACCAGCCAGGGCTGAGGCTCGACTCAGGCCTGCATCCTTCCGAGGTCGCTAAAATGAGTACCCAGCTTGTTGGGGGGCAATCAGCTCACAGTTGTAAACCGCTTAGACATCCCATAGCATGATATGAAGCGGTATATAAATAAGCTGCTTTGCTTTGCTAGTGTTGCCAGGGCAAGACTACGGCAGGTCCTGAGATTTCAGGGCTAAAACCTGAGACCTAGGGACAATCCCTGGTAGTCAGAGGAGGTAGGCTCTGGTGATATTACAAGAGTGACGTTACAAGGGACAGCCCTTGATGCATATCCTCCAAGTATCCTGATTTGGAAGGGACAGACCTGATTAATCCTCTGTCATCCTATTTTTTCTAATGTTTTGAAAATGTCCCAGTTTCTCTACCCTCTCTCATTTCCCCCATTTGTTCTCACTTTACTTAATTTTCTTCAAACTGAGTTCAGAGTTGCAAAAATAGTCTGCGTTGACAATTAGCTTACACGTATACACACGTATAAATAAAAAACATTTTTGCAACAACAACAACAACAAAAAAATCAACCCCCCCAAACCAAGGTTGGCTTCTACATGGCCAATACTGGAATAATTCTTAAAAGTTACCAAAAAAAGTTTGTGTTGTTACTGTTTATTTCACTTCCTCACAAATTGTATTGGACTTACTATTGTTTGTTTACATAAGATTCCTTGTTCATGTATTTCAATTGTTACTGTACAGTTTTAATGTCTAAATGACTTGGAACCAAGATATGTTATTTTGCTCTCACATAAGCCCACTTGAACATTAAGATCATTGTCTGGGAGCTATGTGAAAGTCCTAACCTCAATAAAAATAAAAATATAGTACATGCACCCATATTCTGTCATTTTAGGTTGCATCTCTACTGCAGCTACAGATTTCTGGGACTTGTAGTTTTGTGTATTCTTGTAGTTTTACTTTGCATTACCTCATGTTCAGGTTTCAGAGAGTTTAGATGCTTTCTTCTGTGAGCTCCTCTGGATAGGAGTGAATTTGATTGTATGTAAGAGTACCATTAGCTGGAAAACAGTGAGAGAAACCCTTGTTGGTAAGTCATCTCTCCTTCACCACTTTTCTACTAAGATTAAAACAAAAACAACAACAAAATTTCAGAAAGTTCATCCTAAAATCTTTTCCCCATGGAAACATATGCACATTGAGCAAAAGAGGGCCATACAAGAAGTGCATCTGGGCAGAAATGGCCATGAATTTAACCTTTAATCATACTATTTGGGAGATGATTGTAAATTGTGACAGAAGTATATTATTTTTGATAGCATTAGGTTCCTTTATTGCTATTGTGTGTTATTTCAAGATGCTGGGCGAAATCCATTAAAGATATGGCTTGAAATGAAGGCTTTTTATGTTAAGTGGCAAACACCTGCTGGTAACAATATCGGACTCTTAATTGCAGACTACAGGTACATCTTGTAGAAGGGTTTTTTAGCATCTCTTATCTCTCTAAATAATCTTTACCGTCAATCTATTCTGTGACCAGAATGATAGTAATAAATCTGAAAAATGCATTAATGAAGGGATAAAGGCATAGGTGATGTGGTCCTATGAAAAACTATGGACCTTATCACACGGGGTCTAAAGCAGTCCCATCCCTGTCGCATCCCCGTCCCATTGCGCTTCCTTTCCCCGTGTCTTCACACGACGTCGCACCCATCCCCGTCCCATCCCCGTCCCATTGCGGCATCATCCGGCATCATCCCCGTTCTTTTGAATGCCGGTTTCTTTGGGAATTACATTGCCGCGATCAGAATGATACCGGAATTATGCTGCTTTCTGTATGCCGGTAAGTTCTGGATTGAAAAGGAACTGCAATGGGACGGGGATGCGACGGGGATGGGACTGCTTTAGGCCCCATGTGATAACGTCCTATGTTTGTGTGTCTGAAAGAGATGGAAGGGGGAAGGGAAAGAAATGTTTTCTCCTTATCCAAACCGTTAGTCTGGTTTATGGTGGCCAAATGTTCTGCTTATAGAAGAGAGTTCCTCAATCTGAAGGTATTTTCGATGTTTGAAAGGCAATACAAAGGCATTATTAGATTAACAGCTGTATGTTTGCAGTTGTAGCTTTTGGACACCCAGTGGAGACAAATGAAAGCATGTAATTTAATCAGTGAGACACATGATTCCCAGCCCTTCTGCAATTAACTTCTACTCATTTCAGTGCCTTCTGCAAATAACTTCTGCTCATTAACTTTTTGAATGGAAGAATGGACACCCAGTAACAATTTCTTTAATAATGTCCTGGGAAATCTAGTCCATTTTTGGTTTTTTAAAAAGAAAGATAATATGGAAAATCAACTGAGGCCTTGGGATTGCCCATCCCTATTGAGCATCTGGACAGCAGACTGAACAGACACACAATTTTTCTGGTTATACTCAGAGATAAATTGCATAGTACTTTTGTTTAAATTGCAGGTATTGTTTCTGCATTTGTGGCTATTCAGTTGGCACTCCATATCCATGGATTCTGAATCTATGGATTCAACCAATCACGGTTTGAAAATTTTCTCACACACACACACCCCAAATCTAAAAAGCAAACTTTGATTTTACTGTTTTATGTAAGGGAAAGCATTTTAGTATGTTGTGTTGGAGAAGAAATTTTTGGATTTGTTGTTTGTTACCTGGTTGTGTGACAAGCAGCTTCTCTTCTACACAACCGTCAAAGGTAGAGGAACCCTCTTTAGTTTCCAAATTGGTTAACACTGTTACCCATAAAGCTCAGTAACAAACTTTGCAGACTGCCAGAAATAGTGCACATTAAATTGAGGCACTGCCCTGGCTCAGTGCTAGGGAATCATGGGAACTGTAATTTATTGTGGCACCAGAGCTCTCTGATAGAGAAGGCTCAATGTCTCAGAAAAAAAATACAATTCCCATGACTCCCTAGCACTGAGCCAGGGCAGTGCCTCAATTTAATGTGCTCTATTTCTGGCAGTCTGCAAAGGCCCTAAGAAGCCTTATCCAAGTGTCTACCTCTCTGTCTACCCAACCACAGAGTTTATGCAGGATAAAAGCCTTGAACCAAACTCTTTGGAAGAACAAAATACAAAGATGATAACTATTCTCTTAAGTACAAAGTTATGGTGCAGAGTGTTAATTCTGATTACATTGACCTTCCATGTACTATATGTCTAATTTTCATTTAAATAAACACTAGACATCTGTGTCTCATTTGACCAACTATTCTAGCTTTCCTCACATCATTCAAACCGTTTTTCTTTGTCTCATACTGTTCTTTTATTGTTGATAGCTCCCTGCCAGAAGCTCTGTAAGTTTCATGCTGGGGAAAATTGAGGTGATCACAGTAGACGATCAAGTAGGTCTTGGGGGAAGGAAAACAACAACATACTAGACCAAATGAATTTGCATTTGATACATCAATTGGGGACATGGTGCATTTCAGCTTCACTTGAAATCAAACCATTCCTAGCTATTTACAGGAGTGGGAGATGCCTGTTTTAATTAATTTGTTTAGCATCTCTTATTTTGTTCTGTTCCATTTTCTCTGTATAGTTTACAGACTTGATGGGGTTTCAGAGGCAAAAGATGACAAGTAAAAAGGAATGTGAATTTAGAATGGGCACTTGAGATAGCATACAGGTTTTAAAAATGAATTCATAGTGATGTAAACTAAGAGACAAATAACAATTCCACCCTCTCCTTACATGTATAAATAAAAAATGAAAAGCAAGTGGAAGTCTTGTTGAGACATTTCTCTCCACACAATCATAATGAGCATAATATAAATCCACAACTCTTGCCTTATTGCTGAGAATCTGTGAACTGAAAAGCAGGCTTGCACATAGAAGGAGGACTGAAAATAGGAGGAAGGAATATCAACAATCTAAGTTACGCAGATGACACCATAATACTAGCAGAAAGCCTCAAAGTCCTGGAACAACTGCTAAAGCAGGGGTCGGCAACCTTCTCTTACCTGCGGCCGGTCCTTTCCGGCGGTCCCTTCTGACAGGCTGGGGGGGGGGGAATGGCGGCGCTGCTGCTGCCACTGCCTCTGTGCACGTCACGGCGGTGGTGGCGGGCAGCAGCGGCGGGGGCTGACGGGGGCCAACCCCTGTGCTAAAGGAAGATCAAGGAAGAAAGTGCAAAGGCAGGTTTCTTGTTGTACAGAAAGAAAAAAAAATGACTATGGAGAATCTACACAGATTCAACCTAGACAATGAAGAAATAGAAATAATAAAAAGTTCTCATACCTGGGATCAAACATTGATAGGAATGGGGACTGTAGCCAAGAAATCAGAAGCAGATTAAGAACGGAGAGGGTGGCTATGAAAGATTTGGAAAAAAATCCTGAAATGCAAAGATATACACCTAAGTAAAAAGGTTGGAATCATCCAGTCAATGTATTCACTATTACCATGTATAGATGTGAGAGCTGGACAGTTAAGAAAGGAGATAGGAAGAAAATCAATTAATTGGAGATGTAGTGCTTGAGAAGAGTGCTGAGGATCCTGTGGACAGCCAAAAAGACAAACAAATAGGTCCTAGAGCAGATCAAGCCAGACATTTCCCTGGAAGCCAAGATGACAAAACTGAGGCTATCATACTTTAGACATATCATGAGAAGGCACAACTTATTGGAAAAGACAATAATGCTAAGAAAGGTGGAGGGACGTAGAAAGAGAGGAAGGCTGTATGCTAAATGGATGGACTCTATTAAGGAGTTCAGAGGTTTGAGTTTACAGGAACTAAGCAGAACAGTGGAGGACGGGATCTTGGAGATGTCTCATCCACAGGGTTGCCATGGGTCGAGATCGACTTGAGGATGGTTAACAACAACAAAAATGGTCCATGTCCTCAGGAAAGGTTTGAAGAAGGAAGTGTACTCTGTACTCGTTGGTTCCTTCCACTTAACCTCATCTGTAATTTAGAGCTCTGATTGTACAAGATCTTACAGTTGGTGAGGAACTATGCATAAAAGGGAGGCTTTCCCCTTCAAAATTTGCACGCAGAAATGAACAGGTAAGGGTGGCAGTAAGGAGCATGGGAGCCACTGGTGAAGTGTCACCCCAGGATACAGAGTTCTTTCAGCCTTTATGCACTAAAGTGTGTGGTCTAGGTTCAGAAAAATACAAATATAGACTGAAGTTAATGTTCTTGCCCTGAGATTATTTGCTTTGCCCTGACTGGAGAAGAAGTCAGGCTCTGGGAACTGGCAACCCTATGGACTTGCCAGTTCCCTTGATCATAGCTAAAAAGACAAAAGGAAAAAGAAAAAAAAAGAAAAGAAAAGATAAAAAGGCAAAATCAGAATGGCTGCATCTACAATACAAAATTAATGCAGTTTAATATTGCATTAAATGCCATGGTTTAATGTGTTGGAATTCTGGGATTTGTAGTTTTGTGAGATATTTAGCCTTTCCTGCCAAAGAGCTCTGTCAGTAAACCACAATGAACTATAAATCTCAGGATTCCATAGGATGGAGCCATAACAGTTCAAGCAGTGTCAAAATGCATTCATTCTGCAGTGTAGCAGCTGCCACCATTATTATAATGTCACAGTATAATGTGCATATGTTTGGGAAGAGGGTGTTGCTTTCCTTTGTCAGTTCCTGCCAAATGAAACACATTTTCAGATGTGGCTTTGTGATTTTACCACTTGGTTCTGTGTGGGCAGCAATAACTCTGGGTAGTTGTAATATGAATAGAAAGTGGTTAGCTGAAGAACTGAACGGATGTCATAGCAAACATTTGGTAATGAATGTAATCAGTAACACTTAGTTCTTACTGTGGTTTTATTCACATTTTGAAATTGGGAATACAATCAGAAGTTGGCCAAAGGGGATCATTCCTTACAACTGTGATCAGAGTTGTTGAGTGTTGTCAGGATTGCAATCAAAATGGAACCACTGACAAAAGGGAGATAGGAGTATGCTTGGAGGGTCCAAGGCTTGCAGAAGTTAAAGAGAAAAAAAAGTTAACCCCAATCAACCCACTGGGGACTGACCATACATAGGAGCTCCCGAATGATGAATGTCTTTTGGCAGGGATAAAAAGAAAAATAGAGTTTGGACAGAGAGGGAGAATAGAAGTGGAATAGAGTATCATGAAAGAGGGCGTGACTGGAACCCTTAACAGAAGCAGTTCATATGGCAGCATTTTCTTGCAGGCCCCTCTTGTGTCTTTCTCATGTGGGAAAAGTCAGCTGTGTGTTTCAAACTTCCTTGAACATTCTCTGCAGTTCCTTTATGACATACCTGCATCTGTTCTATATTAGGCCTGAATCTAATGTCTTTTGCCTGCTTTCATCTACTACAGTCCCATATTATGCAATGTCACAAACAGCAAACAGATATAAAAGTATGAGACAAATGGCCAGTTCAGACATTGAGAAATGACTCCTATGGAACATCCTGATTGTCCCAAGGGTACTTTTCTATTAAGAAAATAATGTTTCAAGGCCAACCCATATAGTATATTAAACACACTACTTTAAAATGCTATAAAAGCCTAAAATTTTCTTTATTAACAAAAATTATCTATGATGAGTAGCTGTGCTGTACAGAGTAAGTGGATTAATTTCCCCTCTCCCATTTTTCTCTTTGAAAATTGTCTCTTGAAGCTGCTGTTTGCACTGTAAGGTGGTATTTGGGCAAGTAACAGCTGTCGGAGGGTGCATTACAGCAATGTGGAAGAATGTTTGTTTGTTTTCCCCCTCTCCGTACTATATAAACCCTGTGTGGACTGCGATCCCTATGGGTGCTTTTTGATAATAAAAGTAGCAGCCCCTGGTTCTGTTCTAAAGAACAACCCTCAGTATAAGTTAATTGCGTTGTTTGCTCCTACAGCTCCACATAGTGTTGTTGGTTGCCTGCTTTCTCAGTGCATTAAGCAAATGCTTGCTGTCAAAGAAATCCTGATTGTGAGATGTATTTGAATCCAAGAGGTTTGAAAATGTTCAAACAGTGGTGGGGATAACATTTAATATTAATTGTAATTGAAGTTTCGGTCACACTTTCCCTGGGAATGAGTCTCATGTGGGACTATGGATTTTATCACACTACCCTGCTGCTCGCTGCAATCATGTTGTTTAAGGAAATGGAAATATAATGGTTTGGAAACGTTTACTATCACACTTTCCTGCAGTAGTACTATGGTGCTGCTTTGGTGATGCACGTCCTGCTGCCAGTCTTCTTCACTGCCTTGTTAATCCCGCCTTCCTACCCCTGTCTACCCAGTGCTTGTGTGCTGTTTATTTTTATTGTTTATTTTTGTGCAATTGCTCAATCACAGCCAAACGAGTACATTTAGGCAGGTCAGGGTTTGGACAGCACTGGCATCTCTGTGGATGTCCATTTTGCAATCTAGGCCAAAACATGTCTGCTGGCTTGTAAGATCCCTCTTGTCATCTTTTCAAGGGGGCTCTGTCACAAAGAAGCAGGCCAAGGGATTGCACTGTCTGGTTTGGTCTTGGGTTTGGTCTTGGTCATGGACAGTCAGAGAGTTGTTCTGCGACTAGTCTCTCTAGCAGCTGCTATTGATTTCAAAGTAGCCTTTCCACAAGATAACTTTCCACTGTATTGTGAGGTTTATTTATAGCTAAGAAGTCATCTGTGTAGATAAAAGAGCAGTAATTGTGAACAAATTCTTGGAAGGCGGCAATGAATCTCCTCAGCCTTGTCTTTGATCCCAGCCTTTTTTCTGTTTTGTCTTCTCTCTAGTAGGTCTGCCACTGTTTCAGTATTAAACATTCCACCATGCCCACCAATTGAAACATTGATTGGCGATAAAACTTCAAGAATGGTTCTGCCTCCTTTTTCTCTTGTGCTCCCTTCATTCCTTCAGCTCTCCCACCCACCTTCAACAAATCTGACATAAGCTTGCATATCTCCCCCTTCCACTGTTTATCAGGAGCAAATTCTGTTGCATTCAATGGGTTTATTTCTGGAATGTAATGGCCAAGTCTTTCTGGGCTAAAGACTTGTTACTGCTTTGATCTGGTTGTCCCCTTTCTCTGGACACCAGAAGTGGAATGACTCCTTCCTGCTTGGAGATGCCGAAACCATGTCCACTCACACCACATGGTTGCTACAATATTGTAACTGTAGTGGAACTAAATGATCACAACAGAAACAATAGTAGAACAGCAGCAATATTGCAACCATCATTGTTCTCATTAATGAAAAGAAGCAAATAAGTAATGAGCAAATATAATGCAACAAGAGAAACATCACCTGTAAGTTGCAGCCAAAAAACACTATTGTCCTGCTGTAATTGCAGTTTATTGTCTTGTGTGATAAAGTCCTAATTTTACAGATGCATGATAGACTTGTAAAATTATTGCAGAACTTGGAAATTTTGTTTTTATTTTTACAGTCTGCCCTTGATATGTGCTGGGGTTTGGTTCCAGGACTCCCCATGGATACCAAAATCTGTAGATACTTAAGTCCCATCAAATATAATAGCATACAAATATGCTGTCTCTTATATAAAATGGAAAAATCAAGATTTTCTCTTCTGAGTTTATATATTTTAAAAACATTTTCAAGCCATGGATGGTTGAATCCACGGATAAAGAATCTGTGGATATGGAGGACCAACTGTATTACTACTACCAGAATCTTTAAGGTAGTATTGTCACTGCCTGTTCTAGGAATTGTACCACAAGGATCTTCAAGTGACATAAGATTAGATGACATTTTTAAATATAAACTGCTACAAAACAGGTTGGATTTATCCCTCTCCATTTTTTTCTGTTACTCTGGCTTGTTTGAATTACCTCTATTCAAGTCTACTACCTTAAGATGTTGGACAGAGGTTATCTAGCACAGCTGGAAGACATCAGCTAGAAGACACAAGTTCAGGAAGACTGCTAAAAATAATGGCCAGCCTAAAAAGCAAATAATTGGGATTAACTCAAAAAATCTCAATTTTGGAGAGAGAGGGGCAAAGATTATTTAAACCTTATGGCTCATGCTCTTTGCTTGTTGCTGTGTATCTTCAAGTAGTTTTTTACTTATGGTGACCCTAAGGGCCTTGGCAGACAGCTTAAAAAGCAGTCCTGGAGGCAGGGAAGAGGAGGGGCAGCCACACGCTCGGCGCCCCTTCCTCCTCCTGAGGTTGCCCTCGGAGCCGCCGGCCCTCTGCATGGCTGGCGCTCCGAGGGCAATCTCCCGCCGCAGCGTCCGGACACGCTGCGGTGGAAAAGTCAGTGAAAGTGCGCCGCAAGCTTTTGCGGTGCACTTTCACTGACTTGTGAAAGGAGCGCTATTCTAGTGCTCCTTTCAGGGACGGGGAAGGTGCACTGCAGGATCGAGGCGTGGGGATGCCTCGGTCCTGCGGCGCACCTTCCCAGGGCGGCCCCGTGCCGCCAGTCTGCTTCCCCCCTAAGTGGTTTCCACTGGGTTTTCCTGGAAAGATTTATTCAGAGGGAGTTTGCCTCTGCCATCCTCTGAGGCTGAGAGCATGTGACTTGCCTAAGCTCACTCAGTCAGTGGGTTTCCATGGCTGGGTGGGTATTGAAACCTTGGTTTCCAGAGTCATAGTCCTATTCTCAAATCACTACACCACACTAGTTCTTTGCAATTGTTATTTGTTGGTTTTCTAGTAGTTCAACTCACATGGCTTCTGCCAATGAATTTAGTTTGATGAGTGATCTGAGGCCTCCCTTCCATAGCTACTCTTTCCAGATTTCAAAACTTGTCTAGGTCTGTGGTATAGATAAATATTGCCTGAAGGTTCTCTGACAAATGCATTGCAAAATCAGTCTGGAAACTAGAGTACAAAATGTAGGCATCAATATGTCCATCATCAGTATATGCATAATAAAGAGTGATTTTTCTTGGCTTGGAGAGCACTGGGCTACAGAGAGTAGATTGCACATGATCAGTGCCCTCAGTAGGAGCTTGAATTGATATAAAGGGTGTCATGAGAGCACCTGGCTCTTATTACTATTTTTTAACCACAAAATCTATCTTCGTTTCAGGGGCTTTTGCTAGTGAGGATGCTGGGTGCCAAGTTTGATTTCAGCACCATAGCAGCAGCAAGACAGCAAAGGATAACCAGGTGGAACTTGAATGCAAAAAAAGAAAAGAAAAAGAAAAAAGGGCTGGTTTCTCCAAATGCTGGATTAATTGCAGAGAAATAGGGGGAAGAGGAGGGAGAGTGAGTAGATCTAATCAGCGTGTAGCAAACCGCCCAAAGCTAGGAAGAACCCTTTCAGGTACCATTTTCTCTGTCTTTTCCTTTCCCTGCCTCCTCTGTTGATTGTTCTGTAACCCCTGTGCACACAGAGAGCACTGTCAGTTAAATTTGAATCATCCTGGGAAATTGTGATCTCTACAAAGAGCTGGGAGCCTGTTCTCTGAGCACCCCTCTCCCCCTCCTCTCCTTTCTCTCCCTGGCTGATTAGAGAACTTTCCAACTGACTCTGTAACCCAAGTAAAAGTGTATTTTGATTTGAGGCCTTGGTGGGTAAGGTTACCCACTACACTGAAAGCTTTTATTCCAGTTTTGTTCCACTGCTGCCACTCTCCCCGATTGTCAGGAGCAGGGAAGGAGTGGGGTCACTTGGGGAATATTTGGAAGAGATTTGTAATCTTAGTCTTCGTTGGACCACACACAAGTCAAGAAGCTATTCTCCTGCTCATTTGGGCTTGTCAGCAGTTGACTTAATCAGGGTAGGACCAGGGCTGGGGTGATGGTATATTTTCCACCCACACTTGGAGATAAGTGATTTGGGGCCAGGAAGAGTGTGTTGTTTAGTAACAGGAGCTCATTGGGGGGTCTCCCCCTTGTGCCCTGCCTGCCCTAAGGACTTGGTGTTTGTATGTGATGTGTTTTATGTGAGTGCGAAGCAAGCCAGAAAAAAAAGTTCGCTCATCTCTGAATGGTCCCTTTCAGTCCTGTTGAAAGGAGCCTCTCCAGAGGAGACCTTTATACCCTGAATTGCTCAAACAGATTATATATATAAAACAGTAGAACTGCATACTTAGACAACAGCTAGTTAGAAAGTGTGGGTGAGGTATTTGAGTGCATAGACATTTATTTTAAACTTTCTTTTGAGAGAAACCCAACATGCAGCAAAATAAGCCAAATAGGGTGTGATTGTGGGAGTTTAGAATAAAGAAATGAAAGGGTGATCTCATGTTGCTGTCACAATGGAACATTACAAACCATGGTCCAGACTCATTCCTGTAGTGAAGGTGATGTGGGCACATGGAATAATGGTGATGGCTCCTGAACCTGTCATAGTTATATACAAAGACAAACTCTGGCAACTTATCAAGGTAGAGAAAAACACTCATTTTCCCCTAGAGTATAATACATTATAAAATATACAGGAGTATTCTATTGTATCTGGTCATCCTAATTGCATTTATTAGGGTTATCAGTTTGATAATGTGGAAAACAGCCATAAACAATCAGTTTAGTTTTAGTTTATGACTGTCAATTAAGTATTTTTGTTGTTGTTAAATGCCTTTATGTCAGTTGTGACCCATGGCAACCTTATGGATGAAACATCTCCAGCCCCCCCTGTCCTCTACTGCTCTGCCCAGCTCCTGCAAACACATATTCGTGGTCTCTTTAATAAAGTCCATTCATCTAACATGTGGCCTCCTCTCTTTCTACTTCTCTCCACCTTTCCTAACATTATTGTCTTTTCCAGTTATTCATGCCTTCTCATGATGTGTCCAAAGTATGACAGTCTAAGTCTTGTCATCTTGGCTTCTAGGGATATCTCTGGCTCGATCTGTTCTACTACCCATTTGTTTGTTCTTTTGGCTGTCCATGGAATCCTCAGTACCACATCTCAGATGTGTTGATTTTCCTCCTATATTCTTTCTTGACTGTCCACTCTCACAGCCATACATGGTAATAGGGAATACGATGGCTTGTATGATT
>CM034701.1:335271222-335285459 GCA_020142125.1 Phrynosoma platyrhinos
TGGAATTCATTGGCTGTCTCCCATCCAAGGACTAACCAAGACTGATCCTGCTTAGGATCCATGATCAGACAGCCTTTAGGGTGTTTATTTTGTTGTTGCTGTTGTGTGTCTTCTAATCTTTTCTGATTTATGTGAACCCTAAGCTGAATTTATGGTGGAATTTTCTTGACAAGATTTGCCTTTGCCTTCCTCTGAGCAAAAGCATATAGCATTTACATTTCTATATCACTTAATAGTGAACTCACACTCTCTAAGCAGTTTACAATCTGTAAGCCAATTACCCCCAACAATCTGGGTACTCATTTTACCAACCTACGAAGGGATGGAAGTCTGAATCAACCTGGGAGCCCTGGGATCAAATCACATCATTATGGCTGCAGTACCGGCAATTAACTACCGTACTATACCACCAAAATCTGAGGCTGAGAGAGTGTGACTTGGCCAAGGCCATGCTGTGGATTTCCATGTTTGAGTGGGAATTCGAAATCTAGTCTCCAGAATCATAGTCCAATGCTCCGTGTTACACCACACTGGTTCTCATGTGTTCACTACATGACCATTAAAGAGTTGTATGTAGTTTACAATCTGACAGCCCTAATTGTCTGCTATGCTGAGTTTGCTGTTGCAAAAAGGTAAGTCCTATGTAACTCTCTAGAAGCTTTTACCTGGAATCATGGCAGCTGATGATATCTGAGAAGGAAATGAAGTTTGTTTCAATATTGATTCACATGTCAAGGCACAGCACTCCCTGAAGCCACTGCAGATACTAGGACAATTATATTGCTTGGAAAATAAGTCTGCCTTTGAAAAGATTTTATTTCTTCAGATTTATATATTAAAGCATCCAGAGTCTTTCATGCTGAACTGTGTCTGAAGATAAATATAAGATGTACCTACTCTCAGGTCAAGCCATGCCCAGAGGATGGTTAAGTTTCAAAGAACAACACAAGCTCTGTTGTGTTAAGGAGCTGAAGCAGGAGAACTGAGAACAGTTTTGTAGCCCAAATGATCAACCAGGAGGCTTCAGTATTTTTGCTGTGAAGACAGGCAAACTCCTTGAGGTGTTTTTTTGGAATGAGGGATGAATTCTGAAATATGAATTTGATTATACAAATGTCATAAAATAAAATGAAGAAAGGGTGAATATGGTTTCAGTAATAGGCCATGTCTTGCAAATGTGGAATAATTATCACAAACATTCATAGCAACTGGTTTTGTTGTTATATGCCTTCAAGTCATTTCCGACTTATGGAGACCCTAAAGTGAGATTTGTTCAGAGGAGATTTGCTGTTGCCTTTGCCTGAGGCTGAGAGCATGTGACTTGCCCAAGGTCTTCCATTGGGTTTCCATGGCTGAGCTGGGAATTGAAACTTGGTTCCCAGGGTCGTAGTCCAACACTCAAACCACTACACCATGCTGGTCTTTATAACATCTGTTACACCCCCTCTCAAATATTATACTTTTCATTAAAGGTACACAGGCACACATATCAATTATATGCTATAGTCATACTGGAAATCACACCAACTAAGGATGGTAATATGTCTTTGAAATGTGCATCTTTCAAGCAATAAATGGTGGTTGAAGGTGGAGCAGAGCAGGTTTCGAATGCTCTTCCTGCACAGAATTGTCCTACCTATGGCTTATCCTCGAATGCTTTCTCATTGTCAGGTAGGCCCCTCATGGGTTTCTGTTGATAGAGATGCTTCTCAGCCACTTCACACAAACAGTCCTTCTGATTTTGTAATCTGTTAATCACAGTGTGCTGAGTAGCTATTCGTGTTAGATAAATAGTAAAAATAAAAAAACTTTTCAACTTGTAATAAAAATGGAGTGTAATTAATATGACCTTCCCACAGTGAATACTCCATTATCTCCCTTTTCTCCAGAAGTTGCTGCATGCATTTTTCCCAATACAGAAATATTCACATTATGGATCTTTGTTTACTTGAGCCCTGCCTCCCCAACCCTAACTAACTAAATAAAAAGTATGCTGAAGATAATGGAAGGGGAAACATACCCCTCAGGGAAACAACAGAAGGTGGCCATCATCATCACATTCTCTTTAGTAATTTGAGAAAATCCTCTGACTGCTGGTAGAAACACAGTGCTGAAGTGCATACTGTTCTAACTCAATAAAAAGATCATCAACCGTACTTTTTTTGAAACAAGTCTAAACTTATCACCACAAGTCATGGACTCCTCTGAGGATGGCAGAGGGAGCTGGGATTTTAAAGAAACTGTGTAAGTCGAAGTTGTCCAAGATATCTACAAGTGATAATGAATTTCTTCAAATAGTCTTGGTTGTACAAAAACACCAACCCTATGCGTTTACAAGTCTGCCCCCATGTTTTTGCATATCTTGAACTTAGGTTAACTTGCAGCTTTTTCAGTAGGCAGCTAACCTCACTCTCACATACTCTTTCATATACACATTAGAGATATAAATATGAATTTAGACAATATAGGAATTTTCTACATTTTTAGTTGGATATGAAGGTGCTAACATGATATGGAGATTCTCTAACTCTCAGGAACATCCTTTCAGGGTGGTTTTGTGTGTAAGGGTTCTTCATTGTATAGGGGTGGTTATGCCTTGCATGAACAAGTGTATTTTATGTGAATTCAGTGAGATATCCAAACATCATCACATTAATTTGCAACCACAAGATGGGATGGAGTTAGTGAAGTTGTCCTTTCTCTGAGGATGTGGCTTGCCACATTTGGTTGAACCACATATATTGCCTTCCTAAATCACATCTTAATTTATTGAAGCAAGTTTGTCATGAGAACCATATTTGTTCTTTCTGCCTGCTTATCCCTCTTCAGAGCTTCAGCCACTACGTGATCAGTGTTTCATAAGGAGGAAAGGAGGGAGAGAGCTATTAGTGTCACCCCCTCTGTCACATCTTTAGCACCCATCCCAATACTGCCTTGCATTGGACAAGTAACTTCTCCGATGAAAATATCTTCTGTGTGATGTAGATCCCTTAACATACAGGTTCTAAATGATGTGGGAAGCCTACATGGGTAGAATCAGGTCTCATTGTAGATACCCAGCCACCAGCACATGAAGGCCTGCTTGAGATGGATGAAAATGTAGTAGTGCCAAGAAGCTAATCTCTGTGCTCCCTTTTAAACAATTCTGACTGCATCATGGGAGGGGTGAATATCTGAATAGAGTTGTGACATATTGTCTTTAAGGCAGTGGATTGTGTGTGGTGCTAAATACAGTTGTATATAGAAGTTGGTTCCCTGAAACTGGAGTTGGACTAGGCAATTTCTAAATTACCACATGGTCTTTCTTTTAGATTACTTGCTCTGGTTTCTGCTCAAGAGAGAAGTTGGGGAAAAGCACTACGAGATAAAAACCAGTGTTCTGGGTGGGCTTTCCACTCTGTTTTCAAATGATAAGGAGCAGTCTTCATTCTTTCATATTACTCTTTTCTGGTGGTGGGAAATTGATTGTTTATTAAAATATATGGATAACACTATGTTTGTATTTATAATATCAAATGCATGATTAAAAGCTTTCTTGAAGAACAATATTTATGATTATCACTGGGTAAAGTCATTGATTTTTTTGGGTAAGGTATGGGTCATTGTAGTGTACTTTAAAATTGTAGATAGTGTAGCTCTTCATCAGTCTACTCACAAACATATCTCTTAAAAATATACAAGAGTATCATCCTAATTAAGATCTGGCAAAAGTCTAGAGATTCTTACCTCTAAGTTCTTCCATATTCCTACAATGACAAAATTTTATAGAATTGATTTTTGGTTTATTTGGAGAACTTTCATGATCTAACAATTTCCTCTTTTCTTCTTTTGATTTTTAGGACCCAGCATTCTCCTCAGCAATTCATGACAAACTGCAGGTGCCCAACACCACCCGGAAAGCATGGAATGAAAGAGACAACCGGTGTGATGTTTGTGCCACTCACTTGAATCAGCTGAAGCAGGAGGCTATTCAGATGGTACTGACACTTGAACAGGCTGCTAACACTGAACACTGTGATGCTTCTCCTGGCTCCCCTCCTCCCCTCCCCAATATTCCCACCCTAGTGGGCTCTCGACATATGGGCAGCCTGCAACCCAGGGACTGGGCATATATGTCTGCTCCTTATGCTACTTCCAATTATGCTGGCTTTCTGCCTAACAAACTGAGTGGGAGATCGAACAACATAGGGATTGTTAATGGAGTAGAAAAGAAAAATGGCTCCTTGGGACACCAGGCAAAGGTCAGTGTGCAGATGGCCACCAGCCCCAGCAATGGCAACATCCTGAATTCTGTGGCTATCCAGGCTCACCAGTACCTAGACGGCACCTGGTCCTTGTCAAGAACTAATGGCGTTACTCTGTATCCCTATCAAGTAAGTAGTGTTAGAAAGAATTTTACCCCATCAGATTATTTTTAAATAATACTTTCTGACTTTGTAGTATGAATTAAGTAATAACCTGATACTACACTATCGTATTGTTTAATATAACATAGTTTGAAATCCTGCATCAAACATGTAGCCACTATGTTATAGCTATGCTCTAACTCCCCAGCCATCCCTTGTAACTCACCTTAAAAGCCATTCAGCCACCTGGAGTTATAGAGGGCTGTGCTGCTACTGCAGGATAACGTGACTAGCCCCCTCCTACCAATGAGTGACACTGTCAAGAAGAGTTGTGACAGGTTCCCACTGGGCTCTTGTGTTTTCTTATGGTGTCACTTGCTGGTGGCAGGGTGCTGGTCACCTCTTCTTGCAGCATGTCACTTGGCAGCAGCACAGACCTCTGTTACTCCAGACAGCTGAATGGCTTTTAAGGTGAGGTTCAGGGTCATTTGTGGTTGTGGCAATAGTGCCACTGTTGCAAATGAGAATCCTTAACAGTTATGATGTCCTCAGGTTAACTTATGATATCATAACTGACTAACAGGATCACAGCCACAGTGTACCATGCTGGTAAGAAGAGAAGGTCAAGCCATCCGAATAAAACATAATATATAGCCTTATTTTGTTACCATCAGACCTGGCAACCTTCTAGTGGTTCAGTAAATTAAAACTGCAAGTAACATCAAAGAACCACACATTAGCAATAACTTAGCTGTCCTCAAAAATTAAGAACAGGGTTTGGCTGGAAGGCTTGCATGGATTCAGAAGGCTTGGTTGTTTGTTACAGGAAATAAATAGCATGTTCAGTGGAACTATTCAGTATTAGAATTAGTATTGGAAAGCCTGGCTCAAAGAAAGAGAGAAGGAGAGTTGGAAGGAAGAGAGGGAGGGAGGAAGGGTGATGGTGAAAGATAGTTGTAATACCATAATTATGTTGATACAAAGTAGGGAACAGTATTAATAGTGCAAGATTCATGCAAGCATCAATGAATGAGTATGGATTTCAAGATCTGATTCCCTAGAATTTGCATGGTTAATAACAGTAGGATAATCTAATAAGAGAGACTATTTTATGGTGACAAAATAAGAGAACCATTAAATGCTGTTGTACTGTTAGGAATTAAAACTTATTGGTAACACTGATTATCTGAAGTATCATTTTTCCAGCTAGGAAAATTTGGTTTACAGCTTGGAAGCATTTTAAAGTTAGTGATACAACTATGCCTATTGTTACGATGATATGTGTTGTGTAGGAAATTAAAATGTTCTATTTCTGAACTGAGTATATAATATGAGATAGTAGATTCATAGCCTTCTCCTAAGAACAGTAAGATTTGCCTGGTAAAAAGATTAGGATTAGACACACACTTGTGTATATTACTTCTCTATTTATGTTGAATTTTGGCTTTTTTTCTGTGAAGGCAGTTAACAAAAATAAAACAAAAGATTATAGGATGAAAAAATGTAATGAGTACAGCTTTTCTCAACCTGGCCAGGAAAATTTATATACAAATTAAAATATTTCTATCTTTCCCTATATCCACCCTATGGATCTCAGAACAGCTTACAATAGAATCAATTGAAAATTATTATTAATAACAATATTTTTAAAGCTGTTGGGTTTCAACAAGTCATGAAGCTGTTGAAGTAGTAGGAACTGAGTTCCAATAAAAGGTAAACCTTGTATATGGGAGCCAACATAATTTCTGTTTTGCCATGCAGTTACAATTGCTTATGGTTGCATCCCTGCCAACTCTTTTATCCACTCTTTCTGTCGTCTGTCTGTCAGTCTGTCAGTCTATCTTCAACTCTTTTGCCCACTCTGCCTGTTATTGATCTATTTGTCTGTCTCTCTATCTATGTTCTCTTTATTTATATCCTACCTTTCCCTAAGTCTGTGCCCTACAAATTAAAAGTAATGCAAGTAAAACCACATACAGCTAACATATTAAAAAGTTAAAGTATTATTAAATTGTCTAATTAAATAATGTAAAAGATTAATTGAAAAACATAGAATAAGGTTAGTACAGCATAGTTTTTAAAAATCCTGTACATGTGAAACAGTTCCTGCAGGAATACAAAGATCTTTACCTTCTGGTCAAAGGCCAGCAAAGAGGGAACCAGCCCAGCCTCTCTGGAAAGGAGTTTCAGAGTTTGGAAGCAGCCACAGAGAAGGTACTTTTTTCACATTCCCACTAAATATGCCTGTGATGGCGGTGGGACTGAGAGAAGTGCCTCCTCCAAAGATCTTAAATCTTGGGCAGGGGAAGCTGTGAATTAAAAAAAAAAAAATTGGACTCCAGTTCTCATCGACACAACCAATGGGAGCTGCAATCCAATTACATGTGGACAGCTACATATTCCCCACTCCTGCCTTTAAAAGACTACTATGGGCCTGCTGTTTGTTTTTCATTTGCTGTCCTTTCCCCCCACTTAATTGTAATCATGACTCTGAGACATTCAAGTAGCAGTGGCAATTCTGTTCCATGATATCTCTTCCCCAGATGATGTAGCATTGTTTAACATTGTTTTGATGAAAAGAGGTGATTGGTGATTTCTGAAGAAACAAAATCATACTAGAGGTTGCTTTTGAGAAATGCTGAGCTAATGAGGCCAGCAGAGAGAGAGAGAGAAAAAAAAAACCTCCACTGGATTAAAAGCACTGCAGTTCCATCAGTGGGGTTCATTGCCCTCTGCATCATAATTTGTCAGACTGATGCCCAGGAACAAGAGCTGTGAGATTGGCTAGACTCAATGGCTCCTGATGTGGGCATCTCCCCATTGTAAATTAGCTTCCAGTTAGATAGTCTGGTCAGCCTGCCAGAAATGGTTGACTGCTTTGAAGGCTGATTTTATGCTTCCTATGGATGCTCTGCAACCTAGATAAGAGGAGACCATGGCATTCAGATCTTAGTCCTGCAACTAGAAGGAGACTTGCATTTACTGAGAACACCTGGCGCCATGCTGAGAAGCCCTGATGTCCCATGGAAAATGTCATCTTGAGTCCCACTTTTGAGGAAAAGGCAGGATATAAAGTGATTGATTGATTGACTGATATCTCCTGTAACTCTTTACCAGAGCCTGAGAAATTTATATTTTTGGGCTACTCCTCCTCCAGGCAGCGTGGGCAGTGGCCATGCTGGGAGGAATATTCTTTTTCAGTCTTTGACTTCTGCTTAGCAAGACTTGACAGGTTTTGAACTGGCCCCTTCCATGTAGCTGTGCCTCTAACAATTTCATCTTTAGTTGTAACCATGGGATAAATGCTCATTTCAAACCTTCAGGGGTGTGCAGGCCAGGGATGGATAGCATGTGAATTTCTAGATGTTGTTGGGCTGCAACTGCCATCTCCATTCATTGGTAACTTTGCTGGATAGTGCTGATGGGAGTTGTAGTCCAACAACTTCTGGAAGGCTACATCTTGCTTACCCCATTGTTGTTGTTGTTGTTGTTGTTGTTGTTATTTCAATGATTTATATCCCACCTTTCTCCCACAGTGGGATTCAAGGCGGGTAATATATAGGCTAAATGTTTGAGGCAAGCTGGATTATGGTTGGTGTCAGCTGCCTTAGCAAGTAACTGTTGTGTGGTGGAATGCAGTGGCAGTTACTGGAGGCAGAACAATATGTGACACACTTGGTAGGCCTAAGCTAGCTTGATTCAAGGTGCTGTAGCCAGTTTTAGTGTAATATTTAGTTTCTAGTCTAGTTGGTTTCTCTATGTAGTGGGATTGCCATCTTGGTCTTTAACTCAAAACTGCAAAATGTCTTAGGCCACCTTGTGTACATATAATTGTACCCATGGTTGGGAACTATGCTTTTTTCAGGATTCTCAGCCTCTTAGATGTGTAAAACCTCTGAAGGCAGCAGATCCTGTAAGATATCAGAAGCTAAGCAGGGTCAAGCCTGGTAAGTATTTGGAAGGAAAGACACCAGGTAATACTAGATGCTGTAGGCTATATTCATCAGAAAACAACCACACACCACCTCCTGAGTATTCATTACATCAGAGAACCCTGTGGCATTCGTAGGGCTGCCATAAGTCAAGAAGAGACTTGAGGACACATGATACTGTTGCTGGGGCTGAATAATATAGGCACGCATAATGTACAGGCGAGCATATTCACTATGGAAAAACAAATATATAGATTAGATACTACTTGGAGAACAGGAGGCATTTCAACAAAGCATTCATTCTTTTGAGATTCATTTAGAATCATTTGGATTTCGTAGACCATAGATTGTTCCTAGATGGAGGACTGCTAGCATTGCTAATCAAAAGGCGCTGTGCAAATATTTCACTTGTTCCTCCATAACAGATTTTTTTGATACAAGAAAAAATGGACAACATTACAGAAAAAAATGGGAACATTACATTTAGAAAATAAGAATATCCTCTCTAAAATTCAGTGAATGAGGTGGGATGCTGCAGAATAAAAGCTTTGCCAGGATGCTCCCTTAATTCAAAATTTGCTTCCAATTTTTGTAATTGTTGAAGCATGTATGTGATATACTGTATATACTCATGTATAAGTCTAGACATTTTAGTCAAAAATTTGAACTGGGATCCACAAGTCAATGTAAGTACTGTACTTCATTTTATCAAAAAAGGAGTCATCCCTTTCTCTGAGTACAGTGGCGATAGGTGAGAACGTAGTCTGTCCCAGGAGCTCCTAAAAGAAGCACAAACTCCTTTACTCTCTCTGCAATGGTACAGCTTCTGACCTTTCTGAATGTCTGGGTGGGAAAATGGCAGTGGTAGCAGCTTTTTGGTGTTTCCCCTCAAAGGAGTGCCAAGAAGAATTGGGCTTTGAAGGATCAGAATAAGACATCTGTGTATGTTTGTCAGCTTTTCTGGATTAAAATTAGGCAAAGTTATCACATTAAAGTTAAAGGCTGTAATCACTGCTAATATAGTTGCCTTTGCTTTGCTTTGCTTTGCTTTTTCATCCTTTTTGACATGTGTCTGTTTTCTTAGCCCTGCCTGTGCCTGGTTAGCTCCTCCACACATCACACCACCACAGTTTACTGTCATTTCCTCCTCATTCATCCAGGCTTTAGGTTGAGCACAAAGAACTATGCCTGCTAGAATGTTGTAAGTTCTTTGGCATCATTTTCCTTTGCTTCATGCTTTAGACCTTTTGTTACATACCCCTAAGTTTTATCCTGAATTTATCCATGTCATATCAAAATCCATAATTTTGGCCCCCAAACCTTTCCTTGATGTATATACTTATAGTCAAGTATATACAGTATTTCAACTTTCCACTTAATAATATTGTGTGTTTGTGAGAGAGGGAATAATTTCTATTTACACGGGGACCCCAAAGTTAGGAGACTATCCTACCTATTTGAATCTACAAATGATGGAGCAATCTGATTTCCAGTCATGGATTCTTGTCACGATGTTGTATATAATCTCTTCACTTCAGTTGCTTGTCAGTAATAACCTCTTCACAGGTCCATTACAAGAGTAAATTACACAGACATCCTAAAGTAATTTCCATTTTAAAAAGATCATATAAATGATAAAAAAAATGTAGACAGCTACATCATTCTATTTGTATCTGAGAGGTAAGGATTACCAGTACCTCATAAACTATGTCATTCCATACCCATTTGGCTCTGCTGCTACTACTATTCCTTTTAGCATATTGCAGTGATTTATGAGATAAATATTTTAAGAAGACAAATAGTGTTTTTCCTTCTATGCCATACCAATGCATGCAGTATTAAACAAAAGGCCTTTTTTAATTTGCTAAAATTGGTTTTTCCTGTATTTTAGAAATCTTATATTAAAATTAGTCATTCCAATTTTTGAAAGACATTACCTGTGACTCTGGATGTTGTGACTTCCCATAAAAATTCTGCTCATCAAGAATTCTCTGGGTTATTTTTACTTTGTCATATAAATACTAACAAATTAAGAAAACTTGATATGTAGGGCTATGAGAGGGGAGAGGTGGGGAATGCTTGGTATGCAAGAAAGCCATCTTTTTAAGCAGCCCATAGACACATGTCTGGAATACCATTAAACAACAGCAATGAGTAGATACGTTTTATTCAGTAATGATCAGACTGTTACACAGAAACTGAATTTAATATGGAATTGTTATTACACGGAAATAAATTATAGACATTGTACCCTTTTTGATTGAGATAGAATTGGTCCTTCAAATATTTTAGAAGGTTTTGATGGTGGCAGGCAATGTCCAGTGTCATAATCAGCTATGTATTATCATTGACAACAATCAGCCTAAGCAGACTGCCAGAAATAGTGCACATTAAATTGAGGCACTGCCCTGGCTCAGTGCTAGGGAATCATGGGAATTGTATTTTTTCCTGAGACATTGACCCTTCTCTGTTAGAGAGCTCTGGTGCCACAATAAATTACAGTTCCCATGATTCCCTAGCACTGAGCCAGGGCAGTGCCTCAATTTAATGTGCACTATTTCTGGCAGTCTGCTTAGGCCCAATAAGTCATGATAAGCATTAAGTTTGTATGTTCCCTTTACCATCTCCTCCAGTATGGCCACAAGAAGAAGTGGTGTTCTTACCTCATGCCATTGCCTCAAGCACCTGGGTCCTAAATTCATGTAAGGAAAGTGGAGTCATTTCTGCAAATTTCCCCGTCCTCCATTCAGTCTATGTAGCATATCTGAAACTATCTCCAAACCCTCGTATCTCCCAGGTGCATGTTGTTGTTTTTTTTTGGGTGTGCATCTGCAGACAATGTTTGGATAGTTTAAGGCTTTCTTGGCCAGCATCCATATGTTTTTGTGGGATTTTTTTGGCTGTCAGGCTGTGTTCTAGAAGAATTTATTCCTGACGTTTGAAACATCAGGAATAAATTCTTCTAGAATATGGCCTCAGAGCCCGAAAAACCCACAAAAACCTATAGTGCTTGGATAATTTCAGTGATCATGCCACATTAGGTGTGTTGGTTGTAGGGTTCTAGAAGCTGTAAAATAAAACTGTAAAGTAATAGTATCTGAAAGTATTGATTCTAATCTCCAAGTGCAGAGAGACATAACAGGATTGAGGATGGGAGTGAAAACAGTGATCCATTATATCAGTGTATCAAGGAAATATCTGCTGGGATTTGGTTCCAGGACCCCCTGTGTATACCAAAATCTGTGGCTGCTCAAGTAGCATTATATACAAAACTAGTAAAATGGCATCCCTTATATAAAATGAACAACATTTTTCTTTTTGGAATTTTTAAACAATATTTTCAAGCCATGGTTGGTTGAATCTGTGGATGCAGAACCTGTAGATATGAAGGGCCAACTGGATATGAATATAACTTATGGAGCTGCCATGGTGTAGTAATTTGAATATTGGATTAGGACACCAGGAGACCCTGGGTCCATTCACACTACACAATTATAGTGCTGCAAGTCCACTTTAACTGCCATGATTCCATCCTATGAAACCCTGGGCGTTGCAGTTTGGGAAGGAATATTTAAAATTTTTAGTCAGAGCACTCCAGTGCCTCAGCAGACTTCAAACCCAAGGATTCCATAGGATGGAACCACAGCAGTTAAAAGTGGAGAAATAGTGTTATATTTATGTAGTGTGAATGGGTTTCAGGGTTTGAATGCTCCTTTAGCCATGGAAACCCACCAAGTGACCTTGGGGGATATCATACTCTTAGCCTTAGAAGAAGGCAATGGCCAACTTCCTTTGAATAAATCTTGCAAAGAAAACCCTATGATAGGAAAGAATTGCCATAAGTCAGAATTGACTTGAAGGCATTCAGCAATAGTAACAGCAGCAGCAGCATCAGCAGCATCAACAACTGTTCATTTCAACAGACCAATGTTACTACCAGCTACAGTAGACCCAATTAAATCAGACAGTTAAGTGGTGACTAACAAATCCTACGGTTCTGTTCTTGTTGGTCTAACATTGGATTTTGCCCATGCTTTTTAACAGCATCAGGCTACATTTGTAGTTGTTAGGCATCAAGCGCTTAGTAACTGAGTAGAGGAAATTCAAATGATGCTGATGCATACATAGCCAATTAATCTGATTTCTCAATTGTTTGTGTTTTACACACAACAACAACAAAACAACAGTAGTAGTAGTAATAGAAGCAAGAACCTCTTCTGTATCTTCCTTGCACTCACTTGGGGTTTGAAAAAATCTCTTGATCAGACTAGAGGTCTTTCTTTTTTTAAAAGCAAGATAACTAATAATTAGCTTTGGTAGAGTCATAAGTCATCAGCTGACCTTCTTGCCACGAAGTAATCAATTTAGCTTGTGTATTACAGTAATTGGCTAATTATACCTGGCTTTCCAATTAATAGTGTAGTCATGTTCTAAAAAGAAAAGAAAAGAAAAGAAAAGAAAAGAAATTTTATATCATTAAAGGAAGTTGGATTCCATACTAATTGTCTTTTTCTTTTTTCACAATCACTCTGGTGTGATTTGATTTCCCCTGGCAGTTTTATGCATGGCTTAGTGACCCCTAGAATCATTCATTTTTCCTTCATGATACCCGACTGAACAAGGGAAGTGAGAGGGAAAGAGTATCCCAGCAACTGAACAGAGCTAAGGAGGCTTATCCTGTGAGTCTGAGAGCCTCATGACTCAGTTACGGTGGGACGAAGCTGTCTGCCAGCCTTTTAAAAAGAGTGAGATAATCCTTTAATATAGTGCATGAGATGAGATCACAATTAGTAAGGATTTGGATTCTTGACTTTCTCCAGCCGAGTTTGTTCAGGTATGAGACTGTCTTTTTCCTGTGAGACAATCTAGAGTAATCTGGGCCTGGGAACGCTGGAGCAAAGGGAAACAACTCCAGATAAACTTGGATCAAGTGTGTAGCTGTTTCCTGGTCAAACTATCTCATAAAGAATGGTCCAAAACATGCTGCAGAAATAATCCAGTTTGAGACTGCTTTAACTGCCCTGGTTCAAGGCTAGGGAATTCTGAGAACTGGAGTTTTGTGAGATATTTACAGTAGCTTTCTCTGTCAGAGAGCTCTGGTGCTACAATAAACTACAATTCCCAGGATTCTCTAGCACTGAGCCAGGGCAAATAATAATAATAATAATAATAATAATAATAATAATAATAATAATAATAATAATAATAATAATAATAATAATTTTATTTATATTTTCCGCCTCTCCCTGCGGATCAAGGTAGTATTACATCAATAAAATGAACACAGTATACAAAATACCATCAATAAAATAAAATAAGAACATTAATATTCAATAAATAACCCAATACATCAACATCCAAGCCATATTAATCATGCTATTTTAACATTAAGGCCCATTAAGGAGGTCAGGTGGATAGGCCCGCTGGAAGAGCTCCATCATAAGTGCCTTCTTGAAGGTTTCTAGAGTAGTGATAAGACGGATCTCCTCTGGCAGGCTGTTCCACAACTTGGGAGTTACGGCTGTAAACGATTTTTGGGAAATCGTGCTAAGTCTGGTTTTATGGTGTTCTAATAAATTCTTCCTAGATGTTCTGAGAGTGCAGGGCAAATTGTGTGGTCTCAAACTGGATTATTTCTGCAGTGTGTTTTGGACCAATGATACCTTTTAAAAGGAACTTGCTCTAGTGAGGTTGTCAAGGTCAGTTTGAATCCTGTCCTCTGGGGTATTATCTACTCCCCCTAATTTGGTGTCATCTGCAGATATGTAAATAATTTGTAAAGATATTAAACAACACTGGCCTGAGGTCCCCCGATAGTCACTTCTCTCCACAATGAAGAATGGTGAATATTCTCTGGGCTTCATCTGTCAACCACTTTAAAGGTCCACCTAACTGTAAACAGTGGCTCAACTGGTTAAGATGCTGACTCTGTTGATTGAAAAATTGGCAGGTTGGCAGT
>CM034701.1:335285559-335297547 GCA_020142125.1 Phrynosoma platyrhinos
TAAATAAATAAATAAATAATATATATATTTTTTTAAAATTAAAAAATTAAAAAAAAATGCATGCACCCTCTCTCAGCTCCATAAAAGCCATGGCAAAACCCTTGTGGAGATTTTGCTAAGAAAACCCCAAGAACAATTAATAACAACAATAATCAATATCATCATGGTAGGCGGTGGCGGCGGCAGGACCGGCCTGGGGCTGGCCCAAAGGCCTCAGGGGGCCGCATCTGGCCCCCGGGCTTTAGGTTGCCTACCTACCCCTGCCTTAAAGAAATAATGCTATTGGTTTTTGTTCATTTAATCATACTAAACCTTAGTTATAGTGACCATGACAGACATACAGGATTGGGTCCAGAAGAAATCATATTGGGGGCAGACACATTGAAACCAAAAGTATTCAGCTCCTGTCATTTTCAGTAGGTCTGTTCTCAGCATGACAGGATCTGGATCCAACCTAAAGGAGAAGGACTGTAAGAGTACAGTTCACTGAGAAAGTTCTTCCACAGATATCTTGTAGACTGGAAGCTAAACAGGTGAACACTTTTAGTGGAGTATGTCCTCCTTTTGATTTTCAGATAAAATTAATGGACATTATTCATATATTTCTGCCATGTTCTGCTGCTGACAGACCCCCAAGGTGGATCAGAACACAACTGTGGAAACAGTATTATTTTAACTGCAGTTCCAATAATCCCTGTAGTGCTTAGAGCTGTAGTCCAAAAAAACAACTTTTCCAAGTTTTGATCAGAATCATTATTAAAATACTAACGTAGCATAGTGGTTAAATGACTGACCTAAATTCAGGATGTTCATTGTTGAATTCTTGCCTATATCATTGCCTGGCTGGATTGCATGAGGTAGATATTCTCTCACCTTGTCCCCCATCTGTAGTATGAGGATGTATAATAATGATTTACCTTAGAACAATCATGTATTGTTTTTTTTTCTTCTTTGCTACTTAGAATGCCTGGAGTCATAACTACCTCTTACATTATATCAGCATTAGTCTCACTCAGTACCATACCTGGTAGGGAATTATATCTCAAAATTATACCAGTTAATAGTTATTTTAACCCAGTACACTAAGCACATAATTGAATCAATATTTTGCATAGTGGAATGCACACTGACAATGTGTGTGTATGAGCATGTGTGTTTCACATAAGATTAAAGCCCATGCAATGTTCAACTAAAGAAATTTAAAGTGAATTTTATCAAGAATATTTATCTTAAAAATATAATTTCAGCTACATGAAGCAAATACAAGTTAATGAAAATGATAGCACATTTCCATTCTTTTAAGGTGTATATGTCTATGATTTAAGAATTTTTAATGGCTATTTAATTTTCATTAATTTCATTATCGACTTTATTCATATATAATTATCAGCAATGTACAATTGTTGTATAAGGTACAAAAATATACAATTGTCAGCCAATATGGCTCATAGCCCTGCCAAAGTTGCTCACTTTTAATGTCAGCAATGAAAATCTACTTTGTGTACATTTTGTGTACCTAAAGGCCATATTTTCATTCCCAGCACCCAGGCACCAAAATGGTAAAAAAGTAAAAAAAAAATAGGGGGAAGCAATTTAAACCAGCAATTACTCTGCATGCTAAATAATCTAATGTGTGAACTAGCCCTTAGTTTGATCCTTAGCCTGAATAGGTCTAGTCATATTGTCTGCCAGAATTGGCACAATGGACTGTATGAATGACAAGAATGAAGAATACCAACTGACCAGCTGCTTCTGAACTCTACGCCTACTTTGGTTGTCTTTTCTGAAGAGCAAAGAGAGGTTAGACATGGCCTGAGGTATGGCACATCAGTCCATTATAATGAGATGACCTGGCAAAATGAAAGTGGGTGCACCACCTTTCAAAATCACCTCACATAGTTGGTTATCCCCATAAGAGTTCAAGGATTCAAGGATAAAGGGTAATGACCTGTTACCTTTGAAAGAGCTAAACTGTGATCACGCTTAAGGTCACTAGGAGATCTTGACTGAACATCTGTAACCTTGATTCAGAGAGAGGGAAAGAGAGAATGAGAGAGAACTCGTTTCAATAATTCATGGCTGTTCATGTAGATGAGCCAGCACGTTTAATACATATTTTAAAAGGATTCTAGGTGATTTACATTTTAAAAATAATAATTAAAGAATGACCTTTTAGCTAATGCTGGAAATAGTGGGTTAGCTAATGCAAGAAAGATGGTTTCTCAAACAAATCTGTTAGTATTCATGTCAGTAGTATTTTAAATTGAAGAGTTTTTACTGTTCTTTAGCACAGGCTGTATTCTGAATGCTTAATAGCCAGCATTAATGTAGGAAAGGATAGACAGTAGTGGGGGGAATTTATTGACAGCCAAAGGCAATTAATATTTAAGACTTAAAAAAAAAGAAAGAAATACATGGCACCATCTTCAGGAAAGTGTAGCACTATAAAAAGTTATCTTTTGACAGATAAAATGAATTTTAAGTTCTTTATCCATGAGGAAACATAACATACATAAACCAGAAAAAAATCAGATGAACAATCTGATGCTTGTTCCAGCTGCTTGGTTTAATTCCATGTTGGGTTGGTGTTGCTGTGTGCCTTCAGGTCATTTCTGACTTATGGAGTCTCCAAGGCAAACCTATCATGGGTTTTTTGTAGCAAGATTTGTTCAAAGGAGGTTTGTCTTTGCCTTCCCCTGAGGCTGAGAACATGTGACTTGCTTAAGGTCACACAGTAAGTTTCATGGTTGAGCAGGGAATTGAACCCTGGTCTCCAGAGTCATAGTCCAGCATTCAAACAACTACACCATGCTGGCTCATATTGGGTTGACCAGTAACATAATGATTGGATTACCAATGGGCGGGATATAAATAAATTTTATTATTATATTATTATTATGATGTAGGGGAGTGTTATTCTTCAATCTTCTTTTTCCATCACCTCTACATATCTACAAAGCTGTTGTAGGTTGTTTCTTTGTGAAACAAAGGGGAGATGCAGACAGGCGGTCCTGGGCCGCCCTGGAAAACGGAGGATCGAGGCCAAGGCTGCCAGACGCGTCGGCCCCGATCCTCCCTTTCACCGCCTGGGAAAGGAGTGCCAAAACACCGCTCCTTTGCCAGGTGGCGAAAAGGGTGGCCAAAGAGCCGCCAAGCGGCTCTTTTGCACTTCTTCTGGTGCAGCTTGGCACGCACTGTGATAACATCCTTGGGAAAGGTTGGGGTGCCCGGTGTGTGGCTGCCTCTCCCCTTCCCTGCTTCCAAGATGGCGCTTTGCGCTGTCTGTAGAGGCCCAAAGTATCTAATTTCCCTACTACAGTCTTTTGGGTTATTGGTATAATAGCGAGTCTGCAGATTATTCTCCTTGTTATGTATCAAGGCAGTAACAGGCAGTCAACATGACATAAATAACAAGTCTCTCCCCTGCCCCACACCTGATTTTGTAACATCTTGTCTGATGGAAAGATCTGAGAATCCCATAGGATCCCACACAACATTGTGTCTTCTTAATTGGCCAGACATGAGTACTGCCACTATTTAAATTTTTTTAAAAAATCTTCCCAATATAATAAGAGTCTTAATGACTTGTACTTTTAACTATTTGAGTTTGGGCCAATGTGTACAATCACTGTAAAAGCTTCCAGATTTAAAAGTAACACTGGAAATAAAAGCCATGACATTCAGAGGAAAATATCCATATCCAATTATTACCACCCCCACCCCCACAAAACTCTACTTAAGACCAGTTTTAAAATGATCTCATGTTGGTTCAGTCTTCACTAAGAATACTGGAAGCTAAGGCTGATAACTTAAAAGTTTTGTAATCATCAATGATGTCTCACTATGTCACAAATTGTGCTTGCTGATAAGCTACCTGCTATGCACCCCTTATTTTTCTTGGTCTTTCTGATTCAAATTCAGATGGAGAGAATGGAGTCCCTGAGACCAGCACAGAAGCTCCATGTCCTACTTCTGTATTGTTTTGCGAAACATCTGATCCTTACGGTGTTTACAGAAAGAAGGATCCTCCTGGAAACAATCAAAAGGCAGTGTATAATACAGGCCTTCCATCCTTTCTTCTTTCTGATATAAGAAAAAGAATGGAAGAAACAGCAGAAAAATATAAAGCAGTGGAGAGCTTTATGAATGGAGGGCATTATCACTGCAACCTCTGTAAAATTCAGTGAATGAATCAGGATGACTGTACAATAAAAACCTGATTTGGAACCACTTTTACTATATTGCTAGAAAAGTCATTATTTTCTTCACACTCCATTCCCTTATGCATATTTTCAGTTTGTAAGCCTGAATTTTCAGTCACTATCAGAGACACTGGGTGTCCTCAGGCATTTACTGAGCATGTGTAGTTTACACACAAAGAGAAGAACACACCAGCCCCACCTCCTTAATTACCACTATCTTCACAGGAAAGTAACATGTCTGGAGAAATAGCTTGTTGTATCTATGGAAGATCTCTGTGTGAGTCAAAACTCTGGAAAAATCAAGGTTCTTTTACACTGGAAGAGCTTTTATAGTTACAACAAGCAGTTCTCCTCTTTGGACATGTTGCTTTACAAAATAGCAACAGGAGATGGTGCGGCTATGGTGCTCTTTTCAATTGGTGTGAAATGCACTAGGCATGTAAATCTTCATATCATTCTCACAGGCAAGAACAAATACCATTTTTCTCTTGCCTTGAAGAAAGTCTCAAAAACTGCACAATCTTTGAAGACTATTTGCAGTTTGGGATTTATTCTCTGCAAATATCTATATATAGATAGTGCACAGAAAACAAGTTTTCTGAACAAAAAGTAGCATTTTCTACACAATAAGTATTGGTGTTTTCTTTGTAGAACCTTCTTTTTGCATAGAAATGTTAACTTTCTATGCAGTCAATGCAATTTTTATACAACCCCCCCACCAAGTGCATTTTTTTTTTTTTTACACAGAATAGGTCTCAAAGTGAAAATTCTCTGCAGTTCTCATTAGGGTTTTCCAACACTTAAGAAGTGTGTTGTTCAACTCTTTTTTAGAGTATTTGTCCATCTCTAGCTTGAATGCCTGATACAAAACCCCAAGAAACAGCATGAATCATGGCATGTAATAGACATGCAATATGATATGTGCTGACTAACCACTCTGCTTCATGTTTTCCCCCTCATTTTGTTAGTTGTCCCAGCTTTGGGGGAAAGATGTAGAAGCCAACACAATACAACACAACACAGCCCAACAATGTTGTTTGAATGTGGTCACTGCCCAACAACCAGAGAAGTAAACTCAAGACAAATAATGGATTCTTTCTGTGTGTTTTTGAGAATAAGCAAACCAGAGAGGGACTGTACCCATGTCCAGAAGTCACAAAAAAGAGATCATGGAGTAAAGTTCTAAAGTTCTTTAAGCAGGACTCATCAAGCCAGTACTGCATAACCAATATGGCAGAGTTGCTCATGGGTCCCTAACTTATTATATCATTCAAAGACAGCCAAAATGTTTTTGAATAAAATTAGATGAAAGTATAATACAGAGTAGTATGGAAGGGTACTTTAAGATTTGCATTAAGTTTCTATTTAAATCAAAAAGATTTTCATCCAGCTTTTTAACTAAAAAAAAAAAAAAATTCAAACCAATCAAGCCATTTTTGTCTGTTCCCTTAGCTGAGTGGAATCACAATCTAAAAGCTCCTAGTTTTAAAATTAACTTCTAGTATCTTCCTCTAAATATCATTGATGAGCATCTGAAAGTGCCATAGTCTATGGACTTAATCCATTAATGATTTTTTGTAGAATTAGATGTTAAGCAGTGGATTTATTTGTTGTTTTTAGATAAAGGAAGTTCCTGGGCTTTTTTTTAAGGGGTGGGGAAAAGACCTTTTGTTGCCTGCTGCCTTACCTGGTGACCTTGTCAGCCACTGCAGGTGTCTGCGCTCTCTGTAATAATAATCCTAAATGCCTTGAAGCAGTGTTAGCAGCCAAAGCTTAACTAGATCTGTGATTATCTCCTGAGAATCGTGTTGCACTTCAGAGCCTGCCTTAAATATTGACAGAGGGCAGTTAATCTGACTCAGTCTGGGCTGTGATGAAAAGTCTGTAGGAGACACCTGGCCAGATAACAGATAATAGTTTGGATACCGGAATATTTTTTTAAAAGACATTAAACACACCAGTAATGGGCTTCAAGATGAGCTAAGACTCTGAGAAGAGAGTTGGCAACTTAATGAGCTAGTTGCATCCCACAGCCAATTTACAGCCTTTATGATTAGTGGGATGAGATGGTGCTTCTAGTGTCCTGCCCATCCATATGTGCATACAAACCAATGCATGTATACTCCTGATAGAACTATGTATACCTCTTCTGTTTGAAGCATTATATAGAAATCTCTATAATAGATAGGTTAATAATGGGTTGAATCCATATACCATTTCCCACAAACAACAGGCCTTTGCCAGAGCTTGGAAATGTTTCGTTTTGTATGTAAAGTATGACTTCCAGAATACCTGTATGTCTTGGTAAAGCTTTGTGGCATTTCATTCCTTTGATATTTTAACAAAATCCTTGTTTTTTTTAAATTCGATACTTATCTTTGAAGTTCACTTCTGTAACTGTTTGGAAAAATCTTGGACTCTGAGTAATATTGCCCAAAGTAGTTCAGTTGCATTTGCAAAAGAGAACCAAGCTTATCAGTCATAGAATAGCAGCTGCTAGCTCCTGACTGCTGCTACATATTGACTGATGTACCCCAGGGCAACATCACAAGGCATGGCATTATGCTGGTATTATAGGCAGATATATGCAAAGAGCAACTCTTCAGGACTGGATTGTTAAAGCATCTACATTTCATGTCAGTGGAACACTGGCTTCTGTTGGGAGTGCTTTGAGTATCAAATTGTAAATCACTACCCCCCCCATCCCTTTTTGTGCTGGCTATGGAGGAGTCTTTTGCCTTTAGTCTTTTAATCAGTGAATAATAAATTCCAGTTGAGAGAACAGAGTCACTCTCAATGTTCCCAGAAGGCCTAGTGCCTTAAGGAAGAGAACAGGAATGTAGCATTTCTGGTGTTCAGATGTTATAGTGAAGATGGATTATGATGGTCCTTCCACACACACACACACAAGTATATGTACAGTGAAAAAAGACCATCTCCTTTACTTAAGGAAGTGCTATATCAGTGCTAGATAATTTAATGTTCAGTTGCCGGAATGCTATTACAATTCACTGGATGCATGCATAGGTAAATTAGTAGCAAGCAATTATTTGCTGAAATTAGAAGTGCCTGGTTTTCATTACTGTTGGGGCTTAGTCAATGCCTCTGCCTTCCAGGACCAATTTATAATGGCCAACAGAGCAATAAATGGCCCTGACTCAGCATATCATAGAGACTGCCTTTGTCCATTATGACCTTTAAGACCAAATGCATTCCTGTGCTCATCATATATTTATCAAATAATGGGGATTGCAAGAGCATTCAGAGAGGCTTGAGGAGAGGCTTCTAAGTCTAGTGATTACTCTTCAATTTTCATTTGTTGCTATCCAGTGATCAACACAAAGAGCTTTCAAAATAAAGTCTGCCATAGTAAGGCTGTAGTCCTATACGTGCTTTCTTGAGAGTAGCCTAAATTGCTAGTCCCAGCTAGAATAGACCCATAGAAACAATATCTGAATGGTTAAAAAAAAGCTTCCACCTCCATAAATCATATTGATTCAGTGGCTTTAGTTTAGTTGGGACTGGCAATTGGATTTAGACCAGTAAGTTCTATTAAATTTAATGTTTCCCAAGTGCTGGCACAATTAATTCCCTGGGAGGGAATAATTGAGGGAGAACCCTGGGGGAAGTGAAGCAATCCCTTGGCAGCAGAAAACCAGCAGACAGAATCTTCTGTTCCAAAACTCATGCCTATAACTTTGACATGCTAATTCTAAGAAACATTTACTTTGAACAACTCATTGAAATGAATGGGAATTACCTTCAGTATAGTTGCTGCAGTGATCCCTGATGATTTAAATGAGGTTTCTGTATGCTTTGTGCCAGGGGTAGGTAACCTAAGGCCCGGGGGCCAGATGCGGCCCCCCGAGGCCTTTGGGCCGGCCCCAGGCTGGTCCTGCCACCGCCGCCGCCCACCATGATGATCTTGATTATTGTTGTTATTACTTGTTCTTGGGGTTTTCTGGGGCTGAGAGAGTGTGCATGCATATTTTTTAAATTTTTAATTTTTTTTTTAATTTTTAAATTTTATTTATTTATTTATTAATTTTTGGTGCTTCAGCCCCCCAATTGTCTGAGGGACAGCAACCCGGCCCCTGGCTCAAAAAAGTTGCCTACCTCTGCTTGTGCTATATGTTGTCCTATAGAAATGAATGGAAATTTGTTGGAAATTTTTTTGCATTCTCTTTCCCCCTATTATATAGATAGGGATTTGCAAACTCCTCCCTTTCTCTATTTCATTCAAATTAATCATGTGACATAGGTCTCTCCCCTTTGGGACTAATAGACACTCTTTCTCTCAAGATTCTCAACTGAGCTGTTCCCATCTTCCTGCTGCCTTAAAGATGGTAAGATTTTCTCTCTTTACCTGAACTATCACTAGTTAGATTAGGATTTCGTTTTTTATGTAAATATAGATTGTTTGTTAAACTACAAACTACGTGTTCGTTGTTTTTTTGAGTCAGTCTTACTTCTTTAGGGAACCATAGTTAGGCAAAGCCACATTTCTGCAATTCTGCTAATTCAAAGCCAGAATCTAAACAGGGTTGGCTTTCATATTTTTATACTCGGGAAACTTAAATTACCCCATAAAATTGCATTGCAGCAAAACTCAACAACTTGCCCCCAAAAGTTGGCTCAAGATGAACCTGTAATCTATGATGGAGAAGTGAGATTTTCCAATTTGCCCCTATTAAAGGAACATAGAAGACTCTACATTAGCATGGCTGTGTAGGAAGCAAGATGTATCAAAGTGATCTGTGGAATTCCTTGCCTGAAGAAGCCATGAAAGCACACAATGTATCTAGATAGCTTTATGACTACTAATTAGGTCTATAGCTGTGCAAACCATGACAGCGATAAGAGCAATCAGATTTTTTGGAGTAGATCTTGAGATGATCACTCTCAGGGTCAGGAAGGAATTATTTTCATCTTGATTAGGCTCACACTGAAAGACTATTGCTTATTCCTTTTGAGTTCTTTTTGTTTATTATACTAGCAGAAACTGTTGGTGTCATAAAAAATAAGATAATCTCCCCAATAGGTAACTCATTAACACTTAAATGGCATCCCAATAAGAGTCAATTATTGTGCTCAGGGGACAGAACATTGAGCAATGTTTTAGTGGGAAATATTGGTAGAAAAATGTCATGTTCAATATAAGCAATTGGAAGCATATCCAAGACTGCTGCTGTTTCAGGGGTAGAGTTCAGAGAACCAATCTTAGTATATTTTTACCAGAATCACTCTACTCATATGGATCTGTTCCATAACCACACAGCATGTTTTCATATCAGCTATGCATGGAATCTAGGGTATATATAAGACATGCTTTAAAATACCATTTGGTATCAAAGTTCCTATGAAATGATTCCTGTTCTACCTTGACTTCTAACTAAAAACCTACAGTGTGTTTGTGAGAGGGTTGGTATTGTTGGTTCCTGAAGCATAAGAGGGATTCTGATGGATCAGCCCAATAGTCCACCTAGTTCAGTGTGCTATTTCCCACATGGGCTGGACCTACTATTAGTCAGAATAAAGTTGATGTCTCAGGCAGCTGATGATGGCAGGGTGAAAATGGTGTATATTTACATTGGAGAACAGAGCTGTTCATGGCCTGTTGTGTGCTCCCTAAGCTGCCTTGGTGCCTCATGGAGGGTGTTCCACTGCCAGTGTTGATCTAATATTCAACTGCTTGTTTGGTTGGCTTCTGCATATGGAATGGGAGAAATCACTATCTTCTTCTATGCATCAGGAGCAAAAGACCTAGGGGCCAGAATACCCCTGGGAAGTCTAAAAAGCAGAAGATAAAAGGAACAAGACTGTCCTTTTGTTGCTCTCAGGCAGCTGGTGTTCAAGCCTCTTTAATTCGAAGTTGTGTGGTAGCCACCATGTCTATTAGCGACTGATAGGCTTTCCCTCTATTAATTTCTCTAATTCTCTTTTGAAGGAAATTACAGTAGTGCATATCTTGTGACAATGAATTTCTTCACACTGCATGAAGAACTCTCCTAACAAACTATTACATTTCTGCTATCATGAGAGAAGCCATGGTTAGGCTTGTGCCAGAACAGAGATATGCAGGGCTAATCCAACATCAGGAAGCCAGAACTATTGGGTTTGGCATAGTAATGCAAGGGTTACTTTAAGAGCAAAACAGATCCCACCCAATACAGCTAGTTGTAATCCGGTTAGATTCTGAGAGCCAAAAACTTGCAAGAGAGTTTTGAAGCCTGTTGCAGTTTGCCACAAAAATAAAGCTTGTACAGCTTTCATTTGGGCCTGCTGATGTGGTGTATCTGGAAGCTCTGGAATTGTTGGGTTTACTGTTTCTTGTATACTTGAGAACATGTGTACATGTTCCTGTTCCTTGAGGTCTGGCGAACCAGAATCATTCACTGCAATTGAATGTTGATTGGGAAGAAGATAAGGTTTAGGTTCAGGTTTGGAAAAGAGGGCTTTTTGGCTGATGTGTTTAGGGTACTCTTGAAGTCTCCTCTTTGGTTCAAATACTTTTTTGTCACTTCTCCACTTGTGACATTAACATTTGATAACTGGATCATGAAACTATATGCTTCCTATTCTAGCCCCTCTATAACTCTCCAAAGCGTAGGTTTCAAGGACATGTGATTACAGATTTCAGACATGGTAGCTCAATCATATCTGAGCAACATGTGGAAGCTGTCCATCAATGGCAGTAGTTCAGTAATGAGCTGTCCACAACTGACTAAACAAGGATCAGGTCTTTGGAGGCTATTTTCTTGGCATTTTCCACACCACAATTGAAGGTGTAATTGCTTGGCATTGTTTTTATATTATTGTACCAGTTCTTTTTCACATTTATTAGCTCCTAATCCATTGGTGGGGTCCAATTCAAGGTGCTTGTTTTGACAACAATTGTTGTGCAGCTTGCAACCTTGAGATGTTAAACACTTCACCCCATATGTACCTCTCCATACTTTAGGATCATTAGTGGAAGCTCTTTTCTTTATCCCTTCTGGACTGGAAATTCAGAGAGTGGCTTCATAAAGAAAGGTATTCTCAGTGGCAGTTCTCCTGTTATAGAAAGCACGAGCCATGAAGTTCACTTGGTGTCCACACTGATATCTGGACAGCTTCCTCATCCAGCCTTTCTAGTTCGTTTCTGAAGTTCAAGTACACAAAGTCCTGTAGTGGGTCTATCTATCTATTTGACAAGAACAATATATGAAAGATTTCTTTTCATAGCTCTTGTGCAAGTGGACTGCATCTAGTACAGGTTGCTAGTTATCTCTTGATTGGCTGGGAGAAGAGAGAGAGTGATTGGCATCAGATCATTGATAAGTGGGCACCATGTCAGAGAGCCTCTTGACTATTACATTCTATAACCTTTTAGCTATGTTTAAGATGGAGACAAGAGTATATTGAATGGTGGGTAGAATGTTTGGGGTCCATTTGGGGTAGGATTTTTTAAATTATTTATTTATTAAAATACTTATGCCCTGCCTTATATCATATGATCAGATGGTGATGTAGAATAAAATTAATGCAGCCAATAATATATAGCAGTACTAAACAGTAGAAACTAATGGCGGTATTGAAAGCCAGTGTAGTGTAGTATTTTGAGTGTTGGACTAGGGCTCTGGGAGATGAGAGTATGATTCCTTGCTTCATCATTGAAAGCTACTAAGGGCCTTTACAGACTGCCAGAAATAAAGCAACTTGAGTCCACTTTAACTGTCTTGGCTCAGTGCTAGGGAACCATGGAAACTAGTTTATTGTGGCACCAGAACTCTCTGACAGAGAAGGC
>CM034701.1:335311484-335342514 GCA_020142125.1 Phrynosoma platyrhinos
CTGGGGAAGAAGAGGAAGTGAGTGCCTGGATCAGTTGTTTTGACTGAACCTTTTATAATTCTGCCCTTATAACAAGTATTTGTCCCTTCCACTTGACCTCTTCATTCTTGATTATAAAGGGAACTGAAGAGGAGGTAAAACTTGTGGGGAAATTCTGATCTGTATAGATATTGTGGAGTGTAACATTGGGATCCTGGGAGTTGTAGTCTGAAAGAGTAATTTTTTCCAAACTCAGATCTGCCAGTCAGGTTTATGGTGAAAACAAGTTTTATATAAAAGTACAATTCCAGTCCTTTGCTTGACAATTTGTTTAGGAGAGTGTTATTTTCATGTCTGAAAGGAATGTAGATTCCCCCGCCCCGATGATTTCACATGATAAGAAAATTTGAGGGATGGTGTGATGATGATGATGATGATAATTAACAACAGCTGAGATTTTTCAGTGCCATGCTGCAGCTCCTATATATAAGCAGCCACAAAGTATTTTTAGCCACACATGTGCTCATAATGGAAATGGAAGTGTGAACCAGGTAGTATTCAGGTTGGAAGCAACTTGCATTCAAGGATGATGTCTGTACTGTTCTCTGAAGCCATAGTAATTTGAATTGTTGTTTACATGTTGTCTCTCTGCCACATCTGTGTTTTTCCCAGTTAAAGGTTTGTTGTACTCACATGATGAGGAAAATAATGGTATGAATCAGCTCTTAATAGGAATGCCTTCTTTTCAGGGAACTATGGATAAAAAAATGAAGAATTGGGGAAAATATATGTCTACCATACTTTCCAAAGCTAGGGATATTACTCCAAATAGTTTGAAGTTCAGGATTATTCAGTGTACTACATTATGCAGTTTCTGGATTGTTGGAATGTGGAGGGATCAGCAGATATGTGTCCAGATATTTTCTTATAGCTGGATATGCTGCAAGGATGCCATCTGCAGGGACCTCTTGAGGACTCCTGGAGGTTCCTGCAGATGCCTGTTACAGTGTGTTCAGTTGCATGAAAATAATTGGATCCCCCCTTCTCCAGTAACATAAAAATGGCCATGGGGCAGGGGCTGTAATGCTTACAAGATGAGTTTTGGTAGGGGTAGTATCAGGAGATATAACCATGGCGATATAGCTGTGTGAGCTATGTACATCTTCTGATGCAGGACTCAGTCCTGGTATTATGTCTTTTTGATTCATTTTTTTAAAATTGTTTTTGAAATCATCAGGTATAGGCAGTCTATAAATACCCATAAATTAATAAATAATAACACTGCAGTTATCATACACCTGCAAAATCTAAAGTATCATTTATTTGATAACTGGATCCCCATTGCAATAATTGCTGAATAAAGCAGTTGTTAAAGCACAGCTGTAGGGTTTTTTTTTAAATTCCAGCCAAAATTTACTATGCCTGCTGAGTACTGTGAACAAGACCGCAGAAGGAACCAGTGTTTTCTTAAGACAGCAATTCATTCAGTCAACTTTTTCCCTGCAATTAGTGGGTAAAAACGGATGGCCACATTAAAATTTACAGAAACCTCTGTGTAATGTCAAGAGAAGTGAAACATGTGTGCAGCTGCTTTCAGCATGGCTAGGGGTATTTCTGTCCAGTATGGTTTTACTTTATAACAAGACCACTACTGTGCTAGAAGAGGAAATGGTAAAATGGCCATGTTGTCCAAACATAGAGCTGGATTTGCAGCATACCACAGTTTAATGTGATAACTCATTCTGTGTATTGACTTGAAATGGTCGGTTTATAGAGGAGATCTCTAGATTCCAGTCAATTTGTTCACTTGGAGGCACCTCACTGAGTTAATCAGAAATATAAGAGACATGACTGAAGGCACATAGCAATATGATAGTGTCCCATTAGAAATATAAATGAGAACAATGACCACTTTATGCAGTCATTGGGGGAGATGGAAGTAGAGGGGTGATAGACTCTGTCCCTTCTACTGTGGAAGATGTTATTAATGTCTATGCAACTGAGCAGTATGGTGGGAGAAAATGGGGAGTACAAATTACACATACATTCTGACCAATGTATGGATGATTTGTGGAAAAACCCCCCGCCATCTTTTCCATATGTAGGAAAAAAAATCCCAGTTGACTGAGCAATGTGTAGCTGTCCAGTTGTGTAGCTGTCTAGATGTTGGGCTGAAAATCCCATTGTCTGAAGGAGCACAGTTAATGCTAAAGCATTATGGTGTTGCAGTCCAACACTTTCTGGAAGACTACATGTTGCCTACTTCTGGTGCAAGCCTATACTTTTTAAGACATGGGGAAAATGAACTTGGATTTAAACGCATATTCAACAATGAAATATACTGAGTGCTTGTGCCAGGTCACTGTTTCATAATGAACCTTTGTCTCAGAGTTGTTATGAAGATAAAATAAACCAACCTTATTCATAACCCTCCTCCCATTTCATAAAATGAAGTGTGGAATAAGAATGGGATGAATTAATAGTTTTTTGTGGAGAGGAGGTGTTAAGGCCAGAGCATGGGCTTGGCCAGGAATTAGACATTTATCTTGAGCAGCAACATCTCCAAGAAAAACTGTTGTGGGAAGTGTTCTGAAGAAAATTACACCCAATTGAGATATGCTTAATATTCTTTAAAGTCTTTTGGTTCTGTTTTGATTTAAATCTAGCACATGATAATATGGTGCATTTACATTAGCACCAGCAAAATCCCTTAGCGCATACTGTTAGGCCCAAAGTCACCTGCAGGTCTTAGGAAAGTCCTAAATAGGAAAGTCCTATGTAAAACTTCACACATATGTGTGGATTTGTTTGTTTGTTTGTTTGTTTGCGAATGGGTGAAATCAGAACCAACAAAGCTTTGTCAGCATAAAGAATGGGAATGTGGGGGCAAAGGCCTTCAGTGAGGTTTGCTTTGTTCACCTGTGCGATAAGATGACAGCACCTGAGTCAATAGGATTAAGGAGTCCCATAAGATAGTTTGTGTGAGAAGCAGCTAAAGCAAAAGGGATCCAATTTTCAGAAAGGTTTGGAACAGTTGCTCTTTCACATAAGATTTTAAAATTTTTTAAAAAACAAAAACACAAAACAAAACCCTCCATTACCCCACTTGCAAAGCCAGCATGGTGTAATAGTTTGAGCTTTGGAGACAAGGGTTCACATCCCCACTTGTTCATGGAAACCTACTAGGTGACCATGCACAAGTCACACTCTCTTAGCCTCAGGAGGTAAAGCAAAGGCAAACCCCCTCTGCACAAATTTGGCCAAGAAAAGCCTATTATAGGTTCAGTTCAGGATCACCATAAGTCATAAATAACTTCAAGACACACAGCAACACAAACCCACTTCATCCACATCAAGAAAAATACATTATTCAGTATTTCAAGGGAGGAACAATATCCTAAATGGAAACAGACATCATCCTTTCTTACTGTGCCAACTCTTTGTTTAAACATTGGGAGGATTGGTTACATTCATCCCAGATGTTCGTGGAATTCCTCTAATGTAGGTTTATTTTGTATTCTCTTTGTAATACTTATAAAGATGTAAAAATCTTGTCATTAGGAATGTATGTGTTGTCCAAAAGCAAACATTTAAATACTGTGGGTAAATTAATAAAGCCTGTCTCAATGTATTATACTCCTTCAGAGGCCAAACCTCTTCTTTAGCACTGCATCATTGCACTGAATAGCTATCATGCCTTAGCTGGTGAGGGATTTGTGGGGATGGAGTAATGGACCATAATTTGTGAAATTTGGCCCCTATCCTAATGCTGTATGTGTAGAGTCAGAAGGAACCTCCTCAGGGTTGGGGAGGTGCCAGGTAACACTTTGGCACCTGCTGGCAAAGCAGAAATAGTGTATGCAGTCTCCTCTTATCATGTGCCCATTCTGTGAGGAATGGCACCAGTTCCTAAAAGCATGATATTCTTAGATATTCTTCTAAAGTGTGTGAGGAAAGTTTCCCTCAGGGCCAAGCATTTGGGACTTGCTAGGATCTTGGCATTTTCTGCAGCTAATTGATCATATTCTGTGAGCTACTTTGAGTCCCACTTTTTTGGGGAAAACAGGATATAAATGTAATAGGAATAACAACAACAACAGACTCACTGAATCAAAAATGATTTAATCAAGTGTCACCTCACCCTTCAAAACTGATTCAGAACCAGAACTAAGACCAGGATTCAGGTCACAATGGATATTGAGGCCATTTTTTTTGATACAGAGGAACCCTCTAAAACAGAATTATGAGATGTTTAGTTTTAGTAATTGTATCTTAAAATCAGTCAGTTCAGCAGATAGTACTTGGATCTGATATGGTAGATTTTGAAAAATATCCCCTTTCTGAAATGACATCTTATGGGACAAATGAATGAAAAAAATAGCAAGAAAGTTTAGTTACAATGAGCTCTGGTTTCAAGAAAAGCTGAATCATATAAGGGAGGACAAGGATGTTGCAAGAATGTGATCAGCTGTATGATTAAAAGGAGCAAGACAAGGGGGGAAGGAAATATAGAAGCTGCCTCACAGAACTGCTAATTAAACAACAGTTAGCAAATAATAAATGTGTATGTGTGTACACACATGTGCATAATAAATGAAAAATATCAATTTCCAGTAAATCCACATGAACAGTAAGTAGCCTATATTGAATACATAATCCACATAGGTTTGTATCACTAAACCAACGATGGACGTGAAAGTCCATTTGACATGAACTTGTAAACAAGCCAACACTTGAACATTTTGACATCCACTTTCTTCATCAGTGGCCAATATCTGACTTTTTCTTATCTAGATATCTTCTAATTTGTTCCACTACTCAGCCTGTTTAAGTGGACTCATGATCTTTGTTATCAAACACCTCAGTGATCAAGAGTTGCTCTTTGAAACACAGAGTCCAATCTCGATTGCTTAACCTTTTTCCTGTCTTTTTCTTGAGGAATTGGTCTCCAAGATATGTTTTTGTCTAACAGCAAAATTAGGAATAATCTTTTTGCTTAGGTGCCTGCACAGTTCATTAGATTCCAATAAAAACACAGAAATTAAGAAGTGAAGTGCTGCATTGCTTGAAATGTCTGTCATGCATTGTGTCTGTTCTATACAACTATAACAAGTTGATACTATTTTAATTGCCATGGATTCATCCTACAGGATTGTGAGATTTTGAATTTGATGAGGGACTGAGGACTTAGAATTCTCTGCTGAAGAGCTCATGTTGTTAAAGCTCAAGGAATTGCAGTTGAGTTCCGTAGCAGTGAAAATGAAATAACTTCCCAAGTTACAAATCCAGAATCCAAGGATGAAGCCAGGACAGTTAAAATAGTTTTAAACTGTTTTAACTGGACAGTTAAAATAGTTTTAAACTGTTTTAACTGTTATTCTCATTTTAGAGCCCGACTGCTCCCACAGTCAATACTTGTGGTAATGGCATGCATGCCTGAGATTAATCTAGCTGACATATCTGTCAAGGGGGATTGGATGGCTTTTGTGGTCTCTTCCAATTCTATGATTCTATAGTTCTGTTTGCCCCCAGTAACCTCATTTTGGCAGAATTTTTGTGGAACATGAGGAATGTATCCAATTTCCACTGAATTTATATATCTTGACCTGACTCTGTGGCCCCACCCCAAAGGTCAAGGGTCAGATTCTTCATTACAACTACAAGCCACCATGCTAATAGTGGTTTTATGTGAAGCATTTCCTCTTTGTGCATTTGTTTGCAAACAGTCAATTATGTGCATGTTGGATAGCTGGAGAAACCCAAAGGTGACACTGGAGTGGACAAATCATTACATTGGGCTCTTTTACTATTATTCCTCTTTCTTTGGTGGCAATGGATCAGGTCTGGGAGCTTGGCAATCCACTCACAAGATTATGATTGTCCAACTATGGGACCTCCTGCCCTCTCTCATGTTCAGGAGCCTATGTAGAATTGTGCTGTTCAGGAAAAATGAGTGCAGAGCAGGTCAAGCAATGCCCAGTTTACTTGCCAATAAGGAGTGATCTTACAAGAGATATTGACCTCAGTTTAGGCTCTGTCGAGTTTAAATGTTAAAGGAGCTTTCAGAGGTGCTGAATCTATTTTGTAGATAGAGTTCAGCACCGTGGAAAGTTCCTTTAAAGTTTAGAACAAAACCCACAGCATATTCACTGCTCCACTGACTGTTCTGTTCCTAATACTTTATTTATATTCCTTAAAAGGGTCATCCAAAGGGGTATGGCTTGATTTGAACAGCTCATTGTGTTGTATTTTGTTTGCTCTTAACTTTGGACATATAATGAGAAGACATGACTCACTAGAAAAGACAATAATGTTTGACAAGGTGGAAAGCAGTAGGAAAAGAGGAAGCTTGAATCACAGGTGGATAGACTCAGTCAAGGAAGCCATGGCCCTGAGTTTGTAAGACCTGAGTAGGGTTGTTTGATTTGGAGGTCTCTTATTCATAGGGTCTCCGTATGTTGAAGATGACTTAATGGCAAATAACAATAAATTTGCATGTTTTTAAATACCTCCCCCCAATACATATACCCCATTTTTGTTAGGATATAGATGGGTTATGCAGTCAAAGGTGAAATGTAGAGATGTGTGTGTGTGGAATTTTCCTCATGAGAACAACATCTAGAGAAACAAAGTGAATCTAACACCAGGTGGCCAACACAGACATAACATATATTTTCCCAAAGGTAGAACTCATGGACACAGACTTTGTTATGGCCAGCAAGTGATATAAAAAATGTAAACAATCGTTAAGCTTGGGAAAATAGTCACGTGGTGGATGATGGACAGCAAGAGGCTGGGTTAGTATACATCATACAGGCATTATCCAATTAACATAAGGTTAACACCTAAAAGTTGGAGTATGGGAAGGGCCTAGAGAAGCCTTTGTCTAGAATGTTATTGTTCAAGATGTGAGTGCGTGCCTGCCTGGAAGCATTGGTTTTAACTGCAACAAGTTGGGATACTAAACTTTTGGGATTGTTAAAGATGTAAACTTTCATGGCTGAACTGGTCAAGTTCTTCACAATGGATTTTACTTAGTTATTTTATTTTGCTTTTATATGCATTAATAAACTATGCTTTTGGACTTTACAATGTGTCTTCTTGACTGAGGAAGACAGGATCCTGAAGAAGGGAAGCTGAGCCAGTTGATGGCAAGAGTTACAAAGTGGCTGTGGATCACAGCAGCCAGCTTGTCCTGCAGATTCTGCTGGGTGCCAAAGAGCATCACTACAACACCCATCATCCACACAGTGACAATTTCCCCCCCAAATATGGGGCACAAGGCAGCTTGCACAAAGGAATAGGCATCTTGCAAGAGGTGAAGATTCTTTTCAGCCCTTTGACAGTGGCTATTCAGAATCGTGTATAGCTTTTAAAAAGAGCTATGGTCCTCAAGGTTCCTTTATACACATATCTTGCAATTAAAGTGTGCCATGAAATCTGTTCTGGGGATGAGACTCTTGTACAAAGCATGGGTATCACAGCTTGGTAGGAATCGTTGGGTAGTTTCAGTTAGAGCAGGGGTAGGCAACCTTTCCCCTTTAAGGACCGAGGGACTTCAGCTCCCAGAAGCTTCAGCCATGTTGGCCAGTAGTCCCATGTTGGCCAATAGCTCCTGGGATTCTGGGAGCTGAAGTCCCTCGGCCCTTAAAGGGGAAAGGTTGCCTACCCCTGAGTTAGAGTATATCCACTGATTCCAGTATTGAAAGATGACTCAACACATAGGCAATTCAGTGGATCTGCTCTAGGTGGGACTAACAGTAGGATTTAGGCCTTTTTATTTAGTCATATTTAGGACTAATCCTCCCCCCCGCATTTTTATTTGCCGAAGATTAAATTCCTGTCCACCTTTGCTATATCTGCAGGGATATAGAGCCTTGCCGCCTTTGATATATCAATACTGTTTGAAAAGCCAATTAACGTGTAACAGTAATGGAATCTGATGAGTATTGTGAATGACATTGCTTATCTTTTAAATTGCAATAGAATGATTATACAGCAATCTAATTTCCTGCATTGATTAAAGAATGAAAGGGAAGAAAATTAAGTAATCAAGAAAAAAGTACTATACCCTTAGTATGGACTTCTTTAACTCATTATATATAAGGGCTGGGGAAAGTACAGCTGAGAGGCCACATATGTACTTGACACACTTTTTTGGGGTGTGTGTGTGAAAAGTGAGTTGCGAAATGCTCAGGACTGCTCAAAACACCACACAACATCATGGTTTGGATAGATTAACCTCCACTATCTCCCTAACTCCAATCCTCTGTCTGCACATGCAGGTGCGCATGCACACACACACACCTATTTTCAGTAGAAACCAAATCAGAAGTGGCATCATATCAGTTCCTGTTTGAGCATGACATGTCCCTGAAGCCCACTGGAAGGGTACAGGGGCAGAAGTTGCTCCTCACTCCTGGCACAGTTGACCACTGTTGGGATATGGCCATATTTCAGACATATTTTGTTGCCACAAAAGTTACATCTGCATGAGCTTTATACTGAATAAATAAATAAATGCTTGCTTCTAAACTTTTTTTTCTGGAACAGTTTCTCCTCCTGATAACATATATTCTCTTGACATGGGATGTGGCAGTATACAAGGAAATCTGTTATGTGTGCTTTGAGGCTGAGTCCATTTTGCAGTGGTGGTTGGTGGCTTTCTAGGCAATGAATTCATGATTCACTCTGGGTTTTAATGTAAACCTTTTAGGAATTGAGGTCTGCTCTGCTGATAGGCACACTGCTTTGGATAATTTCTTTAAAGTTCAAACTAAAACGCAGAGTATGTTCACCACCAGTCATCATTGTCATTAAGGAAGAGGCAATGGAGCTGTATACGTTTCAAGGTTTGCTTACATCAGGGGTAGGCAACCTGTCCCCTTTAAGGGCCGAGGGACTTCAGCTCCCAGAAGCCTCAGCCATGTTGGCCAATAGTCCCATGTTGGCCAATAGCTCCTGGGATTCTGGGAGCTGAAGTCCCTCGGCCCTTAAAGGGGAAAGGTTGCCTACCCCTGGCTTACATATATGGGCATAATGATGGTCTTACTGATAATTTTTAATGTATTTACTTTTTTCAGTTTGCAGTTTCTTATTATTCCTAAAACATTGTTGAGTGTTGTTTTTGAGAATTTTGGGCCATTAAAAATTGATGTAATAAAAAAAGTAAAGACTTACTGTACTTGTAAAGCATATATAATGAGTGGTCTTTAAAAAAAATGCACCAAGATTTATGCAGTAACTTTAAAAAATATATGTTCCAAGTTCTGAAACAAATGTAAAAATAATGCTCATTTTACAGATCTTTGGATTCTAGCAAATGTTTTTTAAGAGATCAGAATTTATTCCATGAACAAATGAATGAACATCCATCTTATTTGCCAAGTTAGTAATTGCAGTGGAGAGTATGGCAGGTATAGACATTCTCCAAGAAATAAGTAATGTGGTTTTTGCTTGTGTACAATGGACATGGAGAAGAAGATCTTTTCCCAGACTGAAACCTAATATCCATATTCCCTTGAGAACCATTTACAATTGATCTTGGTAGGATGCTTGAACTGCTGCACATGTATTAACCAACTGGTTTTCTCTCAGAATTGTGCTTTGTAAAACAAGACTGCTAGTCTTATTTGTTGAGCTTTGTGTTATTAGGAAGTACAGTTTTGTATGTAATTTCCAGTTCCAAACTGGAAGAACTAAATTTGGAGTTTTAAGAATATTCTTCAGATGATGATGGGTACCCAAAAATACAGTTTCTTTTGTTCTTTGTAAAAAGGGAACAATGGTTAGAGGCCACATCCATCACTTACAAAACCACTTACAAAACGGTTTTTGTCACATGAAAGAGTTTTTTCATTTGAAGAAATCTATAATGTATGTTAGCTCCTCCATTATTTGCACTGACAGGGAAATTAAAACTACATAAATGCTTGCAGCCATCTCTTACATACTATTTGCTTTTGGAATCACTTAGACATCTCACCTGCTTTCCCAGCATGGTCCTATCTATTGCCTTATCCTACAGACTGCTTGCTTGTAACAAAGATGCTCACTCTACTGTACTTATTTAGTGTGAACTCAGTGTGGGCATTGCATGGTTAGTCACTCTGGCATGGTCAAGAAATGATTTTGAATAAGGATCAGGGAGTTAGGAAGATTTGTGAATTCTGGCAAGCCCTCTTTTAGACATCTCTTCCTTAACTGAGGCTAGTGTACATTGACTGAGGGGGATGGCACTTCAATGGCCTCCTAGGGCCATATGTCTAGCACCTACTCTTGTGGGTTTTATGCATCCAGATCTTTTAAATTGGGAAAATAACCATATATATATATATATATATATATATATATATATATATATATATATATATGACTGATTTTAATGTTGTTCTGTTGCTTTTAATTTAATAATGTTGTTCCTGTTGCTTTCTTGTTTGCTCTATACATCCTTTTTGAAATACTATGTGGATGAGACAGATTATAATATATATGGCAGAGATCTGTATTGTACTGGCAGGTTGTAAAAGTACTCCAGCTGTAGTTATATCTTATGCCCCTCTCTCCATACTCAACTTATTAGCTTTTTTTCTGGGCACTTTTCACCACAACAATTCAGTGGCTGGGGGAGGACAGTTAACTATCCATCTGGCTCTTTTCCTGGAAGTCTTCCCGGATCCCTGGAGGATCTCCAGGAGATCCAGGAAGGCTCCTATCTGTTCCTGCATGCAGCTGCAAAAACAGAGCTGCCTACCTGCATGTCCCTTGTCCTTCCCCATCCTCTTCTGGGCACTGACACTCTGAAGGATGGCCAGGAAGAAAAAAGTAGGTGACTCAGGGTGTGACATGAGATGTAACTGCATCTGGAGAAATGAAAATTACACTTGCATGTGTCACACTGGGGAATTTTTAACAATTTAAGGGTCATGAATGGAGTCTGTAGTAGTCTCGACTTACAGTTTATTTAACAATGCAGTACTGGGAAAACTATGGTTTGGAAGCCCAGGGTCCACACCAAGCGAGCAATTAAACTCACTTTTGAGCAACTGAGCAATGTACGGCTATAATAGTCATATAAATCCACCAATAAGGAGCAGGCATTATTTCCAAATTCTGTGTGTCACACTTGTTCTTTGTATATTACTCTGATGTTCGAGCTAATATCCTTTATCAGTGGAATGCATCACAGTGTTTTAAAACATGGTTCAGAATGTTTTGTACATGTTTACATTAACTTGAAATACCTTAAGGTTACTTTATTTTTAAATGCCTAAGCAAACATTTTCTTCAGGACCTAGGCCTTATGGTTACTTTCTCACCTTTTCTCTTTACACTACCATGATGCCCAACATGTGTATATATACACAAACACACACACATAATAAAGTTATTTTTCACGTGATACTACCACCCTTGTCTTGTGCATGTTTTTTTTTTAAAAAAAGATTATATCATGGGCCCTTGTTATCCTCTGGGGTTTGGTTCCAGGATCCCCTCCCCCAGTAGATACCAAAATCTATGGATGCTCAAGTCCCATTGAACACAATGGTGTATTAAAATGGTGTCCTTTATATAAAATGACAAAATCAAGGTTTGCTCTTTAGAATTTATATATTTTAAAATATTTTCAATACATGGATACTTGGATTAAAAAATCAGTGGATATGAAGGGCTGACTGTATATGGGTGAGCCAGTTGTTTCTGAAAAGCTTATTAGGATTTGTCTGCACAACAGAACTTTCTCTATAATTTCCAGTTATAATGGGGCATTGTAGATGCTTTAGGATTGTCCACCAGTAAATACCAACAGACTCCATCAGTGGTTTGAGTGACTTGGGTGTGAACCTTAGACTATGCCTCTGAATTTTCTGCATTGCACAGGCATTCAGTAACAGACACTTGGTGAATACTTCAGCAGACAAGTCAGTGTATAAAATATTCCCATAAAGTGAGCAGTCTGAAAAAGATAGATGTACTATGTTCACAAAAAATAACACCCTTATTATTTTGTGGTGTGAACTGATTCTTCTGAGAGCAAGATGGAGATTCCCATTTCCCATGTAAATGATTTAATGTTTACTTAAGTACCTTTGACCTGAATTCTATCCCTTTGGAGCCCAAATAATTGATTGAATGCAGGACTTAGCAGTTAAGATCATTGTGCTAGAAGTACAATTACTTATTAGCTGCACCTTCCCATTATAATATCCATAGGCATTGCATTTTATTAGGATTTTTGAAAAGTGTTTCAAACCATTGAACAACTATAGAGTGCAGGTTGCCCTGAATCAATGATGCTGAACAGGGATTAGACAAAGCCTACTTCTTTCTGGAGACACTTTTAATTAAATTTCAATTGACCTGACCAAAAAGAAGAACGAAACTAATTATAGTTATTAAGAGGAAATTTTGCTGACAGTAGTCTGTGATGGGGTTATTTGGGGCTTGGTGGAGAGGCAGTCTGCTATGCTTTGTGATACACAGTTTGCATTCATTTTCCACAAACCTCCCCCCATTTGGAATGTTTGGGGGAGAGAGTGACAATTTGGTTTCTTTTCTAAGTGCAAAAGTGTACAGTTGCCCGTCCGTTTTCATGGACTTTGAGTCCATGGTCTTGGTCCTTCACAGACCAGCAAGCCCAATTGGTTAGAATGGTGCATGAGCAGGAGATTTTCTGTTTTCGTGGGGAGTACTTGTCAGGAATGGATCTCTCACAAAAATGGAGGGGCGATTGTAATTCAGTGACAGTGGTGATGAAGTTGATGACCATTTTAGTAGCAATTCTATGTGTACTCATAAAATATCTAAATTAAATTAGCATAGATAGCACAATTACAAAAAGTGTAATAGAATATGCTGATGACTTCTCATTGCTTACTTGATTCTTGGAGAGATGGCCCCAAATTCCAGTTTGTAAAGCATGGTAGACTGTGAAACCAAGATAATACTAATACACTCTTGCAACATCATCTACACCTCTCCATAGTGTCGGTTACCAATGTTTCAGTTTTGAACAAAACCATTTTAGAAAGTTGGAGCTTCTTTCTTGATAAGTCATGTGAAGGTAGCAGTGCCAATAAAAAAAGACATAAGTTAAATTAGCAGTGAGCCACACTCTAAACATGCCTAAGGTGCTAGTAACTTTCTCTTCTCTTTGTGGCAAATGAAATATGTAGTAGAATTGAGGATTTCCTGATGGTTTCAGGTTCTGGTATAGTCTTTGTACTAAGAAAGATGTGAATGGAGGATTACAGGCCTACTTGTACAGTGTGTGCATTTTTGTCCTTCACCTCCATTAAAAAAAAATCCTTAATATAAATAAATGCATATGTGGATGAGTGGATATGACATTCTTCTGTGTTAAAAATACACATGGTTTTATCAAGTGATAAAACACTCCCTTTGCGTTAATTCTGAGAATGGTAGTCTGTTGTAGCAAAACCAACAAAGTGTGTTGGGGCACCTTGAAGGCTAACAACATTTATTTGATGTTTGTGGACTGCACCCTCTTACATATGATATATTGGAATGTATCTGATAAAGAGGGCTGCAGTTCAGAAAAGCTTATGCCATGGTTACATCTGCATCGGATAAAGTAGATACAGTCTACAATAGTTTATGCAAAATAATACTTGTTATTTTTCATGGTGCCACAAGATTCCTTTTCCCTCCCATTAGCAATGACAAATTCCAGTTCTGAGGAACCCTCCACCCAACTCCATAGCTTCTAAATGCCATGCACTATGCTTCCAAGCAACATAGCACAGAAGGAATGTTTCTTCATTACAGTATTGTACTGGATTCATTACAGTATTGTACTGGAGCTTTCTAGCAGCCCTTGCCAAACTACAAACCACAAGTGCTTTGCCAAACTACAAACCACATATTTATTTATTATTTATTTCCCTAGGGTAGAGCTATGGCAGCAAAGAGGTATCAGACTGTTATAACTGTGTAGCATAGATGCTTTCAGGGGAAAATGTGCAAGTGTGTTGAGATGGTGTACACTATGTGCACAAAATACAACCACATACCACTATAAATTTCCATATTTTCCATAAAAAGCTTTGGGCTTTCCTTGTTTTGATAACAAGTCCAAGCATAACTTTACTGCAGCTTTTATTTTAGCCAAATAAATTTATGTTGTGTTATTTATGTTATTTAACTCACTGACCAAGTGGCAGGAGAGGATGATGTTCCTGATTTGTTTCTAAATTTTGCAGGCAGCCACAGACTAGTTCAAGTAGAGTACACAGAGTACACTGTTTATTATTTAATTGTCCATTGTCCATATATTGACCTCCATTTCAATTTCCAACTCCTCTGATCACACAAGAGTAATTTTGAGGTCAATAAATAAATCCCAATTTAATTTCATTGAGGTACTTGACTATGACTGAAGAACTGGCTAACAAAATTTACTAATTTAATTTATAAGCCTGTTCCTCTTAGCATTTTTATCAGCAACCTTCCATTTTATGAACTGCTAATTTCATTTCACATCATTGTGCAACTCTGCCAGTGCTTTATACTTGTGAAGGTGGTGACAAGGCAAACCTTTTATTAAAATTAATTGAAAGAAATTAACTAAATACATGCACACCCATGTTTTTCCATCACTCAAAATGGAGAGATGGCTCCCTTATCTCTGTTTGGTATAGCCTGATAGTTTTGGGGTATAAGGCCATCAAACTAATTGATGCTAACTGAGGAGCAGTGACTTATCAATTGCTACTAGCCTTGCAACTATGCGTGAATTATCCTTGCAACTGTACCACAGTGCTGGGTTTGATTAGGAAAGGAGGCTGAATTAATATCTATTTGGGAAATAGAATCATAGAGTCAATTGGAAGTGACTGCAAGGTCCATTGAGTTCTGCTTTGTAGGAATACTGAGTTAAGGACTCTTGAAAAATGGCTACCCAACCTCTGTTTAAAGATCTCCAAAGAATTGTAAAAGCTATTTGGCTATGGAATAGATTGGAGGGTAAAGGCGAATCTATTGCCCTCCAATCTATTCTATAGCCAAACAGCTCTTACAGTCAAGAAGTTCTTCTTAATTTTTATTAGGTGAAATCTCTTTCTATGTAATTTGAATATATTGAGTCATATTCTGTCTCTGGAGCAGCAGTAAACAAATGTGACATCTCTTTGGCTAAGTAAAACTGGTTATCATATCACCTCTTAGTCTTCCCTTCTCAATCTAAACATACACAGCTCCCTAAGCTGTTCTCTTGATTTCCAGACTTTTTACCATCTTGGTCACCCTCCTCTGAACATGTTCCAGCTTGTCAATAACCTTCTTGAACTGTGGTGCCCAGAACTGGACATAGTATTCCAGGTGAAGCCTGACCAAAGCAGAATAGAGTGGTACTTGTGTGCTTACTGTTTCATCTAAGTACTGACAAATACATAAATTATTACAAAAATTATTGTTAAATGCTGTCACTCAGAGAAAGGAATATGGTTCTATGACCCCAGTCACTATAAGGCTAACAGATGTTTTGCCTCCCAATATTTGTGAAATATCTTGGTTTTTATGCTTTGTTTCTATTAAAAAAAAAACATATTAACATAAGATAGCTAAGGTGAAATCGTACACAGTGGGATGTGTTTTGTTGTGAATTGAGAAGTACTAAGAACACAACTGTTTTTATTAGTGTGCAAAATCATCAGTTTGAGAAGAATGGTTGGGGGCCAGACTGCTGTCCTTTCTTCTCTTCGAGGTTCTCATTGACCAACAACTAATATGTACCCTAACTGTATTCCTAAAGGAAAAGGAAAAAAAAATACTGTATATATTTTCATCCAAAGCATGTAAAACTTACCTTTTTGGATTGCCACTTCCAGATTCCCCGGGGCACCATGGTCATGCCAGCTGGAGAAATCTGGGAGTGGTAGTTGAAAAAAGGAATCCTGCCAACCTTTGATTCCTCTACTATTGGAGTGTACATTTACTCATGCCCTTGTGACCTACCAGCAAGGTAAGGATTTGACTGCTGCCATCTATGCGTGATCTTAAGTAGTACAGGTGGCTTCCTGTGCTCCACTGTTTGCATTTCCATCCTAATTACTCTTGTGTGATCAGAGGAGTTGGAAATTGAATTGGAAACCTCAAGAGCTTCCAAAGCGATAAGGCAGCCAGGGAGGTGAAGGTTATCACTGTCAGCTCCATATGTTTAATTAGGAGGCAAGGAAAAGATTATCGTTTACTCTACCAGAGTGTCAAAAACCATCATTGGTAAGGAAATTGATCACAAAAAGCATGTAGAAAACAAGGTTTGTGAACCATAACTAAAACCTGTTTATCTGTGGCAACCACTTGAAAGAGAGAGGAGGAAAATGCTGTGGCTGGCATTTCTCATGCAGAACTGTTAAACGTGCAATGAAATAATTAGCTATAAGCCAATACAACCTTGCATAAAAGCCTGCAAACTGTCTCCTACCAGTAAAGGGGCTTTGTCCCATTTTGCTTTTTAATTGGTTTCTACTTTTTGTTTTGAGCTTTAAAATTGTGAGCACAAAAACCTAGTTTTGCTTATGCTTATATCAGCCTTCTCCAATGTGATACCCATTGGAAGTGTTGGACTACAGGCCCGGTTGGCCCAAAGCCTTGCACTGATTGAGACAAAGAATGAAGTATCACTGCCATTTTATGCAGAAAACTTAATCTTCCTTTGACCCTGGCAGTGGGACAGAATTTTCCATCATACCAGAAGACACCAGTCAGAAGAGGTGCAAAGCAGACTGTGTGACGTACAGTTCTCTCCTCTCTGGTACTTCTGCCTCCCAATATCTGCCTGATACAACCCTTGCCATCCAAACTGGTGATAGTAGAAATTGTAGTGCAGTCCATCAGGAGAGTACTTGTGACACAATGACTTATATAGTAGATTGTGTTGAATCTTCTCCTCTCCACTACCCCAAAATGACAACAGCCAGATATCTGTCCACATCTCCCAGTGGAAGAATCATTGAGTTGGAAGGGACTATAAGACTCATCTAGTCCAATGCTCAGGCCCATCTTGGATCAGGTGAGAGTGGGAGATGGAAAAACTGAAGCTATTTTGTTCTCCCATAAATCTGCCAGAAAAGTGTGAGTGTTATCTATACAGTTAGAACAGTTCAATCGCATTTTAATTGCCTTGGCTTCATCCGACTAGATCCTGAGATTTGTACTTTGGTGAGGTACTTCAAATGCTTTGCTAGAGAACTACAGCATTCTAGCAGAGAACTCACCAAACAACAGAACCTAGGATTCTGTGGGATGGATTCAGGACAGTCAAAGTAATATCAAACTGCTAGAACTGTACTATGTAAAGGGATTTTGAAGCACCTTTGAGACTAATTGATAGCTTGAGCTTTTATAAACTGGAGTCTACTTCCTCAGATACATGGAGATGCAGTCTGCATATGTGACAGATAAGGAAGTGACACAGTGTTGGGAAGAAAGATAAAATTATATATTTTGTTTTTCTTCCCAAACACTCAATCACTTCCCTTTCTGTCACATATCTAGACTGTATCTCCATGTATCTGAGGAAGTAGATTCAAATCTATGAAAGCTCAAACTACCAACTTCTCTCTTTCAGTTAGTCTCAAAGGTGCTATGAAAGCTCAAGAAAGATACTGTATATGGCAGGGATAGAATTCATAACTTTAGATGCTGGCTCTCCCTTTGTCAGCCATAAACTAGTTCCTTCATTTGAACTTTATATTTATTTTACAGCCCTGGCTTAATAAACTAAGATACGCATGATTACTATGCAGCCCTTTAGTGTCATTTTGCTTCTCTCTTCTGTGTTGTTGATCTTGTTGCTGTGTGCCTTCAAGTCTTTTCTGACATATAGCTCCCATAAGGTGAAGCAATCACAGGGGTTTCTTGGCAAGATTTGTTCAGAAGAGGTTTACCATTGCTCTGTTTTTGAGGCTGAGAGAGTGGGACTTGGCCAGGGTCACACACTGGTCAAGGGATTATTCAAATTCTGATTTCCCAGAGTCTTAGCCCAACACTCAGACCAATATACTATGCTATCTCCCTTCAGAGAGCAGTTATGTGAGTAAAGATTCAGCTCTTAAATATCAGCCCTGTGCTTTCCCCCCCTTCCCAAGTGTGCTGAATCACACTATTCAAGGAGATGAGTATGTTAACTCTGGGGGGATGCAGACCAGGGCGTCGGAGACGCCCTGGTCCGGAGCGCCGCCGGAGTTCAGCCTCCGGACCGCGGCGCTCCTGCGGCGCATCTAAAAGGAGCCACTTTAGATTTCAGGGAAAGTGCGCCCTAAAAATGGCGGGCGCACTTTCCCTGACTCAAACGGCGCAGCGCATGTGGGTGCTGCGCCATGAGGTCATCCCCGGTGCGCCGGTCGTGCGGACGGCCGGCGCTTCTGGGGGCGACCTCGGGGAGAGGAAGGGGCGCTGCTCGTGTGGCTGCCCCTCCTCTTCCCTGCCCGGAAGATGACTTTTTTAGTCGTCTGCTTAGGGCCTCTGTTTCCATTGGTCTTCTCATGTGGAGATGAATGAATCTGACCAAAACAGCTTCTGCTATGCCTGAATGCTTTCTTTGTGATTGGAAGCCTTGAATATTGGGAGTCTTAAAAGCACATTGCTCAGAGAAGAGTGGGGAACAAAGTTTAAATGCATCCAAACAAGTCAGACTTCACAAGCCAGCTTTAAATCCTGTTTTAAAGTAGGCTTATGTTCCTGACTTATTTGAGAGAATGTAATCATAATAACTGAATTGGATGTAAGAGAAAGCTTTGCTTTAATTGTTGATTCTTGGCTTGTGCCACTTCCAACATGAAGGAAAAAATGAAGAAACAAAGATATGGGCTGCATGCAGGTTTATATTACTCATGTGCCTCCAGAGTTTTTGAACTAGAATTGAAAGCATGGTGCAAAACATGGCCAATGTGTGCAAGCCTCTAGAGCTGTAATGGTAGTGAAAAGGCTTTAGGAATCTTTTGTAAATATTTTATGTACTTTGCAGACGGCGCTTTGTGCCATCTTGGAGATAAAGAATGGGAGGGGCAGCCTCATGCTGGGCACCCCAGCCCCTTCCCGAACATGTCATCGGAGCGCCCGTCACTCCACACGACGTCCTTCTGCTGCAGTGTCTGGACACGCTGCAATGGAAGAGACACCGAAGAGGCCCCCAACGCCTCTTGCAGTGCACCTTTGGTGCCTTGCGGAAGGAGAGCTATTTTAGCGCTCCTTCCAGGGCCCGAAAAGAGGTGCATTGGGGCCAAGGAGTGTGGGCACCTCGGCCCCAATCCGCGGCTTCTAGGGGCAGCCCATGGCCGCCTGTCTGCAGAGGCAACTCGTTCATTTGAGGGATTTCCTCTCCTGGTCTTCTGATCCTCTCCTGATCTTTATGATTAGTGTGTTGTGATAAGGAACACCATGTAGAAATCATGTAACAAAATTTTAAAAGAACTGCATTTGCTTCCAATATGTTTCCAGCCTGAATTTGAGGTGCTGGTAATGACATTCAGAGCCTTAAAAGTCTTGGGCCATTAATGCATGAAAGAGTGCCTCTGTTTTATATGTCTACCTGAAGTGTGAGGTTTGGTGGAGGGCCCTTCCTCTGTGTTCCGTCACTCAGGGCAATACACTGTGAGAGGACATGGGAAAGGGTCTTCTCTGCTTTGGCACCCTAGGTATGTAATACCCTCCCTTCAAAGGGCCATTTGGTACCAAGAGTGCTAGCATTCCACTGCCAAGCAAATTCATGGCTATTTGCTAAAGCTTCAGGGGCATGATTGATCTCATCCAAATTTGCATATCTGAATGGCTTTAAATTGTTTCAGCTTGTAAGTGGTTTAGTCTGTCCTGTTGAAGTGTTAAATAGTTTAATATGCTTTCAGCAATTAAATTGTTCTTATTGTTTTAAGTTGTTTTAAACAGTTCAAATTGATTTATTACTTTATTTTCTTAATTAATTTATAACCTACCTTTCTCCCAGCACAGTATTCATTGTATGCCATCCTCAGACCTCAGATATAGTGCAGGATATAAACATTTAAATAAATATTTCAATAATAGTGAAGAGAAGATTAATTTTTAAACTGTCATTTACCCTTTTTCTACAGTATGTGACACAATCCAAGGAATGCACAGAGTGATATACTTGTATACGTTCTTCTCTTGTGAGAATGGGATGCTTAGTGGTTAAGACACCAATTCCGACGATCGGAAGATTGAAAGGTTGGCAGTTCGAGACCTGAGTGCTACATGATGGGGTGAGCTCCTGTCACTAATGCCCATAGATAGATAGGTACCACTTTGGTGGGAAGGTAACAGTGTTTGGTGCAGTCATGCTGGCCACATGACCGCCAGAGCAGTCCTTGGACAACGCTGGCTCTTTGGCTTAGTAACGGAGATGAGCACCGCTCCCTAAGCATTCATGTCAAGGGACTACCTTTACCTTTACCTTGTGAGAGTGCATATTCTTTCTACATAGAAGAATGACAAGAGCATCAAAGGTTCATACCTACTTGGTTATTGTAATTGAAGCTAGAACTTCATAGGACATGCGGAAATGGAGTCAGTAATAATCTGACTTTGATTTTATCAGGGATGGCCATTGGATTCTGAAGCTTGTCAAAAAGATCACAACAGTACCTATCATTTGGCTCCAGCTTTCTACAGTCCCTGCTTAAGAATGCCCAAAGACCTAACTGGTCTGACATTCTGTGCATATTGGCCAGCCATCTGCCTGTGTGAGGCACACAAACAGGGCATAATTTGCACAGAAACTGGTTCTCATATGTATGTTGGTATTGAGAGGGATAGTGGAGCCATGATGACTGGTATAATTAGATGGTCTTATTCTCAACAAATTTGTTGGTTGTCCTTTTAAAGATGACAAGTTAGTGGTTATTGCTAAAACTTGTGGTACAGTTGGCTCTCTGTATCCATGGATTCCAGCATCCGTAGCTTCAAAATATTTTAAAAATATATAAATTCTAAAAAGCAACCTTGGTTTTGTCATTTTATCTAAGGAATACCATCATCCATGGATTTTGGTATCCATGGGGGGTGCTGGAACGAAATCCACAGTAGATACCAAGGGTCCATTTTACCAAATTCTAGAGTTTATATGCTGTTTTTAGAAGTACCTCTTTCAATCTGGCTTTTAAAAAAAAAATCCATGTATTTATTGAGAAACAAAGCTAATCAAATCTTTTCATTTTATTAGCCTTAACAATGTGAATGCTGTGGCTGAAGTAACAATATAAACCACTAGTGGACATTTGCATATGAGAAAAAGAGTGTCCACCAAGCCACAGTAACGATCTCATCAAACTGTATAAACTCAACCTTAACAATGTGGCTAATTTTGATAAAGAAACTATTCGCAATTTCACCCCTAGCTGTAGTTTTAGTCTAAAAGCTTTACAACAGATAAGTTACTGAAATGAAGCTAAGTGACATGCAGAAATGATGGGTGTGTGAAGATGACAGTAAGCAAACTGAAATGTTTCTGATATGAATGGAAGAAAGTTGTGGGCTCTGATGAGTTTTACTAAAAACACGTTTAATTAAAACCATTAATATGCAGGATGCTAGAGTGGAATTGCCTAAGGAATTTTTTATGCAACTTTTATATGTGGGAAGATCTGTGTACAATGCTTGCATCATTGGGGAATTCATATCTTACTGCAGTACAGTAGCAGAACTTAAAGATTAGAAAAGTTTCTGCTGAAATTCATTAGTATTGAGAATGCTTTTTAAAAAAATTCCCAGTTCTGTTCCCACTTTTCCTGATTTTGGTTTGGGTTCATTTAGTAATGGTCTAAGTTTTCCTTTTTTAGAAAGGACGAATGAAAATGATTATAAAAGCACAAATTGAACAGCATTAAAGAAGAAGAAAACCTCCTGTGAGATTCTGTTATTGCATGGGAAGGGAAGCTGTTGCAGAATGAATCTCAGGACACATAATTGTCAGAAAAACCCACAACTTTATGGAATACAGCTGACAGGTAGGGGTTGGCCCGAATGCATGGGCCTGGATCTGTCATCGTCCAACCTGCCTGTTGTTCTATGAATCCAAAGGCCCGGTCACAGCTGAGCTTCTGGATGACAGAACAGGTGACCAACTGGTCGCAAATCCACCTCTCTGCCCCTTTGTCACCTGAGGACACTGTTTATAAGTTGCCCCCACAATGGCAAACACTCCCAGTACCCCCGGGTCTCCTTGGAATTCCCGATCCTGTGTCCTCAGCCCAGGAAACCACACCCACTAGATCTATGGCCCGTGCTACTGCCCCCAAAAGTTGTGACAACATCCCATAACAACCTTGACCTCACCAAAGGAGGGAGAGCAGGGAGAGCTCTCTGTCCGGAGCTCCTGCCTTTGTGGCTCAAGCTTAGAAATGGTGCTGGCCACCCAAACCACGTGGCCTTTATAGGCCTTTCGAGCAATGGGGCTGATGCTGGGCAGAAGTCCCACCCCTCCTCCACCTTCCAACGAATCAGGGAGGCTGACTCGCTGGATGGAGTGGGACTTCTGGCCACACAGGCTGCTGGGACTCATAGTCCCCCCTCGCCCGCCAGAAGTCCCGTCCCCTGACCAGCCCACTCAGCCAATCCAGGCCAACGAGTTGCTCCCAGTGCATCCTGGAAGTCGATTGGCCTCCCAAGGCTGTGGCAGCCCTGAACCGCCACCAGCTCCTCATCCCGGTAAGTCAGGTGGTCACATTTAATTCTGCATCCTTTACATTTTTGGCTGGTTTTCTAAATGGATATACATAAATTGCTGCTAATGTTTCAAAAAGTGCCTGGAAAAAATATCTTTTGAGGTCCCTGCACTTTCTCACAGTCAGCAATGGGAGCTCTGTTCCAGCTTCCTTCTGTAGATGCCAAAAGACAACAAGATTTCCAACTGTGCTCAGCCTATGATTACTCCCCTCCTTCCCCCGCCCTTGGGATGTACTTCTTATACTGTCTTTGGTGCAAATGCTGCTGCTCTTTGAATTAAATTTTTAATCCAACCCAGGTCATCTAATAGGATGAGAATTAAGTTTGGGGTAACCGACATGAATGGCATGTGATGAAATACATGTTGGCATACTGGATGCCTTGCCTTTGAACGTATTGGCAGTGCTTTTGATAGTTTTTGCCAATAATTTGTCAGAAATGTTCTGGTTTGTCTCAGACTAGTCTGCAGTACTGTCTTGTGCCCTACATTGTCCTAAAACTCATTGTGGCCAGCTCAGTGTGCTACCTGGTTACTAGGAATTAAGCTAATCTTCATATAGGGCTAAATTGGCTACAGGTGAAATATTTCAGTTTTCATTGGCCTGAGGATTGGGCTGTAAGAAATTTGGCTGTGGTCCAGTTTGGGGATAAATGTGGATTAGTAAAACCAAGATTTTATATATTCAGCTATCAGTGAATTTATACAGACATCCGACTCCCTTTACCTCCTTCAATCATAGTCTAATTAATTAGATTATGCTCTGTTTAAGCAGTTGTTCTAGAGGTAACTTACTTTGGCAGGTCATATTACTTTCAGTTGTATCCCACAGTGCATTATATACATAGTTGGAAATACTTTCTCACTGGGTTAATTTTAAAACTTATATCAACTAATGACATTCTGCTGCCTTTCTGTAAGCAATTGGTGTAGAATGAATTATTGAAGAGATGTTCAATAAGAATGTCAATCATGCTACAGATGTATCTTGTATATGTGTGTGTGTGTATTTCATGGTAAATGTTACAGAGTTACATGCACTGATTTTGTGCTTTTCATTGTACAACAAATGGGCTGCAATTCTGCACCCAATTACAATGCTTCATAGTACAATCCTATTCACAATTATTTCAGGGTAAGACTCTGAACTCATTGAGATTTACTTGCAAATAAACATGCAAAGAATTTCTGTAAGTTTTGCTGATATTTGTGGGACATAAGTTTGCACAGCAGGTACAAGAAGACAATATTAATATTAAATATTAGCCTTGTAAAAACACTGATTGTAGCCTCCTTGCCCTGAATCCTTTTGGTCAGGTACAAATGCATAACTAACCATAGTTACAGAGCTAGACAGTGAATTCTGGCCCAATCCCCCAATCTGCACTTACAGGGAAGCAGCTGCTGTGGTGATGAACAGAGATCTCTTCCCTGTCACTTGGGAAGTAACTGATCGATGTTCCCACCCCTTCTCATGAATGCTCTCTTTTGTGACAGGCAGAAGCAGGACTCCTGTCATAATTCCCTTCATTCAGGAGATCACTTGTGCAAGCAGTGATGGGAATATCAACCAGCTGCTTCCCAAGTGACAGGGGAACAGATATCTGTTGACTGCAGTGACAACTTCCTGGTAAGTGGACATGGGGGAACTTTTACAATCTCTACATATGCACTGAATTAGGGGTTATGTAACTATACTACCACGCTGTTATGAATGGACACCTCTAGGTTGCACATTCATAACTCACCACCAGGATTCCAGCTGTTATCTTATGTACATCCATTGTGTGGGCATTTTAAAATGGCAAAATAGAGACAAAACAAAGCAAAGATAACCCTTCTGGCAAAAGGTAATTAGATAAAGATAATTAGATAATAAAAAAAGATAAAAGGTCTTCTTAACAGCAAAGATGGGTATGCTTCTATTTTTCATATTTGCTTTTTAAATTCATATTAACTTTGTACTGATTATATAAAGAAAGAGTACAGGGGTGGAAAATAATAGGGAGGGGGAGGACGTAATATAAATATACTAAATGTAGCAGAAAATACAGAGGGGTAGAGTTACATGAGGAGAAGAAGTTGGTTAAATGACAAGAGTAAGATTAGATAACTTAGCATGTTTTTGGGGAAGTGTTACAACTAAAACTTGGCTTCTATATCTCAGTACCCTGTTCTTTCTCATTCCAAATCAATGTCTGTAAATTCAAAAAAGTGCCTGGGTTGGCAAGGGGAAGTATTTTTAAAGGCATGGGAAGGCTTTCTGTCTTGGCACAGAGCTCAAGTAAAGTCTGGAGAGTGCATTTTTATTGGTCATGGGAGAGCTGGATTTGCTTTGGAAAAGCCATAAAAGTGGCAGACGTTCCTCAGAAAATATATCTTGAGAGCAGTGATGTAGAATTCTTAAAACAACTTCCTTAAGACAAAAACGGTAAGTCAGGATCCAGATGGCAGCTCAGGTGAAGTGACTTTTAATGTCACATTTGTAAGCCTATAGGAACAAGACAAAGTTCTAGTCCAGGCAGATCATCAAAAGCAAGCTAAAATGGAAGTCCAACACAAAGGACCAAGATGGACAATAGCAGTAGAGCAGAAGAGATTTCAGCTTTGTTGTCTCAGACAAAAGATAGCTGAAAGGGAAATTATTAATAAGAATCATGGAAAAGTCAGTGGAGGGTCCAAAAAGAGAGAAGAAATTGGTAGATGTTCCAAGTCAGACTGCCTCAGACTGGGCTATTTTGAAGGCCATATAAAGGTTATTAGAATACCAGGACTGTTGATTCAAGATACTTCAGCAGAACCAGTAAAGGAAATATTCTGTCATTTTTAAGTCTGTGCAAGAGGAAAAGTATCCTTGCCTTTTAAAATCAAATGAATGGTCTATTTATTGAATATCTATATCATCTTAATGCCAATTGCTCTCAAGATGTTTACAATAATAAAAATCCATAAGAATCAATAAACATACCAACTCAAACAACTGATTTCATTATATAAATATTAATATGTAATATATTTAAAAGCCAGCAATCAAACTATAATAAAAGCAACATATGCAAGATTTGAATGTCTGTCGGGAGAGGCAGGTCTAGTATTTGTATAATAAGGATGTAGAGTAGATCTGTAAAGAGAGGCTGCTTTACAGAGGAGGAAACTATAGGAAAGGCCACTAGTGGCTGGTGAATCTGGTCACAGTTTTAGGACTTTAAGGGGGAAAAACACCTTTGGCAATACTTGTCACATGTTGACTCCAAAGTGTGGCTGCTGTGTCTCTGAAGCATGATTTGTCAGCAAGATTGTGCAAACAGCATTGTACCACATTGAAGCTGTGAACCTGGATGACCACCAAAGAAGTGACGCAGAGCTCTGTGCAGGCGGGAGAACTCTCTCTCTCTCCCCAGAAGCAGCCAAATAAAACAACAGGCAGAGGGATCTTAAGGAGGCTCTATAATCTTCGTCCCTCTGTTTACAAGCTTGTCCTGATTGACAAAGCTACTTGCATTACACCACACACCAACGATAACCCACACTACATAATAACGCTCTTCCCTTATATACATTATCCCTCCAGGGATTTTAGTCCAGCCCACTCACCTGACTGATGTAACACAGCAGGATTGCACATGTCTGACTCAGTCCTCTGTTTAGAGTTGCATCACCCCCCTGTGACTCAGCACATTATGCTGGCTCTTCATGGCTGCTCCGTGGCTCAAGGCAACTCTGTCACCTTTTATCCCACATCTATACATTTTTCCCAGGATCCATTCCTCAACATCATTAAGGCATCCTTCTTCATTCATAACAAAGTCCCATGAATAGGCTCCCAATCATGCATATATTTCATTAGCCCTGCCATGTGATAATGCAAACCTGACACTGGGCATTAACATGGTCTCAATGTCTCCTCCTCTCCCCTACTCCCCCTCTACACCACCACTAGCCCAAAACAGACTGGTTTTCTGTTGTGTTTTCCCCCACTTTCTTCCCCCTTCTTCAACCACAGTGCCATAATGACTAAAATCAACAATTGGAAGGGGGGTTCAGGAAGAGTCTGGGAAAGAGAGTCCATGCCACAGACAGCCTTAGTAGTGTTAATGGAGGGATGGTGTGATAAGGAAAGTTCCCCAATTGTTATGTACTGTATCTGGTTTCTTTCTCTAATGCTATTGAAGCAAGAAAAGGGTTTGCGATCCTTGGTCTGAGTTTTAACTAACTCATCCCATGGGCTAAACCCGATCCCTAAAATAATTTCAGCAAATACTTTAAACAAATTTTGGGTTAAAACCAGATGTGGGTCACCTCCCTGCTAACAAGGAAGATACTAGCTGCCACTGGCCGTCACTGATTTGGATAATGATATCCATCAGACAGGGACATATGGATGAAAGTTCTCTTTCATGTAGATTGATCTTAAGATATTTAGGGCTTTAAAGGTCACCATGCACACTTGGAATCTAAACTGAAAACTGACAGGTGACTAGTGTAGCTGACCATAGCACTGAAGTAATGCAAAACAATCAGAAGTGACAGCAGACTAAAAATGTTGTGGTAGTTTGCATGTAGGTTGGGAGCTGTCAGCTCTCCATGCTGTTGGGAGCTGTTATGCTCTTCATGCTGAGAGCTGTGTGACTTGCTCTTCATGCTGAGTTTGTTTTTGTATTTTTCTATGCCTGTTTGTATCCAGCCATAATGCTACAGTGCTTTATTATGTTATTTTTGGTTCTGCTAAGTAAAGCTATTTTTGTTACTAAAGCTCCATGACTCTGTTACAATCCATTTTTGCAACCCTAACAGATTACCCCTCACATCTCTACAGAATGACACTGTTGGGATGAAGTGCCAGAGAGAAAAATTCTCTGTTGCCATGTTCATCCAGTAGACTGGATAATCAGTTCTATACTTTGTTTGTAACTAATATTGTTATTATTCACTACATTGTTACAAGGTAAAAAATATACATTATAATTGGGTGCATCTGTGAGTGTCTATTTTCCAACCAAGCGTAATTTGTGTATTTGTTTTAGATCAGTGGTTTGTAACCATTATTCCTTCATATGGGTGGGACTTCAATCCACAGGAATCCTAGTCAGCACAACTGATAGCCATGGATTCTGGGTGAAGTCTGGAAACCAAAATCTTGAGAACCACTGCTTTTGATTTTCCTTATAAAGGATCTGAAACATCTGGAAACCACTACTTTGTTTCCTCTTTGAATGACTGTAAATGTATCCTTTATTTATCCTTTTGTTTCTGTCTCTTGGTGAGCATTATGTTAGACCTACCTCTTTTCCCTTGTCACTTCTCTCTGAAATACCTTGTAGGCTGTTGTACATGTTTGGCACTCAATTTGTTTTCCCATCAGTTGACCTATTGATGTAATAATAATAATAATAATAATAATAATAATAATAATAATAATAATAATAATAATAATAATAATATTTATATACCGCCCGGTGGCAAACCAATCTAGGCGGTTTACAAAGCTAAAATACATACAGCTTAAAATAGTATAACTCCCTCCCCCCCTTAAAAAATCATTAAACTACATATCAGTTAAAACTGAGTAGCTATTCAAACATAACAATAAAACAAATTAAATACAAACCAATAAGACCCCTACAACTTCGGTTCTAAAGGGGGATGAGGAGACAATCCTAAAGAGAGAGAGAACCCAAGGTCATGCCAACATTCTATGAATAAGGGCCTTTTTCCTGGTTCTAATCCTATTCTAAATTATATTACACTTTTGTGGATAGTGATAGGAGAAAGAGAAGCTTGCAGGAAGAAGTGCAACTTGAAAGCAGGCTAGCAGAAATAAATAGAGACCCTCCTGTGTTCCTGTCCTATAACATTATATTACTGTATAACAGATGATGCTATAAGGGGCAACCTATCAATTTATGAACCATGATATTAAAAAGCATATAGGCTATTCATGAACTATTTGGGCATAGGCCACTATGGCCACGTGTGAAGAATTAAATTATGTTATCACTATCCCTGGATTTATATTATTAAAATGCATAGTGATGGGCTCAATATGAGGAATTAATGGATTTCCCCAAGTTGTAGCTCTCAACTTTGCTTTCTTGATTAAGGATTTTCTGAATGCAAAAAGAAATTACAGTAAATGATGTCTTGCTAAGGCAGCTTTTTCCACAGACAGTGTCCCATTTATAGTAGATGTGCATCTGAAATGCTCTGTGGCAGTGGGCTGTCATGGGAATGAATGCAATATACATCAGTAGCCTCAGCATATAAATCATTCTGGAGCAGGGAAATCATGACAGCTCCAGTGTGCAGTTGTGTGTTCAATAGCGAATTAAGTTTTGACATTATTCTGTACTTTTTTCCTAAGTTCTCTCTCACACATATTTCTCTTGTGACTGCTATGGGGATAAGCAGAAACTCTTAAGTGTGCATGTTGTCCTTACCATGTTCTCTTTCTCCCACCATTCTTCCTTGACTACTTTCTTATTTTCTTATTTAGTTCCTTTATCTGGAAGTCAACAAATAGGTATTTTCTTCTGTAGATCATTGTCTAGTAGACATTGGAGTTTATCACATGGGGAGTCCCGTGCAGAAACCCTACTTTAAAGTAGAAAAAAAACGCAAAAGCGGAAGCAATTTATTAACGGGATTCCCCAGTGTGAAAAGTGAAAGCGATGTTAAAATGGGGTTAATCTGAACAGAAACTGTTTCTTTTTACTTTCAGAAAAACCCGAAAGTAAAAAGAAGCAGTCAATGAGGAGTTTCTGTTCAGATTAACCCCATTTTAACAGCGACGTCGTCTGAAAAAACATCCACTTTTGCGTTTTTCCCCTATTTTAAACCCCTGTTTTCGCACAGGATTCCCCCGTGTGATAAACTCCATTAACTGACATTAACTGGTGGCGCAGTGGTTAAATGCTTGTACTGCAGCCACTCACTCACAAACCACAAGGTTGTGTGTGAGTTCAATCCCAGCCAGGGGCTCAAGGTCGACTCAGCCTTGCATCGTTCTGTAGGTCGCTAAAATAAGTACCTAGATTGTAACAGGTGACATACACTTTTGGCAGATAGCAATACTACAATAGAATCCAACAGACCTATTTTTGGGAGAAATTGAATTGTCTAACACACACACACACACACACGCACGCGCGCGCGCACACACACACGCACTAAGGTTTAACTGATTACCTGATCTGGTCTATACTGAAATGATGAAGCATCTTGGGAAGCACTTGGGTAATCACCAGTCTTTCAGAGAAAGTAATGCTTAGCAGAAAGGAATTTAAAGATTAAAATATCATCGTGTATGTTAGGTAAATATTTAATTGTCTAATCATGAAGACTTAAATATTTTACCATTGGAAACTGCGATTTGTGTCTGAATTGATTAATGAGAAACTGTGCAAGACAGAAATTAGGGGAGCTGGCAGAAGAAAATGAACCTCTCAGCCAGATGGGCATCATGCACAGGGGAACTGAGCTGATAGCAGGTTCCATAAAGAGGACTTTTAATTTAAGATATTTTGAGAAGCCATTATCTGAGTCTGTTGGGAAACACTCAACACTTAAATGAAAACTTGCAGGGGAGGATAGATGTACTGTTCAGTTTCCACAGCACACCTCTAGCATCACATTTATATTTACATTTCTACTGCCCCGAATATATTTAAATCATTTTCATCTCACTACACATAATGAAACAAATCTGCTACAAATCCAAAAGAACACAACAGAGTAAAACTACTCTATTCAAGTGTCCAACCTGCCAAACTTTTTATGATTTATTAACCAGGTTGTTTACTAAAACTTTCCATCTCTCAGCTGTGGGATTTTTGGGGTAGGGGAAGGAAATGAATGCCCTGTACCAGAGCCAGGAACTGTCTGTGGTCAGAATGGCAAAACTAAAAGAGACCATGGAGAAGAAATACATGCGGTAAAATCAAATTCTTGTGAAATAAAGCGCTTCTTATATCTTGTGGCTGATGTAAAGGGGAAAAATATGTTTATTTATCAAAGGCTTTCTCTCATACTAAAGAATATGTGCTGGCATGCTGGAATTTTAAAACACCCCAAGCCAGAGACTTATGGACAGATCATGTATATAACATTAAGCTTGTTTTCTTTTCTTTTCTTTTCTTTTTTAAAAAAACCACCATTTCCCCACTTTGCCTCTAAGAAAGTATTTCACTAGGAAGATGCTCCAGCTTTATTTTTTTAAAAAAATATTTTTCAAAACACTTAAAACAGAACAACAACATAAATACCACTTTAAACAAACACATAACCCACCAGACAAACAAGCAACACAACAAACATATACACATAATCACAAAAATATGATTACTAATTTACTAA
>CM034701.1:335342614-335353483 GCA_020142125.1 Phrynosoma platyrhinos
TTTTCTTTTAGATCTTGGCAAAGGGTAAACTTATTGGTTAGATTCCACCTTTTCCCCCAATGCTCCATTTGTATTTCTTCTCTCAGATCTCTAGCCCATTGTACCATTACATGTTTTACCATTTCCTTCTCAAAATTTCTATCTCTGAACAGTATATAGTACTTTGATACATGGTGACCTTTCTTAGAAGATGCTCCAGCTTTAGACACCATTATGACCAAGGGGCAAACTGCAGGAGGGATTTGGATGAAGCAAAAAACAAAACAAAACAAAAAACAACAACAAAAAAACAAACAAAAACAAAACAAAACAAAACAAAAAAACAAATAGAAAACCAGCAATGATTAGGAGGAACTTCCTGACCGTAAGAGCTGTTCGACAGTGGAACACATCCCCCGAAAAGTGGTGGAGTCTCCTTTTTTGGAGGTTTTTAAACAGAGGCTGGATGGCCATCTGTTGGGGGCAGTTTGATTGTGAGTTCCTTCATGCCAGGGGGTTGGACTTTATGGTCCTTGGGGTCTCTTCCAACTCTATGATTAGGGATGTAATTCTTAAGTTACTTTTGTTCTTAAAGGAAGCAACAAGTAATTTTAGCAGTTTTCTTCCCACTGCAAAAACATTTTTGAAAACAGCAATTTTCAAAGATTATTGACAGTTTGGGATTTATTTTGCACAAAATCCACACAGTTTTTGTGTGTGCAGAAAACAGCATTTTCTGCACAATCCAGGCTTCTTTTAGCATACCCAACATATCCAGTGTTATATTTGGGACTTCCACACTAATATTTTCATATCTGGAGCCAAGCATGTTTTGAGAGGTCACACAATGACCTTTGAAACACAGGGAAATTTAAAACCAATCCTTCCTACCTACCCCCTGTCATGTTCCCAGCCAACTTCCCTATCCGTCTATCCTAGGGTTGTCCTAAATCCCACCATTGTTTTTGTAACTCTGAAGTTAAAGGCATCAATAATTCTGGAATTCCATTGTTGATTGAAAATGGATATTGCTATAAAATGGTTATAAATTGCTATTTTTTTTTGGGTTGCACTTGAATCTGGACATGTGGAATGTATTATAATAATCAGGAAAAGTTACCTTTTTTATCTATATTGAGAAATATATTTTCAACATGACTTCAGAGCTCCAGGCATATATATTACCACAGCTTTTCTTTATGTTATTGTTCTTTATGCAATCTCATGCAACTTCCTACTGAAGCTACTAAAGGATATACATTATGAAGATTTATTCAAGTTTGATATATGAGGAAGTGAAGTAGTCATTACTGTAGGATACAAGACTTGAAGTTATTGTGTTAGAAACAATTCTCTATGAGGTTAATTTGCTTGTTATTCCACTATTACAGTTTGACACCTGAGGAAGTGAAGTAGTGTTTACTGCAGGATACAAGCCTGAAGTAGTTATAGAGACAATTCTTTTCATGGATTTCTACTTAGCACTTTAACAATTCAATCAAGTACTGGTATTGTAAATACTATTTCTTAATAAAATCAATTTTACAAAACACTTCCTGTTACTTTCTGTATATGATTATATAATTGTTAGTTACTTTCTTGATATTTTTGGTTAATTAATTTTAGCTCATTATATAATTAGTAGTTACTCACTCTATTTTCTTTAGTTACTTTTTGCTTATTTTTTTAATATTATATTTGGTACCTTATATGATTTTCACTGAGTTTGTTAGATACAGATTCCATAAGAAGGCCATCAGGTTTTTGCTATAGCACCTAGCATCCTGAGGCAAGGACTTCAGGTATAAATATCTAGCCCCCTCAGGTGCACAGTGAGATTCTTCCACTACCTGTGTTGCCCTCAGACTTTGTCTGAGCCATAACTCACTTCCATGGTCAACTTGGCAGGACAGGTAAATATCATCCCTCTCTACACTCCAAAAACTCTGCCATCCAATTTCCATACCTCTGTTTCGGTTAGCTCTCTATGGAGTGTCTGGTTGAACTACTAATGTGTGTGTGTGATTGCAGTCTTGCATAGTTCTAAATAAAAATCTTCTTTATTCACCAAATGTTGTATTCTCCCACAATTAATATTGATATACATAGGTGGAAACAATCCTCAAGTTACTCAGCCTCTTGCAAGTGTTTTTTGAGCTAAGCTTTGCCCCAAACTTTAAAGACACTGACACAGTTGAGGGGGACTCCCCCAGCCCCCTCACCTTTTTGGGTAACAATTATTCTCAACAGGATTTCATGATACTCAAGAAATATGTTTTTCTACCATTTTCAAGTGTTTTTGAATATTCTTTCCACTCTGTTTTAGACACACACAGAGAGAGACATTCCTCTTTTGGTGGTTAATAAAAGTGTAAGTTGTTGTTGTTGTTGTAGTTGTGTTCCTCCAAGTCATTTTTGACTTATGGCAACCCTATCATGGTGTTTTTTTTGGCAAGTTTCTTCAGAGGATGTTTGCCATTGTTGTCTTCTGAAACTGAGAGAGTATAGCACCTTTGCAAACTGCCAGAAATAGTGCAAATTGAGTCCACTTTAACTGCCCTGGCTCAGTGCTAGGGAATAACAACAACAACAACAACAACAACAACAACAACAACATTTATTTATATCCCACCCCTTTGAGATCATGGGAATTGTATTTTTTTCTGAAACATTGAGCCTTCTCTGTCAGAGACTTCCGGTGCCACAATACATTACAGTTCCCATGATTCCCTAGCACTAAGACTTGTCCAAGGACACTCATTGGATTTTTATGCTTGAGTGGGAAATCGAACCCTGATCTCCAGAGTCATAGTCCATCTTTCAAACCACTACAATATGCTGGCTAAAAGATGACAGAAATAGAGCCAGAATCTTGAATGCAACTGTTCCAAGATGTGTGTAGCAACAAATACAAATATTCTAATAATCAAAACAAAGAAAGAGAAGAAGACAAAAAAAAAGGTGGAAGAGATTTCTTCTATAAGATACAAGAAATTTAAGGAAAATTCAGATAAAATGTGGTGATGTTATATGACCAAGAGGGAACACATTATGTGACCAGGGTGAAATAAAAAGACAATGGAAACCTTACACCAAGGAAAAGTGATTAAATTTATTCCTTAAGGAAGAAGCTTTTGACAATGAATCCACAATTTTAGGAAGTGAGATGGAAGAGGCCCTAAAAATACATGGGAGAAGTAAATCACCAGGAACAGATGGCATACAAATAGAAATGTTCCAAGTAGAGATTGAATCCATTTCAGTTATAACTAAAATCTATCAAATATGGAAAACAGATTGGAAATACTCTGTATACTTTCCATGCCCCAAGAAAGGGGACACTGGCTATTTAGTAGGTATTGGACTATTGCACAGATTTACCTTGCAAATAAAGAGGGGCTGAAGGAAGAGTTGTATTCAAAAAAGGAGATTGTACTAGGGATTGCATTGCAAACATATGTTGGATAATGGAATTTCAGAAAAAAAATCTATCTGTGCTTTACAGATTACAGTACAGCCTTTGATTGTGTAGCTCAAGAGAATTTATGGTTTTTGATAGCCAGAAATGGTTATGAGAATTTGAAAATTATTCTAAATTGTTTTTTCAAAATTCTAAAAGAAATGGGCATGCACAATCCCTTATTATCCCAATGCATTAACTATATTCTGGACAAGACGTCACTGTCAGGACACAATATGGAGGAGTAGAATGGCTGCCAATAAATGGATCTAGGTACAAATAAAGGCTGACCTCATTACAGGTGGATTGCTTGAATCAAGGAAGCCATAGGACCTAAACAGACTGCCAGAAATAGTGCACATTAAATTGAAGCACTGCCCTGATTCAGTGCTAGGGAATCATGGGAATTGTATTTTTTTCTGAGACATTGAGCCTTCTCTGTTAGAGAGCTCTGGTGCCACAATAAATTACAGTTCCCATGATTCCCTAGCACTGAGCCAGGGCGGTGCCTCAATTTAATGTGCATATTTTTTCTGGCAGTCTGCAAAGGCCCATAGTCTTGAATTCGTAAGACCTGAGCAAGGTTGCTGAAGACTGGGGCTCCTGGAGTCTCCCAGTAATAAGGGTTGCTGTGGGTTGAAGCTGATTAGAAGGCAAATAACAACAGAGCTACAATGTTGGGTTTAAATGTTTGGGGTTTGGATTAGGACTCCTGGAACCAGGTTTTAAATTGATATTTTCTATTTAGCCATGGAAACCTACTGGGTGACCTTGGGCAAGTCACATTCTCTCTGCCCCAGAGAAAGGCAGTGGCATCCCCCCCCGCTACTGAGCAAACCTTTCTGAGAAAACCCCTTAACAGGTTTTCTTTAGGGTTGCCATAAGTCAGAAACAATGTAAACACAACAACAACAACAACACCAAAACAATGGTAATACTGCACATACCTATGTGCAACATCCGTGGTTCTTACACAGACAATAGGTCCCATGATTTTGATCTCTTTGATTAGTGATCAAAGTATATGTTAGATGTCTGCTTAAAAAGTTCTCAGCTTGTTCTTGATAATACTGTGGCCCCATTTTTCAGATGACATTTGTGGAAATCTCCATTGCTTGGTCCAAAGATTGTAAAGTGTTAAAAATTTACACCCATGATGTACTTGAAAGTACTACTTGTGTAGACATGTAGTCAAGCAAGAACAGGGTATTCTCACTACACATACTGTACAATTACTGAAAGACTCCTAGGAGTTTATCACACGGTGGAAAATTGGTGGTTTAAATAGTGATTAACCCATCAAAATTGCACAATCGAGATTAAAATATTATTAAAATGTGATTAACACAAGAGCCATTATCCTGAGAATAATCAGGCACAAGGGAATAACCAGGCACAAAACAGCAAAAAATCTGTTGCTGTTTCTTGCCTGGTTATTCATGGGATAATGGCACTTTAATCACATTTCATCTTGACATTGTGTGAAAACCATTAGCACAATTGCCCGATTATCATGGGATATTCCCGGGATAATAGTGCTTTGAACACGATGTTATGGGATTTTGATGGGTTAATCACTGTTTATACTTCCAGTTGTCCCCCTTGTGATAAACTCCCTACTTCTGACAAACTATAACAAGGATACATAAATTAGTGTTTCAACATCAAAAGCTGATGGGGAAAAAAGAGTAAAATAAATTGTATGAAGCATGCAGTAAATCACATAGTAGTTTGAATGACCAGGCAATTGTGCAGTTTTACTTGATTCAAAATGTGAAGAGGAGTTCATAATGGTGTGTAGGACAATTCACTGCCTTTATTCCCCCCACCATCATATGTTTGTAATTTCTGTAGGTTGTGGCTTTATATGTCACTTTCTTTCCTTACATCATTTTTTTACAGGGAGACTATCAGCAAAAAAACCCTCCCATTCTCATATCAGTAAATCATATCTTGTTTGCAGAACTCACATTACAACAAAGATTTGCTGTTTCTTTTGGTGTTTCTAGTTGACATGGTTCTGGGCTCAACGGGTTTCTTCTTACTCTTGTTAAAAAAATTATATATTTCAAATTACAGTGCAAGAATAGTATAACACAACTCTTCCCTCCCTAATAATACAACACTCCTAACAGTTGAAGCCTGCTTTGTATGTGTATATGCCTTTAGGTTGTACTAATGGCACCCAATTTCAACATTGCTAATGACCAGTGGCATTACTAAGGGGGTGTGTGGGTGCGGACAGCACCAGGTGACACCCTAAGGTGGGGTGACCACTGCTCCTCAAACACCTACCTTTGGGCAGAAACGGGCTGTTAGATTCATCTGTTTCCCTTTAAAATGCTTTAAAAGATGGTGGGAGTGGGGTGATGCTCCATGGGAAGAGAGAGGAGAGGCCCCTGATTTTTTTTAAATTTCAAATTTCAAAATTTTAACTTAAAAATAATTTAATTTTTTTAAAAAAAATATATTCTGTAAAAGAATTCTTTAAAAACATAACATTTTAACCAAATCTTCACTATGTATATGTAAATACATTTAGGTTGTTCATATGATATTGTAATTTGAAGGTATAATTTTAATTTTACTAGTTGCTTATGTCACCACTATTAGCATTAATTATATTCAGTAGTATATGGGAATTACAATTTATGAGTGACATTAATGCAAAAAATCATTACTGAGGATTCTGTATGGTGTGATATGGGAGGAGGTCAATGGGGGTGTGTGACACCATGAGTTACCGCACCAGGTGACACCAACCCTAAGTACACTACTGCTAATGACCTCGCACATACGCATATACATGTTTATATTTAATTTTTTATTTATATTTATTTATTAATGTGTAAGCACAATCAAGAATCTTGCTAATAACAAGGCCCTGGTTTACTTTGATGAGTCTACATCAGGGGTAGGCAACATTTCCCCTTTAAGGGCCGAGGGACTTCAGCTCCCAGAAGCCTCAGCCATGTTGGCCAATAGTCCCATGTTGGCCAATAGCTCCTGGGATTCTGGGAGCTGAAGTCCCTCGGCCCTTAAAGGAGAAATGTTGCCTACCCCTGGTCTACATACATGTCATGCATATGCATTGAGGGGCCAGTTTCACAGTCTAGTTAGGCAAGGAGTACATTTGCCTTTCTCAAATGCCTCTGCGTCCAGTGTTCCTGGATTGTTTTTCTGAATGGGAGGATAGCAATCAGAGTAATTATATTTTTAAATTTGGTAACTTGGAATGTGATGGCTTAACTTCAGAGGTTTGGCCCACTGGATAAAGTTTTCAGCAAGTGTACAGAATTCTTGTTAGCATTTGTAGACTACACTGACTATATGACATTTCTAGAGGTATGTAATGTCAGCTGAGTTTGTTCACTCACTTGTTGGCTTGCCATCTGAGGCTAATTTGTAGTACAGTCTATCTATCCCCTGAGCGTTCTCTACCCAACAGAAAGGTTCTGTTAAGTGGGTAGTTAAATTGCCCACTGATGAAGTAGTAGGGTTATCCTTAGGCATTGCTTCACTGTCTTGACCCTTAAAACTTGCAATTTTTTTAGGGGCAACAGCCTTTTATGGGGGAAATATTTTTGTAGTTTCATTAACAGACAGTTACATTGTAAGTAAATATTTTGGGAAGGCTTTAAAAATAGATATATTAAATGCAACATGATGCTGCTCTGTTATAGTCTTGACTGTGCATGGTCCAAAAATAATTAGAAACTGGGTGGAATGTCTCTACTTCCAATCAGTGCTCCGGTGTTTAAATCTTTTTTTTTTATTTCATTATATTGTTAACTAGCTCACTTTTAAAATCTGATCCTATATGATTTTATGCCATTTTATTGTGCCATTCCTTACAGTATTATAAGGTTTTTATTATTCTTGCTGTAGATTTTATTGGTAGCTGTCTTGGACAATTTTATGGAGGTATGGATGCTAAAGACACAAAAATAAATAAAGAAAATAGGCAAAAAACAAAAACAAAACAAAAACAGGGTAAGAGTGAGATATAGATAATTTTTTTGGTGTTCAGTTTTCTGAGAAAGGCTCTTTAAAAAGCATATCAAATTAAAACAACACTATGTTTTTTATCATTCACAGCACAGTCTTCACTATTTCACCAGCTTACTGTCTTTTAACCTTGTATTATGAGGATTGACTTTCTATTCCTTTTTTTGGGAAAAAAAATTAAAAAGCTTTTATTGTCTAGTACCATCTCATATTTCTTGAGAAACAGGTGCACATGAGTATTAAGCTGCATTAAAGCAGTAAAGCTATACCCCGTAATGTTCTATTTTAAAAAGCCATGTCAGTGTCATCCTCTCTAACCACAAACAATTATCTTGGAAAGAATGTATACATATTCTATACTTAATCCCTTAAATTCCATCGGAACCAGCTCAGGACCTTGTCTCTTACAGAATGAATCTCCAGACTGCTGTTGCAGATCCCATCCTGTTTTGTAGGCTCTGTTTAGTTTTCTCCAGCTGCTAGAAAAAGTGTCTGGAAGTCTTCCCGCTTTCTCCCATAACTGAAGTTTTACAAATGGTATTATTTGTATTCCTTTGGATTAACATGAGTTGCAATGAAATAATTGAATAACATGTGACTAGGATGTATGCATGCTGGTATGTGGTCCCACAAAGAAGTCACACACAACCTATTAATTGTGTCTCATTGTTTTTACTTTCTCAAGCAACTCTCTCTGTGGATTTCATACCTCCCATTTCAGATCTCACCATGCTTCAATCCAACCACTGATGGCCATGAAATTGCAAGCAGTCTGTCTTGTGTCTTTCTTCACATCATTTCATTTATGGTTATCTTCTAGTTACTTAATTATTGTAGATTCAAATAAAAACCCACCAAACAGTGATATGTTTATTGGCCAGCTGAAATGCACAATATATTTGTTGTAAGCTTTCGAAGCTCCACTGGCTTCTTCAACAGGCAAGATGTTACAAACCAAACAGGAGAAAAATTAGAGATGTTAGTAAGATGCCTGCATTTTGTTGTTTCACAGATAGTTTGGGGCTAGAATTGTGTTGGTAGCATAGACTGGTATAACTTCCCATTATGCTGGTGTCTGTGTTTTTTCAGTCATTGCAAAGGAGGTACTGAATATCTGTTTATGTAGCCCCCTCCACATGCAATGCAGCTTGCATCTCATGGCTAGTCAAAGTCTGGGAGGCAGGAGGCGTCATCTATCTGCAGTTTTGTATATGGAAAAAAGGAAGAGCAGTCTTTCTGGACCTCTCCAGTGTACCAATGCAGATATAACTGCCTGGATTTGGAGAACTAAGTATGAAACCCACAGAGTAGCAGTGTGTATGTGTGTAGGCTCCTGGTGCCTGATAAGGATGGGAAAGAGAATTAAGATGGGGAGGCTAAATGAGTATTGGTTGGAGCAGAAGGAAAGAAAAGCTATAATATTCTGCAGTTTTTCTAACTGTTAATAGCTATATATTAGATGATTTAAGGTAAGATGTATTATTCTGTGGCTTGTAAATATATTAGGTGATTTATAGTAAGTGATCTGTTGTGTCTTGGGTTTCCCCCAAGACACATAGTAATGTTGGAAGTGATTGGATGAGTGTTTAGAAAGTTTGAAAACTGGGTTTTAACAGTTCGTGGGAGACAGTTGAAGTATGGTTATTGTAGGGTATGGAGATTAGATAAGAGTGGGGCTAGCATTGGTTATTATGTGGGTTTAGTTGGTATGAGTGGGTTTGGAATAGGAATATCTAGGTGAGCAAGTTAGGCAGATATATAACAGTATATGAAAGATAAGGAAAATTACTACAATGACCAATGCAGTGAAATAGAAGACAAAAAAAAAAAAAAAAAAAAAAAAAAAAAAGGAAAGAGTGAGAGACCTATTCCACAAGATTCGAGAAATCAATGGAAAATCCAAACCAAGGACTGGGACTCTCTATGACAATAAAAATAACATAATTCAAGACCAGGAAGGAATAAAAAGACGAATACACAGAAGAGTTATATAAAAGAGATCACAAAATAAAGGACATGTGGAATGAAAAGCCATATGTAAATGAACCCCAAATTCTAAAAACTGAGGTGGAAGCTGCAATTAAAGAAATGGCAAAAAAAAAGTCTTCAGGAACAGATGATATTCCAATAGAACTGTTGCAATCCACATTGACAGAGTCAACTCTAGTGCTAACCAACATATGTCAACAGATATGAAAAGCAAAACAAAGGCCAACAGATTGGAAGTGATCAATATACATCCCCATCCACAAAAAAGGTGACACAAGAGACTGCAGCAGCTATAGAACCATACCACTGATCTCCCATGCAAGCAAAATTATGCTCAAAATTCTACAACATAGACATCAACCATACACACAGAGAGAAATCCCAGAGTTCCAAGTGGGGTTCAGGGAAGGAAGATGCACTAGGGATCACATTGCAATCATACAATGGCGAATGGAGCACAGCAGGGAGTTCCAAAAGAAAATCAGCATGTGCTTTATAGACTACAGCAAAAACTTTGACTGCATAGATCATAAAAGACGATGGAATGCCCTTAAAGACACGGGAGTGCCAACACATCTGATAGTCCTGATGAGGAATCGGTATTCAGGACATGAGGCTACTTTCAGAACAGAACATGGAGAAACAGAATGGTTCCCAATTGGCAAAGGAGTCAGACAAGGCTGCATTCTATCAACCTACCTGTTCAACTTATATGCAGAACTTATTGTAAGGAAAGCAGGCTTGGACACGTAAAAGGGAGGAGTGAAAATAAGAGGAAGAAAAATCAACAATCTAAGATATGTAGATGACACCATAATACTAGCAGAAAACCTCACAGACCTGGCACACCTACTAAGGAAGATCAAATAAAGTGCAAAGGCAGGCTTACTGCTGAACATAAAGAAAACAAAAATGATGACGACAGAGAACTTATACATATTCAAACTAAACAATGAAGAAATAGAAATAGTAAAAAAGTTCTCATATCTTGGATCAAACATTGATCAGTATGGGGACTGCAGCCAGGAAATCAGAAGAAGATTAAGAATGGGGAGGGTGATTATGAAAGAACTAGAAAAGATCCTAAAATGCAAAGACATACAACTCAGCAGAAAAGTCAGAATCATACAAGCCATTATATTCCCTATTACAGAGGTAGGCAACCTTTCCCCTTTAAGGGCCGAGGGACTTCAGCTCCCAGAAGCCTCAGCCATGTTGGCCAATAGTCCCATGTTGGCCAATAGCTCCTGGGATTCTGGGAGCTGAAGTCCCTCAGCCCTTAAAGGGGAAAGGTTGCCTACCCCTGCCCTATTACCATGTATGGATGTGAGAAATGGACTGTTAAGAAAGAAGATAGGAGGAAAATCAACTTGTTTGAGATGTGATGCTGGAGAAAAGTGCTGAGGATTCCATGGACAGCCAAAAAGACAAAT
>CM034701.1:335359024-335396589 GCA_020142125.1 Phrynosoma platyrhinos
ATCATGTTTCTGTTCTTGTGGGTGACAATTAGCTTAAATCGGAAGCCCCATCTGTAATTTATCCCAGCTTCTTGTAGAAGGAGGTGAGTGGTTTGAGATCACATCTTTGCTTCAGTGTCTTGAGTGAGAGATCCTGGCATACCTGGACTTTGTGACCATTGTATGATGTCCTTAGTCCTGAGGTTACTCAGGAGTAGAGATTTTGTGGGGTAATGTGCAAATCAGATCAGTATATCCCATGGCTGCATGGATGTTCTTGATCTCAGGGCAAGTGATCTATGAATCCTTTCTATGGGCCACCTCAACCCCACCCGGATGCTATCCTGACACTGCGTGGCCATACGCACGCCATGTGGCATCAAGATGCCCTCCTAGCACGGCATCTAAACACGTTGCGCTGAAAAGTCGTGGAAAAGCTGCAGTGCCAGCTCTTGGGGCGGCCTTTTGCTGCCCCTAAAAGGAGCAGCATTTTGCCACTCTTTTAGGGGTGGCAAAAGGGAGGATTGGGGCTGCGGTGTGAGGTTGCTGCAGCCCAATCCGCTGCTCCTCGGGGCAGCTCTCTGCCGCCCCAAACAGCTGGTCTGCATTGGCCCTAAGTCTGAGTTTCTGAGGCTTAAATTGGAGCAGATGTAATTAATCCACATAATCACGAGGGGCAGAAGATTATCTGCTCCTTCATGCTCCTTCACCCCTCTCAAGCGGATATTGAGGCAGCAGTCTCTGTTTTCCAAATCCTCAATTTTTGTTTGAAGGTGGTCAAGAGAGTTTTCTAATATTTCAATCCTACTGGAGTGGGATCAAATTTGCTGAAAAGCTGCATTTTCAGCCTCTTCTATATCTCCAGTCCATCTTGTTAGGGTTGATAGCTTGGCATCTACCAGCTCAAGGGGAGTAGCCCAGTCCTTTTGCAGGTCTTTCACTAAATTGTCTCTTAGGGCCTTTGCAGACTGCCAGAAATAATGCAGCTTGAGGCCACTTTAATTATCCTGGCTCAATGCTAAGGAATCATGGGAACTGTAGTTTATTGTGGCACCAGAGCCTGACAAAGAAGGCTCAGTGTTCCAGAAAAAAATACATTTCCCATGATTCCTTAGCACTGAGCCAGGATAGTTAAAGTGGCCTCAAGCTGCATTATTTCAGGCAGTCTGTAAAGGCCCTTAGTTTCCCCAATAAGTCTGGAGAAGAGAGATCTGCTGACTTGGGGTATCCGTTCTTCTCTCCTTTGCTTATTCTGTTAGGGCCACGTGCCATCTTTGATTCCTCTGTTGAATCGTCTCATCTGAAGATTGTCCATGATCTTTTGTTGAGATGCAGAGTTCTGCAATCTTTTGTGCACCAAGTGTTTTGCCCTTTGCATTAGGGATCCCTTGGCAGGTAAAAGTTTTAGAATCTGTTGCTTGGAAGTTCTTCAGTTATTCAAAATGTCACTGAGGCCAGGCTCCTCTCATTATTAGAAATCAGCCATGTTGGATTGTCAGCCATGCCCTCCTATTTAAATTAATGTTAAGTGTTGAGCATAGTCCCAAACCACCTGGAGCCAGCCTTCTACATTCTTGAGCACCTTCTTGAGCACATTGTTTCAAAATGTCACTTGGAGACACTTCTGTAATTATTAACAGTAGCAGGATGAAAAGTGCTTTCTTTAGAGAAGGCCTGGACACATCAAGATGGCAGATATGTGCCCCTCTAATGTTTTTTTGGAGACATCTTTGTCTTTCCTCCCTTTCTTACGATCTAACCTAATGAAGAGTTCTGGAGAATTTGAAAGCTTGCACACTTTATAGCTAATCCTAATAAAGATACTGTCCACCTGTGGATTTTGTGTTATGAATTTTAATTTTTGTGATTATATGGAATCCTGCAATTGTTTCATATAGAAAAGCAGTATTATAGCACAACTGCTACATTTGAAAGACATTTATAATAACTTTCATGTATGGGCACAATATATGTGTATACCAAGAATTATCTTTTTAAAAAAATCTATAGAAATCTGTAGATTTGTAACAACATTTGAATGAGTTTGATTTAAGTTCCAAATCCTAAGACCTTTGGTGAAAGTTTGCAGCACACTTGTAGAGTGCATGCTTTGCATGCAGAAAGTCCCATGTCTAAGCCCTGGCATCTAATGGTAATGATGAAAAGATTCCTAGCTAAAAACATGATGAGATGCTACAAGTACAGCAAGGATAGTTGATGACTTCCATGTCAGTGAGTCAGTGTACATGCTCTTGGTTTTATTTTATTTATGAGACAATTGGAAGATTTTCCATTCCTGAACTGGACAGTACTCTGGTGGATGGACCAGTGATTCCATCTCAGGAAGACCACTTGGTTTTCCACAGCAGCTGCTCTGTTACAGAATTCTTAAACTACAATATGCTAATAGCATGCTTTTTTTTCCCCAGTCTCTCACACAGTCTCTTTCTCCTCTTCCTCCCTCTCCTTGTCTGTCTCCCTTTCTCATACACACACAGTCAATTCCACCCTTGCTTATGGAAGCATGCACTTGCCTCTCTAACACACTCTCTCTTACACACACAAACATGCATCCACACTCTTCCGAGATCACAGAGAAAAGAGTAACTGATGCTATTTCTCCTCAGCTGCTGAGACAGCAGGTTGCAGAATGCTAATAGAATAAAAAGGAAATGTTGTGCTGGATCAAGTCCTGTGTGAAATACGAAGAAATAGTTGGTTCAAATGCAGAGACAGTGTCTTGTGGCAACTTGAGAGGACTGGAATGCCCTGACACTCAGAATTCCTGGGAATATTCAGCTCCCTGTAGGTTTTAATGTTTTTCATCCTTTACTTGTCACACTGTTGAACTTCTTGGTAACATGGCTATGAACATGCGAGGACTGTTGGCGCAAATCTTCCAGTTAACTGACTTGAAGAAACGGATTATGCATTTGCTTGCTTTAGGTATAATGTGAATGTGCTGAGGATGGACTGGAGAGCTGTGTAAGTGGATATCATTTTGTTTACTTGAACAGTCAATCCAGGATTTTTGGTTCCCCTGTTCGGTTAAAGCAACCACATCTACTCTCAGTATATTTACCTTTTAAAGGTAAAATGTTTCTGGTTTGTTTTTCATCTGAAACTAATGTTGAAATTATGCAGCCTTATTACTGAATGGATGGTTGAATAATGCATGTGAGTGACAAGCTTGAATCTAGACTGTTCTTTATCTTTATGTTGCAGAATCTGCTGTATACTTCAGTGTCTGAAAAACAGCCAGCTATAACAGATTTTATTGCAAATAACATTCAAAATTGTTGCCTTTTGTCTAATGTAGTTAATTTTAGAGTTTAAGCTGACACAAAACACTTTGGCAGAATTTCTTAGTTCTGGCAAGTGAGCAGGCACTGAGGCAGGTTTCTGCTTCATAGTTGCTGTGTGACTATAGTACAAACCAGCAGGACTCCATTAAAGTGAAGGGATTTGTTCTCCTTTACCCTAGCAAGACACCAGGTTAGAGCCACATTGTTTTCTTAAATAAGTGAGATTGTTGACAAATGGGGAAAAAAACCCTAATGTAATAAAAAGAAGGAAATTTTCAGGATTCTGTAGATGCTGTTGTATTGCACCATTCCCTTGAAAACATGGTTTACAGAATCCTCCACAACCTTTTCTCCTCTAAGGACCTTATCACACGGGGTCTGAAGCAGTGCCATCCCCGTCGCATCTCTGTCCCATTGTGCTTCTTTTCCACGTGTTTTCACACGACGTCGCACCCATCCCCGTCCCGATGCGGCATCATGCTGCATTATCCGGCATCATCCCCGTTCTTTTTAATTCCAGTTGTAAATGGGAATTACATTTCCCGTGACCGGAATGATACCGGAATGATGCTGCTTTCTGTATAAGGAAGCGCAATGGGACGGGGATGCGATGGGGATAGCACTGCTTCAGACCCCGTGTGATAAGGTCCTATCTGCTTCAGACCCCGTGTGAAGCTAAGTGGGTTTAGCTTCAGTGTGTTTATGTGGGATTTGTATGAGACAATATAGTTAAGAAAGACTGATGCTATTCAACTTCTGGGATGGGGTAGGAACATGGTTCCAAACACAAACTGTCTGCATTTGCAATGCTTCCTGGACACATTCTGCACTGCAGAAACAATAGTTTGTTGTGGTACCAGAGTTCTCTGATAAAGAAGGCAAAATATCCCACAAAACTACAAATTCCAGAATTCCATAGCATGGAGCCATGGCAATTAAAGCATTGTCAAACTGCTTTAATTCTGTAGTGCTGCTTCAGCCCTGGCCTTCTTAGTCTAGAGATGATTTCATGCACTCAGAACTAGCTCTTCAAAGGTCCAAGAATCCCTTAGGCCACTCTTTGTGCCACAAATAGAAAGTCAAATGATTGGAAATGGTCATTCTGTATATAAGTAAAAAAGATATATTTTGAGGCAGAGAGCAATTGAAAATCTTTTGCAGGGATGAAGACCCTAATTGGTTCCTGGGCATACTCTACATTTCTGAATGATTTGGTGTGGGAAGGCAACTTCATAATTTAGTCCTGCAAGTAAGAACAGCACATCTGAGGGATCCTATTTCCAATTTCTGCCTTGCTAGAAAATGCTGGCTAGAATGGGAACAGGATGCAGTTGTTCTTAAATTCAAATGCTATATGGAAATCTGGTTGTTCTTTAGCTTCAAACAAGTGGCATTAGTAATACAGTTGATAGTAAAAATGAGAAGTTCCTATCATATTTTTCAAGTCAGTGGTATAGCATGTGTATCGCATGTGGCCATGTTCCACCTAAGGGTTTCTGAATTATGGTGGTCTGTTGTTAAACACACCCAGTTCTTACAGACCTTCCTCATATGATTTCTGTGCTAATTTTTTTTCCATTGTAGCTTCTCTTAAGCAGTATTTTCCAAATTGTCTATGACCTTCCTAAATTGCATTGCCTACTGGAACCACTTTGGGCTTTTGCTGTTGCTGAGAAGAGTGGTGTTATTTCTTCTCCCACCTTTGATAAAACCTTGAGAACCTCAGACATAGGGCAAAATATAGATATTTTAATAAAATAGAAAATGAATAAAATGCAACGGACTTTTGAATTGATATAAAAATGTTGGCTTAGTCCAGTCATTTGTTCCCTACTAAACCCCCAAGATCCAGTTTGATGTAAAGCAAAGCAAAGCAGCTTCATTTATATACCGCTTCATACCACGCTATGGGGTGTCTAAGCGGTTTACAACTGTGAGCTGATTGCTCCCCAACAAACTGGGTACTCATTTTAGCGACCTCAGAAGGATGCAGGCCTGAGTTGAGCCTCAGCCCTGGCTGGTATTGAACTCGCAACCTTGTGGTTTATGAGTGAGTGGCTGCAGTACAGGCATTTAACCACTGCACCACCAGGGCTGATGTAGCGGTTTGAGTGTTGGATTATAACTCTGGAGACCAGGGTTTGAATTGCTACTCAGCCATGGGAACACACTTTGGCAAGTCACAGCCTCAGGGAAAGGCAAGGGGGAAACCCATCTGAATAAATCTTGCAAAACAACAACAACAACAACAAAACTTGTGATAAGTTCATGTTAGGGTTGCCGTAAGTAAGGAAAGCCTTGAAGGCACCCAACAACAGCAAATCCCCTAAACAATGCTATTCAGGTGGTTATCATAGATATTGTAGATGTGTGAATTTTTTTTCTTTTCAATATGCAACACCTGGAACATTGTCCTTGTTTAATTTGGTTGCTGTCTGCCCAGTTCTCTAGGAAGGTATCGAGGTCATTTTGAAAGTTTAGTCTATCCTTTACACAGAGTATAACATTTAAGGGTTCTCTCAGTTATGTGTTATCGTTGGGTGTTTTCAAAGTCAACTATCAACTACAACAGTCCGATTAGTGGTGAAGATTATGGGTTAAAGTCTATATTAGGCCTACATAATATGACAAAATGAAAATGACTTATTAGCAATAACTGCCTTAATTGCAGATCTGTTCTTGATTGAAATAAAAGATTTAGCTCTCTGAACATTACTAAGGAGATTATCACACATCTTTAAAAATCCTGAATTGAAGTCTAATTGAAGCTTAATTCAGGCTGGATCCTTGTTTTATTGCATGGCTTTTGGCCCAAAAACTGCCATCCGAGTACATCCCCACTCCAATGCAGGTCCCTTAACTCACTTTGGCAGCCATTTTTCAAAACTCCAGACTTTTGAATAATGGCCACTGAAGCAAGTTAAGGGACCCGCATTGAAGCGGGAATGTACCCGGATGTTGGTTTTTGGGCCAAAAGCTGCACGATAAATCGAGGATGCAGCCCAAATTAAGCTTCAATTAGACTTCAATTTGGGAGGGGTAAGACCCTTTTTAAAGACGTGTGATAATCTCCTAAATCTAACACAAATGTATGTGGAACAATTTTCACAGCAGAGATGGAGAACATGTCACTGTGCAGATGTTATTTCATCTCCCAACAACCAAGCCAGTATGACCAGTGATCAGGGATTATAGAATTATGTTCCAAAAACATCTGGAGGCCACAGGTTCCTCATCCTTGTAGACTTGACATTGTTCTCTTTTGGGACCTAGTTTGACATCTTTCTTTTGACATCTAAAAGCATCTTTCTTTAAGTTTCCTACCTTGCATTTTGGTGCTTTTAGCTAAGTTGTTATATCCTTCTTTCAAGTGACAATTGACCTTTCTTTTCTTTTGTTCCTTCCTTTTCTTCCTCCCACCCCTGTTCCCACTGCTGTCACTGAGCTAAATTTGGTCTGTGGAGGATTAGTGCACCCAATATTAATAGAGACTAATTAAAAATAATATTCTTTAAATGGTCGGGCATACTAGTTTCATAACACAATATTACAGTCTGGTTAATTTAAAATAATTTGACTGGCTTTGGCTTCACTAGATGACTTAGGTAAATAATTAGGATATCTCTCTGTTCACCATGGTATACTCAAAATATCTGAGGATTAGCACAATGAAAAAGAATATAGTTTACCTATAGTTTCAGCTAGTATTTCAGTTTGGCTGGAGTTGAGTGGTAGGTGTGGTGGAAGGAAACCACTAGAAGCTTCTCTAATTCTGCTTTTTGTTAGCACATCAGGTCTGTGGCCAGGACAGAGCTGGGCATGCTGTGTCCAGTGCACATCTCATTACAAGACTCTTGAGTCCATCTTACATTATTATGAAGATCCCCTTTGTAGCACACATTGCTATTGGGACAAGAGCACAAACTCGTTGGTTTGATTATATTAGACAAGACATTTATCCTTTCTCTCAGTTGTTGAGAGGTTCCCAATGCATTACAGCATCAAACTCCCAGTAAAGGGGGAAAAGGAAAATAAAACACACAATCAAACTTGTAAAAGCTTGATGCAGAGTTATGTACTTCTGGTGGATTGCATTGTGAATAAATAGGATATCAGTTTTCATATGGTCTTGAATAGACTGGTGTGACCTCTTCCTCATCAATTAATAAAAACTAAACACATGAAACAATTATTTCAAAAGAGGTTGATAGAGTCAAGGGGCTGATATATTAAGACATTTTAATATATCTGTAACAGTTCTGGAAAAAATGTGGATCAATGTGTTTTGGGGGGTTGCAGACTGCCAGAAATAGTGCAAATTGAGTCCACTTTTAGGGTTAGGGTTAGGGAATCATGGGAACTGTAGTTTATTGTAGCACCAGAGCTCTCTGACAGAGAAGGCTCAATGTCTCAGGAAAAAACCAATTCCCATGATTCCCTAGCACTAACCCTAACCCTAAAAGTGGACTCAATTTGCACTATTTCTGGCAGTCTGCAACCCCCCCATAGTTTGTTTCTCTTGTGTGAAAGGAGAGAACCTGTTGGAAAGTCAGGGGAGCTACTATGAATCTCTGTAGACTAGTTGTAAGCAAGTTCTAGGAGCTTTGGGACCTTCATGCCCCCCCCCCGAAAATGGAAATCTACTTCTGGTTTTAGAAACTCATTTTTATGAGTGCTTGGGGGCGAAATAAGACATGGAGGAGAGGAACCTTCTTTTCAGGGAGAATTGCTGCTTCTGTAGACTTTCATGAGCATCAATTCATCTTTTTTCTGTTGAGCTTTTTGGGAAGGTGGTGGGGATTTGGGAGGTCGAGGGACTACATGAGTCTGATGAGCTGTATGATTTCTATCCCTCATATTGGCCAGAGGCAGGCTGCTTCCAGTACTCTTGGGCAACATCAATCCTTGGACCTTGGAGAGCTACTGCTGCCCTTCCTCCCTACCCTCAAAAAGCATTGGACTAAAATAGCCACTCACACTCTCCAATGGATGCAGCAGGACATTTTACTTTATTTCACAACATTTCTTAGGTCTGTGGGAACACAGAGCAAGTTAAAGATGGTCTAAGTGTCCATTAGAATGTGTAATTGTTTTCAGCCAAAACATGTTGTCATGATGACAACGTGGCATTGCCAAAATCTCTTAAAACTGTTTACTCTTTTTCACTGCGTGCCACCGCTGCCCCCATATGTGACAGTGAGACTCCACCCACCCAACTACTTTCCTTGGATGGCAGTTGAATGGGTCTTTTCGATCCAACCGCTGCCACTAATTATGTGAAACAAATCTGGGACTCTCCTGCACTATAACTCTCCTAAGGTGTTAGCACTCTGTCTATTCAAGACCATATGAAAACTGATATCCTATTTATTCACAATGCAATCCACCAGAAGTGTTGGTTATTACATTTAAAGCCCTAAATGGCTTGGGTCCAAGCTATCTCAGAGACCGCCTCTTCCCATACAATCCTCCCCGCGCTCTCTGGTCCTCTGGGAGGAACTTGCTGCAGCCTCAAAAATCTAGGCTTGCGGCAACCTCCCAGAGGACTTTTTCTGTTGTCACCCCCAGACTCCAGAACAGCCTGCCGGACAAGATCCGTCAACTAACATCCTTGGACAGCTTCAAAAAGGCTGTCAAGACAGATCTCTTCTGGCAGGCCTTCCTAGACTAAAATATCCCAGCCTCGGGATCTCCCCCCCCCTCCTTGGCAGCGTCTCCATAGCTCCCCTTTTTAGAACTGTAGTTACAGGGGTTTAAATTGGTTGGTATTATTTTCTGTTTTTAATTTGTTATTGTGATTTTAATTGATATACAGTCTAATAACTTTTTAAGGGGGGAGGGAAATATATTGTCTTATGTTGTATGTGGTATAAAAATAAAATTTATTATTATTATTATTATTATTATTATTACTTTTCTCAATGTTGGTAGTGTTTTTAATGTGTTTCTCAAATCACTTCAGACAGCTGCTTGTTGAAACAAAGTAATAAATTTATTTACAAGTCAGGCTGAATACAGTATCTCTTGTAGTGGATGATGTTCACAATGGCTAGAGTGTATAAATACTTTATTAGTTTCATAGTTTAACAGTTTCTTTAGCTTGTTTTTGTAATTGTTTCTCTGTAGTCTATATATGTTCTCTTACAGATTAAGTTCTCACAGAACCTTTATTTAACTTTTGTATTGTATAAACCTTCTGGTTACCTGTGACTGCACTAGTCACCAAACATTATGCTTCCCACAGGACACGACAGCAATTCAATTAAGGACATTCTTTATCCCTTTCTTGGATACCTAAACCCTAACTGTCCTCACAACAGCTCAACCTAGCCTCAATGGCTCTTCGACCCTTAGGGCACACTAAACATCAACAACCCTTTCAAACCTGCTCCTCCCTCTTATATACTCACTCCTGGGAGCAGCCCCCATCTTTTCCTGGATTCGCTTCCATTGGCTAGTGCCAGGGCTCTAATCTTCCTGTTGTCTCCACACATGTTTTGAGGTGTGGGAGGATCAGAAGAGGTTGAAGTTGGCCTGCATGCTTTCATGCGACCCTTAGTGTGGACAATAATAGGGTGACAGACATCTTCCTTTTCCAGGATGTGTCCTACATTTCAACCTTCAGTCAGGGAGGAATTCCAAAATTTATTTATAAATAAATAAAATTTATTTATACCCCAATGGGCGGGGTATAAATAAATTTTATTATTATTATTATTATTATTATTATTATTATTATTACTCCATTTTGAGCATGACTAAGAAGCCCATTGAGTAGGACCATGATTGGTGTTCTCCTTTGAGATATTTGCCTATTTGGTAGCCTGTCCTCACTGCAAATAGGTAGATAGTATGGAGACTTCTAAAGATCTTTTTTCCAAGAATCAGTAACAGGCAAGATGTGCTCCTAGAGCTGGGGCATATTTGTTTCTCAGAGGGGGAAAGGAAAGCAAAAGCAGGCAAGGGGCTGCTTGAGGACAGAATGCAAAGAGCTTTTCCTTAATTTCAGCACAATGGACAAATGAAAGGAATAATTTAAATTCAGATTCAGTCAAGGATTTGTTGCTAGAAAACTGCAATTTTAAGCAGTTGTGTTGCTCAGAGTTCTATAAATGTATGGTTAGTCAACAAGGAATTTTAACAAATATAAGATCACTAGAAATTATTCTAGAAGATCACTAGAAAAATACAAGTGAGTCATAATAAAATACCGTATGTGTTACAGCTGTAAATATTGTCCTATGTTTTGTGGTGCCTTGTCCTCCTTTGTGGTTATGAATGTGACATCTGGTCATCCTGTACTGAGTAGACTGACCAGTGTTCTTACTTAGTATGAAACAGGCAGGATTAGGGATAGTAATGATTAGAAGCAATTGAGACATTGTGGTTTTCAGGTTTATATTTCTCTGCTGACAGACCTGATAAAAAATCCAAGATTGGTTCCATCAATATGGAAGCCTTTTTTTTATAAGTTTATTTTCCTGCTTTGCTAATATACTTGAAATATGGACTGGTTTCCTATTATTTATGCCATTATCTCCTAGGTGACAGGCTAGATAATAATAAACCCCATGGTGGTTATTTCCTTGACTTCTGTTTTAAAACTTGGCAACAGTCCTGACACTACTGCCTTCGTCATCTCTTATATTAATCTTTTGCTAACTTTACCATGATGGCTGTCATCACTGTTATTGTCAAAGCAATTATTTCCAAAGAGAAATTTTTGTGCTGCCGCTTAACTGCAGAACACAGTCCACAATAACATTGAAATTAGTATAAAGTTGGTGTGGGGTAGGAATACTTGAAGATTTTGTTCAGTTTTTAAGCAAACCAACCTGGTTTGTACACTTTGACTAATACAGTATGTAGACCAAAATGCAGTTATCCTTTGTTTTTATTCTTTTCCAGTTGTTGAAATAGACCTTGAAATACACTTAGTTCAATTAAAGTGCATAATAATTACAGAAACAACATTTTAAGGTAAAATGTGAGTTTTAATATTACACTCGTCCCTACAAATTTGCTGGGGTTAGGGGCACAGGACCCCTATGAATATGGAAAAATCGGAAATAACAATGTTTTTACCTGAGAGAGCGCCTCTCTAGGGATCTCTAGGTCCTCCAGTGCAACTTTTGGTTAAAGCTGACCATAGAGTTGTGCTGGAGAACCTAGATATTGCTAGAGAGAACATATTAATAAAACCCGTAAATAGTCAAATCTGTAAAAAGTCAAAGCCACAAATATGGAGGGATGAGTGTATATGAGTACAAAAATAATGCCATTTTGAAAAAAAAAAGCATTTAAAAATAGAATTTCATGTTTGTTTGTTTTAAAAATAAGGGGAAATAAATACAGAAATGGGGCAGAATGGACTTATAAATAAGCATTGTGAAATGGACAAGGCCCAGTAACCAATTGCTTCTGCTGCCACTTCCCCCAATCCCTACTATGTGGTTTCCTGCCACAACATATATACAGCTTTATCCTAATCTAACAGAATTAATTACTGAATCCAGCTTTCAGGAGGGGATGGTAGTGAAGGAATGACCTTAAGTAAGAAGAAACGCCTTTAATAGTAAACATTCTCCTGTAATATATAGCTGGAGACCAGAGCTGGAAGATTATCTCAGTGCAGCACATGGGAGTGAGCCAGTACCAAAAAAGAAAAAGACTAAAAGAAAAGAGAGTGCACATAAATATAAAATGAATGCAATTCATTTTATAAAGCCGTTATCTATTATAATGGCTTTTATAAAACCATTATCTGTTATATTTGAACACTGGCTTGGTCCCAGGAGACTAGTGAAAACAAAAATGTAGTGCTTTTTGTTTTTTGAAAAGGAAAGAAAAAGGATGCAGGATTAGGGAGTGAGGGATTTAATTCAGGGTCTGCAAAGATTTTAATACATATCATCAACCAGCTGTATTTTTCCACGCAGATTTTAGGCATGTGTCCCAGAGCTTAGAACTGCATCTATCATTTTAAAAGCAGGTAGGATGTAATGGATAATGGGGGCCAACAGTGGGTGAAATCCAACAGGGTCCAACTGTGTAGGGAACAGACACTTTTGGAAGATTGATTTGTCCCCTGCATACCTTAAAATTTGCACTTAAAGGCATACGGGACCTTCTGGAGCAAATTTAGGCAAGTGTGTGTGCAAAAATTCAGAGAGAAGAGAAAGTCACATTATGTATGTGAGAATCTGCACAATTCAGTTTGGATGGAACCATTCACTGGTCACTGGCCAATCAGGCCAACACTTCTAAGTTCTGCCTTGGGGGTCTGGTCATACAATGTGTGAATTCATCTAATGCAGTAATTCCCAAACTTTGGTCCTCCAGATGTCTTGGATTTCAGCTCTCAGAATTCTTGACTGTTGATCAAATTTGCCAGGGCCACTGGGAGCTGAAGTCCAAAGCACTTGATAAATCAAAGTTTGGAAACTACTGATCTAATGTATCTCCAGTAGGACCTACATATCCTAAGGGCGACAGCTCACACCTGACCTTGGAAACTAAGCAAGGTTAACCCCACTTAGTACTCATGTGGGAGGTTGCCAAAGAATGTCAGACAGTTTCAGAGAAAGGAACTGGCAAAACCACTTATGAGTATCCCTTGCTTAAGAAAACCCTATAAAATTAATGGGTCGCCATAAGTCTTTGAAGGTGGGCCCTTAGCATCCACTGGGGCTTGGTTTCAGAACCACCATCATCCCTTTGATATCGAAATGGTGGATGTTCAAGCCCTGTTATATACAGTGATGTAGTAAAATAGTGTCCCTTAAGGCAAAATCAAGCTTTACTTTCTGAGGGGGAAATTTTGGAATATTTTCATGCTTTGGATCATAAAACAGAATTATAGAATCATAGAGTTGGAAGAGACCTCAAGGGCGATCAGATCCAACCCCTTGCCATGCAGGAATAAATAAACAAAGCACCACCGATAAATGGCCATCCACTCTCTGTTTAAAAACCTCCACCACACTCTGAGGGAGTGTGTTCCACTGCTGAACAGCTCTTACTGTCAGAAACTTCTTTTTAATGTTGTGGTGGTATTTCCTTTCCTATAGTTTGAATCAATTGCTCTGGGTTCTATTCTCTGGAGTAGCAGAAAATAAGCTTGCTCCATCCTCAATATGACATCCTTTCAAATATTTAAACAGGGCTATCATATCACCTCTTAACCTTTTCTTCTTCAGTCTAAACATGCCCAGCTTCCTACGTCACTACTCATAGGGCACAGTTTCCAGACCTTTCACCATTTTGGTCACCCTCTTCTGGGCATGCCCCAGCTTCTCAACATCCTTTTTGAATTTTGGTGCCCAGAAATGGATGCAGTATTGAATCCATGGATGCAGAATCTGTGGATATGGAGGGCCCGACTGTACACACATATCCAGTTAAATAACTTGCAGTGAAAACATTTCTCCTTTGGGATACTATTCCAGATAATGTTTTTAATTTTTTAATTCCTATCATCCTCTAGATTGAAAATTTCTTATATTCATTTTAAAGTTGATATTTGAATAAAACTGCTGAGTGCTAGTATATTTTAATGACAACATAAAAGGACAAATCAGAAATCAGGAAGACTGACCACAATAATTTCTATTTCTAAATAGCAACTTGCTATCTCTTCAGATCTGTCTGTGCCATCAATAAATGGCTTCCTAATGTTTCCTATTAAACCTTCACAAAGCACATTACATTTGCTATTAAAAGTAAAATGATTATCTGCCAAGGGCACTGTTTCTGAGGAAGGCAGCCAAACAATTTCTCTTAGTGAACAAGAGTTTAGATACGTTGTTATTTTCAAAGGGTCTTTGAGAAAAGCGTTGATTGAAATCAGCAAAAGTGCTGAACGGTAAAATGGTATATTGAAGGTGAGAAGATAGGAAAAGGAAAAAAGCTCTACTTGCCTCTAAGGAGTTTCACATATGGTACTCTTTAGATCCCAGTAGCTCTAAATTGATAAAACCAGCCAGCAAAGATAAGTCTTGGACTAATCAATACTTTGCAATAGAATAAAGCTTTCATTTTGATCTAGAGCTTATTTTTCTGAAGATAAATGTGAAGAGGTGTTATTTAAATTGGTTAGGTAAATTTTCTGTGTACCAGATTACAATATTTCATTGTCCAGTTTTTCATTTCTTGGCAGTAGTTTTCCTTTGGTAATTTCTACAATGGACAAAATGATGTAGAACATGGTATAGAACAGGGGTAGGCAACCTTTTTGAGCCAGGGGCCAGGTTGCTGTCCTTCAGACAATTGGGGGCCGAAGCACCAAAAATAAATAAATAAACAAACAAACAAATAAATAAATAAATAAATACACAAATACATAAATACATAAATAAATAATTTTTAAAGAAAATTAAAAAAATTAAAAATTAAAAAAATATGCATGCACACTCTCTCAGCCCCAGAAAAGCCATGGCAAAACCCCTGTGGAGATTTTGCCAAGAAAACCCCAAGAACAAGTAATAACAACAATAAACAATATCATCATGGCTGGCGGCAGCAGGACCGGCCTCGGGCTGGTCCAAAGGCCTCAGGGGGCTGCATCCGGCCCCCAGGCCTTAGGCTGCCTACCCCTGGTATAGAATTATCTCACCAATATAGATTTCCCTGTATAAGTGTACAGAAATGTATGGCTAATAGTCATAAAACCAGGAGTCTCTGGAGCTTATCGTATAAACAATTAAAGCTGCTTACCTGAACTGGCTTAAAATTTAAAATGGGTGGCATCCTGATCTTATCACAAGGATTTAGCCACTGATATCACCACTCAGGCCCAGCCTGGGTTCAGCCCAACTCACAGGGTCACTCCGGAAGCCATTTCCAGGATGTTGCCCATTTTAGATTTTAAGCTGGCTCAGGTAAGCCAGTTTAATTGCTTATGCGATAAGCTTCTCTTTCAAGTCTGCCAGTGCTGACTATATTGCATGGAAAGAATAATATTTCTCCACAAAGGACAGAGTCTTTGAGATTATTGGTATGTTGGCTGTAGTAAAATATGTTTTATTTTAAATAATTTGGTTTATGGCACTGCAGAAGTAAAGAGGATAACATTTCTAAATACCCCAATGTATTGAGATAATATAAATGACTTTGGGCTAGAGCAATCAGTTTTGACATCAACTAGAGGCAAACCTGGACTTAATTTTAAGAGGCTTTCAGACCTTGTGGAAGATACAAGTATTGTTGAATCAGCTGGGAACAGTGACCGTAGTGCTATTAAATATAAGGTAAGTGTAAGCCCAATACATTCCACAATTGACTTCAAAAGAGGAAACTTCTTTGATATAAGCTGTTTTCTGCATTGTTTTCTTCCATTGTGACACCACTTTCTAATATTTGTAATGATGATTCATAGAGACTCTTTTCTGTAGTATATGCCTAATAGTGAGCAGTTGCAGGATTGTTTCCCCCCCTTTTCATGAGTTTTTTGGTGCATTTGAAAGTTGGGAAATGTGCACTTAGTAGTTTTACCATGTTGATTACATCTGCAGTTAACATGATGGTAAAATTAAGAAAGTTTAATTTCTGTATACCCTGTGTATGGGCATGACTTTTTCTTTTACTGTTAAACCTACTTGTAAGACCTTCCTTCCCATTGCAAATATATTTATTTCACAATAGCTGAAACTGCATAGCTGTTCCTTGGAATCAAAACTAAATGTCAAAGATTTAACTATACTGTAGACATCATATTAATGGTAAGATCCCACTAAATTGAAAATTAATTAGCTTTTTGCTGAATGACCAAAAGATAATAAGGGAAGAGCTGCAAATTATAAAAACTTTCTATCCTATGCAATTTTTTTCCTGTTGGTATCTTTCACACCTTCACACAATCTACTGCTTCCCAGTAATGAATTATTCTTTTGAGTAGAATGTGTTCAATTATGTGTCATTTTTCATTTCATCTGATTGAAAATACAAGAGTGAGAACAAAAGGTTTATTTAAATGTTAGCACTATAAGCTAACATCAAGAAAACATTACAGACATATAATTTTTGTTCCAGATAATTTAGTTGATGCCATGAAAGAAGGAAAAGGGTCACATTTCTAAATAAACCAAGGTGTCTAGAAAACCCTAAATGGCTTTGGTCTGGACAAATCAGTAATGAAATTGATTAGAGGAGGACACAACCAACTTGATACTACATTCCTCCCAGAATCTTGTTGATAAAGGTGTTGCTGAATCAGAGTGATGGAAGTGTTGTTATATTCAAGATATGTGGACAAGATATGTATAGCTTGCATTGTCTGGGCTGGACAATTCAATTGTTAGGTGGATTTGTAATTGGTTGACTGATTGAACCTGAAGAGTGTTCCCCAGTGGCTTCTCTTCATCCTGGAGAGAGAAATGACTAGTGGGGTGCCACAGGTTTCTGTCTTTGGCCCAGTGCTATTCAACATCTTTATCAATGAATTGGAAGATAGAATAGGAGGTAAGCTTATCAAATTTGCAGATAATGTCAAAGTAGGAGGGGTAGCCAATACCTCAGAGGACAGGATCATAATTGGAAATGATTTTAACAGATTAGAAAGCTGAGCCAAAACTAACAAAACGAATTTCGAAAAGGGAGAAATGTAGGATACTACACTTGGGCAATAAAAATGAAATGCACAAATATTAGGATGGGTGATATCTGGCTTGATAGCAGCGCATGCAAAAGGGATCCAGGAGTCTTTGGGAGGAAGCAGATGGGCGGGAAGCTGCGCCGCAGGGCCGAGGTATCCCCACACCTCAGCCCGCGGCGCACCTTCGCCGCCCCTGGAAAGGAGCGCTAAATTGGCGCTCCTTTCACAAGTTGCCGAAGGTGCGCCGCAAAAGCTTGTGGCGCACCTTCGGCGATCCTTCCGCTGCAGTGTGTGTGGACGCTGCAGCGGGAGGTCCTCCTCGGAGCGCCGGCTGTGTGGAGGGCCGGCTGCTCCGAGGACGACCTGGGGAAGGGGTTGGGGCACCGATTGTGCGGCTGCCCCTCCCCTTCCCTGCCCCCAAAACGGCCCAATTGGCCATCTGCTTCCCCCCTTTGTGGACTACAAGCTGAACATAAGTCAGCAGTGTGATGCAGCAGCCAGAAAAGCCAGTATGATTCTAGGCTGCATCAATAGGAGTATAGATTGAGGGAAGTAATAGTGCCACTTTACTTTGGTGTGTTTTTGGACCCCAGTTTCTAAAACATACACACTATAACCTGCTTTTAAGTCCCAAAGGACTGGAAAGCATCCAATCTGAGTCCTCCTTTAAGACTTACCGTAAGTTAATTTCACTTTCCAACCAGTGTAACCAGGGGGTCCAGGGGATATTAATATTTTATCTCAGTGTGGGGCTGGGTTACAAACAGCCCAACGGACCTTCCCAATTGTATACTGAGGTGCTGAGACAAAAGGATTGCAGAGGCAGAGTTCTTCTATCTCTTATATTTTATTAAAGGGGAAAACATATGCACAGTGTACACATACATATGCACACACACACAACAGCTAGGAAATAAAGGTGTTATAAGGGAATAGGAGCAAGCTAGTTAACAGTGATATTTACCAGCAGTGAGGTTGCTCCTTGGATGTAGATGGTGATGTGGGACTTGGCCGCTTCTGAGTGTTGGAGGTGGCAACAGGAAGCCGTAGCTAGCAGGGTCCAAACAGACAGTTTGCTGCCTTAGAACCAGCAACTAGTCCGAGGGCCACTGGGAGTTTGCAGCTTTTATAGGAGAGTTCCCCTCTGGGCAAAGGACAGAGGGATCCCATGACCAATGGTCCAAATTTGGGTGAGGTAATTACTTGGGGAGAAGGCTTTCAAGGTGAGAATTGGTGTGTAAATGAGCAATTTAGTTAATCCACAGGAGCAAGAGATAGGAGCAAACGTAACACCTGGAAATTGGTGTACATTTCCTGACTGGATTGCCTAGTCTTCCTGAGGTGTGTGTGAGTGAATCATCCCTGTTGCAACTCCCAACTGCCTGCATGGCCTCACACTTAGGGGTTTATGGAGGGTCTGTTTGGGGCCATATACAAGTGAACTTCGCTATATTTCTGATATTAAAATGGAAGATGTTTGGCCAATAATAATAATAACTTTATTTTTGTACCCCACCTTTTGCCTTTGGGCAATCAAGGCGGCTCACAACAATTGCATATAAAACAAATCCAAAGCAAAACAAAACAGTAGTAAGATAATAAAACAATTTGCCCCCCCCCTTAAAATTACATATAATAGGAACATATATTAAAATAACTGGCGAATCATAACAGAAGGTACCTGGACATTAACACTTTACCCTACTTTCACCCTTTTAAGTATGTAAGTGTATAAGGCTAGGGTCCCAAGTGTCTCCATAAGCCAGTTTCAATATTTTTGGTAGCATGATATTTCTTCTTCCCAGTTTCTGAAATTAATTCAATCAGAGTCAACCACTATAAAACACAACTTCTCTGGATTAAGTGGAATTCTGCTGGAGCAGAACTGAGATCCAACATGAGCACAATTTCTGTGCAACTTGAAGCAGCTTCAGGAAGAACAATGATAAGATCTAAAATGCATCTGCGCCTCTGCAGTGGTGAATCCATTAGCTGCTCTTGAAGGAGATATAATGGAACCACTAATTTATTCTATTCAAGAGCCACTTCTAGGTCAAAACTTCTTTTTCTGGTCTGCCTTTCTAAGCTCTTATGCAAGTTTTTGAGACAATTATCTGAAACACAGGACTCTCCAGTTGAATTCCAAATGTTTGACTGATAAATATATAGTGGTAGATATTCAAACTAGTTATTTTAAGGGCAAATGGAAGGCATATTAATATTTGGTTTGGTTTCAAGCTAATGTGACAGCAGTTAGAACAGGCTAGATTGTAAATATTTTATATAATGTGGTAATTGCTACACATTGTTATTAAGTAATATTAGTAATTTCATGGTGGTGGGTCCATAACTTTTATAATGATATCAAGCTGCTCAGAACATTTTGGATTGAGCTTTAGACTATAATTCAACACAGAAAACTGACTTGCAGAGGTGGTTTTAAGTGCATTTTAATGCATATAAATTAACAAGAAAACCTCTTTCCAAAACATATCAGCTCCCACAAATTTGATTAGCCAATGGAAAATGCAGAGATACATATCTATTGTGCCTTCATTCCAGTTTCAAATAGTTTTTCTGTCAACAAAAACATTAATCTACAAGAAGAGTTATATTTTTGGATGCGATGCTGCTCTTTTTCTTCATATAAGATCATGAAAGATTTAGGCTAGTTGGAGTAAGGATATATCAAACTCTGCTTCGTGTGTGGCCAGGACTGTCATATTAGAGGTAGTGGAAGAGTGCAAACCCTGTAAAATCCACCAAGCCACAAATGGTAAACTAATTTTATAGCATTTTCAGGCCTTTAAAATGGGTTGTAATGTCATTGCTTAAGTGTGCAGAGGTTTCTTGTTTTTTAAATTTCATTTCTGTCTCCAATGACCATAGGAATTAATTGATCATAAATGTAGATCAATAATTAAATTGATTTGAATTTTATCCAATACCCATGTTTTAAATTTTGGATGTAATCATTTGTAAATTGGGTTTAAGACAATGCACTGTAAAAGTCTATTGTTCAGCCTACTATTTAGCAAAAGTTTATACATTTTTCAGAACTAGCTTCTTTGAACATTAACACTTTATTGAAATACTCCTGTTGCATTATATAGAAAAAGGAATACTACCTTTGACACAGAATATTTATGTCTCAGACCATGTAGAGGAGAATCTGCTCAATCTTAGCTTTAATTTGTTTTAAAATATTATCATGGTAAACTTTGGATAGACTGTCTTAATGTAGACTTCTGTCAACCTCTATTAATCCCATACAAGACTGAACACTTTGCTGAGAAGTTTTCCAGCATGACAGGAGAATACTCTTCTAATTAAATATAATTTATAAAAGTGTATTTTTGTTTGATTTGATTTGTTACTTGCAAAAGTGCACTGTTGCATCTCAAGTTGTGTTAACAATAATCATCTAATTTTAATTCACTGAAACATAATGGGTTTGCTTGATTCAGACAGAGTATGAGAGAAGTGTTATTTTCAAAATCTATTTAGTTGAAGGATTGAATTGCACAATCAGTTTTTAGAAACACAGGCTTGTAAATACGAGTTTTATGTGGGTGGAAGTTCTTAAAGTTGAGATGGTCATATAATTTGAAAGCCATTTCCCATCATGCTTTTGAGTGATCGAGACCTGAAACCAAGATGGAATTATGCAGAAAGAAGCAGGCTTCCTTGTCAGTACTTGAGGTTAATGTGGCCAGGAAGCATCTTTAGCAGGCTGCTTTTTATAAGTAAATTGCTGCCAATAAATACTTGGGTCATTGAGTACAGTAAGGGTAAAACCTACCTAATCCCCTAGCATTGCTTGCTGTTGCTGTCAGGGATCCCACATGGATCTCTGCATTGTGTCTCTCTGCACAAAATATTTTAGACCATGGGTGTACCCACACTGCATAATTATAGCACTTTGATACACTTTAACTTTCCCGGCTCTAATCTACAGAATCCTGGCCTTTGTATTTTGATGCGACATGATGAGACTAGCACATTCCCCTGAACTACTAACACAACAGCTCTCTGGTGGAAAATTCTAAGTACCTCACTGAACTGCAAATCCCATGATTCTGTGGGACAGAGCCATGGTAATTAAAATAATATCAAAGTCATATAATTGGGTAGTGTGGTTGCACTCAGAATATATTAGTCTATTATAAGCCATACTTCCATGGGAATTAGTAATATCAAGAGTGGGGAATATTTGTCACTCAAGATGTAGTGAGATTCCTATCTGTCTTACCCAACATAGGCAATGGTGATGGGATTTGTAGTTCTGTAACTTCTAGCAGGCCAAATACCCCCCAACTATGGTATATACTTCCCTTTCACAGAAATATGAACAGTCAGTGAGCATCACATTAGCCTCACTGATGGCCCTTGCTCTAGACTAAGCTAAATAAATTAGTCTAATATTGCACAAGTTGCGCATGTACAGAATCTCTTTATGCACTCAAGGATCCCAGTAGAGTGGATAGTACCTGTATCCTACAACTTTTGTGAGCATAGACTCTGTTCACAAAAAGACCCATGGAGACTAGAGATGAGGATTCATTCACTGTATTTGCCTGTGATAAAATATTTTAAAAATGTTGAAATGATCAGAAACAGTTGTCACAACTGATGGTTCTCATTTGTTATTATAGATAGGAAAAGGGATGAAGTTGAGAGGGGACTTCCCTAGATTTAAAAATGTATCTAGAAACCAAATTGCAAAAGAAAGTTATAGAAAAGGACAAAAATTGCATTTTCTCATATATGTTGCACTCCATAGATAAATCATGATCCCTTGGCACATGTGGTATAGAACAATAGCTGCACAAGAACTCAGATGTGGCTTTGCAAAGCATGGAATATAGAGTGTAGAGACTTTCACATCCTTATTATTGAGAAAGTTTCTTATACTCAACCTTAAAAGCTGTTGACTTCAAATTTGCTGTTGTTAACTGCCTTCGAGTTGACTTTGAGCTATGGCAACTCTATAAATGACAGAGCTCCAAGTCATCCTATCCTCAACCACCTTGCTCAGCTCTTTCAGATTCATGACTGTGACTTCTCTGATTCAGTCTATCTATCTGCTATGCAATCTTCCTCTTTTCCTATTGTCATCAACTTTACCAACCATTATAGTGTTTTCTAGTCAGTTCTTTCTTCTCATGATATGGCCAAAATACGACAACCTCAGTTTAGTCATCTTTGGTTCTAGGGAGCATTCAGGTCTGATTTGTTCTAGGACCCTTTTAATTTGTCTTTTTTAGCAGTCCATGATCTTCTCCAGCACCACATCTTGAATGAGTTGACCTCCCCTTCAGCTTTCGTCACTGTCCAGCTTTCACAATCATACAGAGAAATGGGAAATGGCATTGTCAATCCTAACTAGTATTTAATGATATACCTTGGAGTGGGAGAAAGGCAGGATATAAGTGAATAGAATCATCATCATATTTCAGGATCTTGTCTAATTCCTTCATAGCTGCCCTTCCAAGTCCAAGTCTTCTTCTGATTTCTTGACTACAGGCTTCACTCTGATTGATGATTGAGCCCAAGTTCAAAATCTTGAACTATTTTGATCTGTTCAAATGCACAAATCAAAACTGCAGAAGAATTGGGCAACAGATTGGGAAGGAGCCTTCTGTGCTCAATGTAGTCTTCTTTCTTTGCTTCTCAGTATTAGTCCCCAGACCAAAAATGGGAAACATTTCAAGGTATGTTGGCCTACATCTCCCATCAGCCTCCCTTAGCATGGGCAATAGTAAGGGAAAGTGGGAGGTTAGTTCCAAAAAAAACAAAAACCCAGCCAAGGTTTCTTCATCTTTGATCTAGAGTTTGCACCAACTTGGCCTTTATGTTCCTAATTCCAATTTTTCCACCCCTCTTCTACATTTGGAATCAATTACATATAATAAATATTACTGTTCATGTTTACCTTGTACAGGGAGTGTGCAGGAAGGAGAGTGAATTAAGCGTTTATGGAGGTTATATAGAAAATATACATTATCCTGTCATAAGAATGTTAGGATAGACAGGGGTAGGGAACCTATGGCTCTCCAGCTATTGATTCCCATCATCCACCACCATTAGTTAGGTTAGACTGGGGTGATGGAATTTGACTCCAGCATCTGGAGGACCTGGTTTTAGGAATAATGCCATTGGTGTCACATCCAGACCCCTGTGAATATGTGGAAACTTCTTGAGCAAGAGGTTAAATGCAAATTAGTGCACTATTGAAGGTTCGTTCTCTTGGACAAAGACACTGATCTACTTTTATCAAATGTGCTGAGTACTCTGGGTTTATATAACAAAACATTTCTTCCTATATTTATGATTTAAATCTTTCTGTTGTCACTGTAATGAAGTCAAACTCTACTACTCTCAAAATGACATGGTAGCAACATCTTATACCTCCCCCCACTGATGTAATGATTTCTTTGATGTCTTTCAGAGTCCTGGGGGAGTGGGGAGGAAACCTTATGACATCATATAGAAATTGTGCATTTTCACAGTGCTTCAAGTCAATAGATTAACAGCAAGTATGAAATCCATGTCTCAGATTAGAGGAAAACCCCACTGATTTTGGTACAACTACCTTTTTGACAAAGGGGGCTTAAGTCTTAGAGGGTCAGGCTCTTTGTTAAGATTACATATTTGACTCTGATTGTGTGTAATGATTATGTAACAGTCATGGCAGTGATTTGATGAGTGATTATAGTACCTCCAGCAGAGTTTGGTTACAGCAGGTTCTGTAAGAGGCCACAAGCTGAATGAATGAAACCACCCAAGATGTAAAATGGAAATAGCTCTGATACACACAAGGCTTGGGTAGTTTTACTGTTGATGTGAAATTCAATACATGTATAAAAATAGGAAAACTAGCATGAGGTATTTACTGAGCATTTAAAAGACATGTTTATAGATCCTCATAGACACACAAACCATGTGTGTGTGTTGAAGGCATATGCATGCACATTCTCACACATTAAAAATGCAAACAGAAAGAAAAATTATATCCAGATCTTCTCATGCTTTGAGATATTTAAATGGAAATACCACAAAGTCTGGAGAAATTTACAGACTGAGATGAATATCATGTGAAGATTTTTCACTTCATTCATGATTCATCTCAGTAGAGCCAGTACAACATATAGGCTGTGGTCCAGCAACCTCTTAGTGTAGTGTAAATATTCCTGTATAGAGATACACTACACCTGCACCACGCAACCCTCATGCAGAATTTCAAAATTGAGCAACACATGTCAGTTATTGGATGCCACTGTGCAATGTGCAGTGTGCAACTTCAGTGCACGTTGTTGCTGTATGTGCAACTCCACTTCTGCTGCTGTAAGTAGAATATGGCAAATAATTCTCTGCAGATGCTTAGTGCGATGTACACATACATATATCACTATTAGGATGCCAGAATCTGTCTCCTTTTCTTTGGTTTGGTAGACCTAGTATGTAATCCTAAATATATTTACAAGGAAGTGAGCTCCAATGTATTCAGTGGTGAGTAGATATGTATGCAGAATGGGAAAAGCAGTGACTGACTGATTAGCACTTCTTGAAATGAGGACCTAGCCAACTGTTTAGCCCATGAGTTTGCCTGTTTGTTTGAGCCAACCCTTGCAGGTCAGAACACTTTCTTCCACTGTTCTTTAAAATTTATTTTAAAACCCACCAAATTATATGGAGGATCCCCTGACCTCTGGCATGTGGCCTCTGACAGTTCCCCTAAAAATAAATATGGTGAGGTCTGCTAGATTGGGATTCCTTTCCCAATCTAGAGTATTGCTGGAGTGTTCACCAGGGTTGCCAGATCTCAGGGTACTGCCTGAAGTCTCAGAGATTTGCTATGCTTCCTCAGGTCTTCAGACAGGAAGAGAAAACAATCTCAGAGTCAGTGGCATGGGGAAGAAAAAGTTTGAATTGTGTGAGTGAGGGTGCCGTTAAAGCTTGAGTGAGAAGGTATTTGTGTGTGTGTTGTATTTGCACAACGGGGCATACCAAACAGCCAGGACTGAAGACAAGAGATGGAGGGGGAGATTATGGGTACGTACACTTAGCCCAATTGTGCCACTTGGAGCAAGACAGAGACTGGAATGTCAGCATTGGACTCATGAGACTTCTTACTGTTCAGATCATGGCAGAAGAGATGTAGGATGTGGCCGAAAAACTCCCTGTGGGCTGATGGTGAGCCTTTCACCAGTCCTAGCAGCACTATAGGTCCTGGAAAAGGTTTCCATCCATCATAAGTGCAATACTTGAGGCCCCAAACTATGTGAGAAATTGGGGCAGCTGATGGTCACATTTTGTGATATACTTGGCTACCAAAACTGGTTCTCTTCAAAGCACTGGGTTGTCATATTAACTGGTTAGCTGTCTGTTGTTTGGATTGTGGCCCATTCAGTTCCTGCCCCTCTTTGATTTTGCAAGTACCCACATCTATGACATCAGAAGGACACACCTCCTGGTCTCAGGTACTGGTCCAGAGGTTTCAGGCAGTGGATGGTGCTGCACATACCAATACCCTTCATGCAATTAGGATAGGTGTTCGGATCACATTTAGCAGTCAGCTAATCATATAGCATTACCCAGTAATATCCACCTTTCATCTTTGTGTTTGCCAAACTTAAGAAGGTACTAACATTTTTGCATAGACTTTCCATTTTGGAGCAGGGAAGATTTGGGCAAAAAATAACCATGCTAGGAGATGCCTACTGTACACATAAGGCCTTTTCTCACATACACTAAATGTGTGGATGGGGAGTAGCCACTAGATAGAGCCAGAATAGTTTCTAGAAAGTAATTTATATTTTTAAATATTTTAAAAACATGGATGGTGGTAATTACCTAGGCCAATTGAAGTAGAACCAAACTTCCAGACAGTTTACTTGCATCGTGGTAATTCAGGTGTTCTAAGTACTTGTCTTTGTTAAAGGAAATGAAAAACTGTGGTCTGGAATAAGCTGCAAATGGAACTTTACACCTCTTCCTCTTTTAGGTGGGATTGTGGGAGCCCAAGGTTCATAGCATTTTGTCCTCTAGCAACAATTATGCCAAATAAGTCATTTGCTAGTTATATCTGTTATGTTCTGGAGATTAGCAAAATAATTGTCATTCATTCATTCATTCATTCGCAATTTAAATTTTAGTTGATCCCAGTTAATTCAAGTAGCAATTTACACATTTGGTCCTTTACTTTCTAAAAGCCAGCCCATGAACCAAAGAAATACTCTACTCAAATACAGCATAGTTATTATTTATGTTACTAATGGCCTGTTTCAGGAACACTTGACCTTTCACTTGACCTTTCAATCACTTGTTGTATTAGTCCTTTAAGGAAATAACATAACATTATGAAATAAATTTTGTGAAATTCCAGCAATCATATTATATTAATTACATATTAGAACTATTTCAGAGGAGGATGACCAAGACAGTAAAAGGTCTGGAAATTAAACCCCATGAGGAATGACTGAGAGAGTTGGGTATGTTTACACAGGCTAAAAGAAACAGCCCTTTCCATTTTCAAAACCCACCTGGTCAGACAATGCATGTGGCCAAAATGGGAGGAACACAAGCCCAAGCTGTGCTCTGGGCTAAACATCAAAGCAAAATACTTTTTCTCTCTTTGTTCCAATCCAAAAAGAGCAAACCATCGCACCAGCATTCAGACTGTGCACTGGTACGGAAGTGGGGAAGGGGACAGGTGAGTTGCCAGTGTCATTGCTGGCCATTTTTTTTTTTTACATCTATTGTAAGAACCATGCCTGTGTGCATAGGTTCTGACAAAAGTTTGCTTGGGAGTGTTCTAGGTTTAGGGGGAGGGGATGATAGTTGGGATAGTATTGGGATAGGCAGTTAGCTGGGTAGTTAGGCTTTGGGGGGTGACTGTTAGGGATGGGAATAGCAAGCTTGCTTTGAGAAAAGTCAGCTCTCTGGAATGCAAGGTCAAAGGGAGGTGGATGGTATTGCAGGGACTGCTTGGTTGAAGGAAGGGAGGTGATGGGTGAGTGTTTTGACTGGGCAAGGATAGCCAGTGTGAGAACAGGAGAAAAGGGGGTTTAGCTAGAAAGGGGGAAAAGAGCTATGGGAATTTGGAGCGGAGGCTGGATTTGGCACCAAGTGAGGAAGGGTGGAGTTCATCAGTTTAGGAGGGTTTAATTAGGCAATGGTTGCTAGGGGGGCAGTTCTTGCTTAAATGCTGACTTGTGAATTTCTGACTGTGTGTTTGTTCAATAAACTCCTAATTCTTTCAATTGGCTGGTTTACTAGCTACACAGAGTTCTGAGTTCCAGCAGGTCTGACATCTATCCACAAACAAATCGCACAAGTGCATGAATTATTAGACGCACTATTGAATAATTGCATACCCCATAGAGTGAAATGATGATAAAAACATCAGGTTACCAACAATACAATAGATTTAATTAACAGATTAACAAACTGGCCAGTCCAACAGGGGGGCATGGGGCGGGGGACAGAAGATAAAGGGGAGGGCTCCATGATTGTACTGCGTGTTTACTGAGTACAGTGTGTTACTGGGCACACTGGTGCACCATACAGGCAATTGATCAATTGTGCAGTCAGGTGGCTGGTTGCATGGGCTATCCAATGGGCTTGCTAACTGGGTGGGATGGGGGAAGTGATTGGCTGCTGCTGGCATGGCTTATAACCATGAACGCTCTGTTATGGCGGGTCTTTCCTCACAGCAGGAGAGGACATTGCGGACTACACATCAGTTGTTTGGCTGTTGGAACCAGTGGTGAAGTCAGCAGGTTCTCGTGAATTGGGAAACCCCAAGGTTAATCTAGCTTTTCTCCTCTGTCTGCTCCTGGCCTAAGAGGTGACATAATAGCTATATTTAGATATCTGAAGATATGTCATGTAGAAAATTGAGCAAGTTTGTTTTCTGCTGCTTCAGAGTCCAGGACACAGACCAATGGATGGAAAGTATAAGAAAAGAAATTCCACTTGAACATTAGGAAGAACTGCCTGTTGGTAAGAGCTGTTTGAAAGTGGAATACTGTATGTACTCATGTTTAAGTCTAGAAATTTTAGTCAAAAATGTTGACCCCAAAAACCTGTGTCGACTTATTCATGGGTCAATGTAAATACTGTACTTTAACTCTTATTTTAGAAATGAACCATTCCCTGGTGAAAGGCAAGGGAAACACTGACCCCCTCAATGTTCTCTCATACATCCAGACTTTAGTATGATCACAAACAGTTATGCCTGCTGGAATTTTGTTTGTTTGGCATTGTTTTCCTTTGCTTTATCATTTACATCCTTTGTTACATACCCTTAAGTTTTACCCTAGACTTATGCACAGGTTATATCAAAATCCATACTTTTGGCCTCAAAACCTGTGCTCGATGTATACATGAGGTCGACTTATAGTTGCATATATACGGTACATTCCATTGGTCTCTCCTTTGTTGGATCTTTTTCAGCTGAGACTGGATGACCACTTCTCAGGAATGCTTTATCTGTTGATTCCTACACTGGTAGGAGGACCAGATGCCCCTATTTTAATATTCTAACTCCATGGTTCTTTAACTTTATATTTAAAAATAGGAGCTTTTCTCACATAGTTTTTAAAAGTCTTTAATAAATATCAGTCATTTTCCCTCCAAACCTCTGCTCAAAACATCTGAGGTTGCAGAGATCCATCTTTTGTTATTTCCTACCCATAAGTCAGAAGTGTGTAGCTGTCATTCTGTTATTCCTATTTCTTGGGGTTTTTTTTTGTTTCTTAAAAAAAGAAAGATAAGGTTGTAGCACATATATTTTACATTCCTTTTCCAATTGTTGGCCAAAATGAATCGAGGTTCTTCTGTTTTAATTCCATTCCAAAGGTTAACACTGTCAAAGTGGCATATCATTCTAAGGTTTTGAAAAGGCCAGTTATCTTCCAATAGTGTTTCTTTTCCGTTAAGGAAAAATGTCAGCAATAGACCTTCTGGTTCAATACATATTTTAGAAAGATTAAAAGATTAAGAAAGCAAAGTGTCAGTGTCAGAATACATCAGTGCAGTAACAGGGAAGAAGGTATGGGTCCAACAACTTACCATGGTTAGTATAATAGAATTAATTTGTGTTGAGTAAAGGTATGTGTGTCGAGAGCTTTAGTTGGTTTAAACTAAACTGAGCAGTTGCCATTCTAGAAAAATAATAGACCAGTGCACTTAAACATATACATTCAACAAATATTTTTAGTATGCATAGGTGTGATTTGCATTTGTCCTCACTGTTATGGAGGAATCCCCCCCCCCTTTAATGAAAGAAATAAATTCTAGTCAGAATAATGAAATAAGAGAGTAGAGTAGTGAAAACTGTCTCTTAGGCTGTAGCAGAAAAATGGGACAGAGAGACACCACGGACTGAAGGAAAGAGAGTTTATTTGGAAAAAAACAAAATTACGCTAGTGGGCTCAACAGGAAATAGCTTTCCAAAGATCATGAGCTCTGATTTGGGCCAAATGAGAATCTTATATAGTGGTCTCACAGGCATATAGGAAGACCCCTCCCTCTCCCCTGTCTAGTTCAGTTAGTTTCACAACATTCAGCACTTTTTACTAAGCAGACATTGTTTTCAGAATATAGCAGTCTTACGTAGAAAATGTTTACAGTACAAGATGACTGTGGCCTTATCAATACAACCTTGATGGCATTACAGAGTACAGAGCTAAGAGAAATAAATAGACAGACCAAAAAATTTCCAAAGTCTCATCTAGAGTCCCAATTGTTTATCTAGTCTGACCCTGAATCATAGGCAATCATGGACAGTCATTTTAAAATACAATTTTCAGGCAATTGGCTACTTCAAGGTCAAATAGCATGGATAGCCTTGGTGATAGCCCCCCTGGGTTGAAAATGCTGCTGTTGAATGCCACACTGATGAATGGAAAAACAAATGCCATTCAGAATTTGATTATGGACGAGCATACCACCCTGGCCTCTATTGAAGGTGGGATGGGGAGGGTACCCCCTATCCTGCTGCTCAGTGGTCTTCCTGAGCTAGCCAGGGTGGTTTCAAGATTGGTACTGGAGTCCCCACTTTTAGTAGTGCTGGGAAACTTCATGATGAGACAGCCCTGTTGGTCTCAGGACTTCATTGCTTCCATGACAACCATGGGTCTGTCCCAAGTGGTATCTGGTCACACTCTGGACCTTGTTTTCCGTGCTGGGTGGGGTGATAGTGAGCTTGGTCCGAAGGAATTCTCTGCAGTTCAGTTGTCATGGACAAACCATTACCAGGTCAGGTTTAGACTAATTATGATCTGGAAGCTCTGCAGGGATGGTAGACCAATTGGGATGGTTTGCCCAGCAGGCAGATGGTTCCAGATGGCTCTTGGACATTTTCCTGTCACTTTGGCCTCTGGAATGGAGAAATGGACAGGGCAGCAGTCACAGTTGCTCCTGAGCATCCCCTCCTATGGAGTGGAGCCAAACCAGCCCCCTGTTTTTTCAGAGCAGTGATGAAACAAGTGATAAGGAGACTAGAGTGATGTTGGGGCTTGCAGTGAATCTGACTGAAAATGGGTTAGAGCAGGGGTAGGCAACCTAAGCCCCGGGGGCCAGATGCGACCCCCCGAGGCCTTTGGACCGGGTCTAGACCGGTCCTGCCGCCACCTCTGCTCGCCATGATGATATTGATTATTGTTGTTATTACTTGTTTTTGGGGTTTTCTTGGCAAAATATCCACAGGGGTTTTGCCATGGCATTTCTGGGGCTGAGAGAGTGTGCATGCATATTTTTTTAAAAAAAACATTTTTATTTATTTATTTATTTATTTATTTTTGGTGCTTCGGCCCCCCAATTATCTGAGGCATAGCAACCCGGCCCCTGGCTCAAAAAGGTTGCCTACCCCTGGGTTAGAGCCTATTTGAAGGTCTACTTTATGGCAGTAAAGGCAGCAAAGAAATTATTTTTGCTGCCACCATTGCATCTGCAAGGAGGTGTCCAGCAAAGTTGTTTTGAGTCATCAGAGGTCACTTACACAGTGGTCCTCAAGTGGACCATGCAGACCATGCAACAGCCCACTGCAAAGAATTTGCATGGCATTTTGCAGAAAAAAAATCACTCAGATCCGCTCTGATTTGGATGCTTCAGTTGGTACAGTTCCAGTGGATGGAGCTTGGCTCTTCTATTTCCCCCCAGTATTATTGCATACTTTTCAAGGTGTGCATCCTGAGGATTTGGACAGGATCCTTGGAGAGGTGAAAACCACCAATTGAATATGCCAGACTTGCTGAGTGGGTGAAGGGGGTAGTCACTGTTTCCTTACAGCAAGGCAGAGTTACAGCTTGCCTAAAGGTGGCATTTGTGAGGGCATTGTTGAAAAAGCCATCCCTGAATCCCTCTATACTGGATAATTATTGGGCAGTGTCGAAGCTACCATTTTTGAGCAAGGTATTGGAGTGTGTGGTGGTCTCCCAACTCCAAGGGTTTATGGATGAAATGGATTATCTAGATCCATTTCAATCTCATTTCAGTCCTAGCTATAGGACAGAGACAGCTTTGGTTGCCTTCGTGGATGACCTACGCAGGGAACTAGACAGGGAAGTGTGTTCCTGTTGTGTCTGCTGGCCCTCTCAGTTGCTTTCAATACCACCAACCATGGTATCCTTTTTGGACTGCCTCACTGTGATAGGACTTGGAGACATTGTTTTACAGCAGTGCTGGGGGATTTCTGTTTGACCACCTTCCTATTGGCCTGTGAGGTTCTCAGGCTTTTGTTTTGCCCCTATGCTATTTAGGATACATGAAGCCACTGGAAGTTTTCCAGAGTTTTGAGGAGCAGTGTCGTCAATATGTGGATGACATCCAACCTAGTCCTAAATCAGTGTCTGCCATCAGTAATGGACTAGAGGAGGGTGGACAAATTGAAACTTAATCCAGACTCTTGGTTAGTTGGAAAGCAGATCAAAGAATAGGCATTCAGCCTGTGTTAAACTGGGGTTATACTCCCCTGAAGCCATAGGTTCACAGATTAGATATACTACTAGACTCAGCTTTGAACTTGTAGGCCAAGGTTTTTGTGGTAGCAAGAAGTGCTTTTGCACATTTAAAGCTTGTGCACTAACTTTGCTCGTTCCTTGAGACATCAGATCTGGCCATTGTGGTACATGCCTTAGTTACAACTCACTTGAACTACTGTAATGAGGTCTACTTGGGGCTGTCTTAGAAGGATGTTCAGGAACTTTAGGTAGTCCTAAAAGCTGCAGTCAGACTGTTAACATGGGCAGATTACAGAGACCATTCTACTCCCCTGTTGAAACAGCTCTTCTGGCTGACATTTTATTTCTGGACACAATTTAAAGTGTTGGTTATGACCTATAAAGCCCTATGTGGCTCAGGTCAAGGCTAATTGGCAGACCATATCTCCCTATATGAGTCATCCCAGGCTCCAAGATCCTCAGGAGAGGCCCTTCTCTCAGTCTCACCATCTTCACAAGCATGGCTGGTGGTGACATGAAAGAGGGCCTTCTTGGTGACTGCCCCTAGACTCTGGAACTCCCTTCTCAGGGAGGCCAGAATTGCCCCATCCTTGTTGTCCTTTTATTTTAATGTTCACTTTTTGTATGCTTTTCATTGTATTGTTCTTTTAAATTGTGAGCTATTTGAGTCCCAATTTTGGGGAGAAAGTGGGATACAAAATAATACATACATACCTATGTACATACATACATACATACATATATACATACATAAATGTTGTTGATGTTGTTATTAATGCCAGGGCATGTTGGATTTAGGATTTCACTGGAAAGGTGTAATTGCTTTGCCCTAAAGTGGTTATAGCTCACTCATTTCTCTTTCTTTCTACGATTCAAGTAATCAAGTAAACTTCCTCTCAAGCTTCCTGTTTTTCTACTGAAGTCAAACAATATAATGGTACATACAACATTATTAAAGGTTTTTTTTATATGCAACTCTGCTGAGAGACTGAATGATTTTCTTAACACCACCAGTGGTGGTGGAAGATCTTGAAGGCTGCAGGAAGAGAAGTGAATTGGAAAGGACACTGACATCAACATTTATTGAGATCTGCTACAGATACATTAGGGTGCACACCAGGGCATTTTTAAAGGAATTGTTGCTGTGTCTCCATTTTCTCATTCAAAATATTCATGAGTGGAAGCTTTGCTGCTGCATACAGTAGATTGTGACACTCAGATTGTGTTGAAAGTGATTTTTTTTAAAGGAGGAAGTCAATACAGAGCTGCAAATACATTTATATATGTCAGTATCCTAGCAATTTTTATTATTTTTTATTATTCTGCCTACCACCAGTAAATATCTGAATTAAACAGAAAAATCTCTAGAACTCTTCTTGCTGCATGATAAATGTTAGTGCCATTTTGAACCTAATAAATAGGTTCAAGGACTACATTTCTCATAGAAATCCATATCTTTCTCCCGTTAAGTCTGAAAGCTTTGTGTGTGCTCATTCTGAACCCTGTAACTTAATGTAGCATTTATGATACAACATCAAATCTATTTTCCAAGAAGTAGCTCTGTTAGTCTCTCGCACCATCAAATCTTTTTTTCCTTCTCCACATTACTTTGCTTAGATCCACTGTAACATTTTCAAAAACTAGAAGGCTCTTTGCTGTTTTGTGGCATTTTTGTTTGGTCTTAATAACTATGCAGTTGCCCCTCCACTTTCGCGGGGGATCTGTTCCAGATCTCCTCCCTGCAAAAATGGAATACCCCAAATATTCAAGTCACATAGGCTTGAATGGGGGAGTGCGGCTGTGGGTGCACACCCCATTTTATACCCCTCTGTTTCCCACCCACGAACAGGCGAGGGTCACAGACTTCAAATCTGCAAAAATGGAGGGACAACTATATTGTCTTTGTTTTTGGATTTTCCCCCCCTTATGAAGCTAAATGCTTTCTTCACTGTTTCTGGACTGTAAAAAGTGTGAAAATCAAAACATTACTCAAGAGGAAAATGCTTGCAATGTTCAATATTGTTTTGTGCTGAGTTCATTCTCATACATCAAGTGCTGCAAATAAAAGTTAAGGTAGAAGTAATTTTAACGATAGACTGCAGCAATAATCTAAATTTGAATTTTAAAAAATCAGGGTTTTTTTTTTAAATTGAAAGCATGGCTCATGTTAGCGCTCAGTATCTAAATCAAAGTACAATTTATTTTACCAACTGTTAGTTTGTATGATTCTCCAACTGCTTTACAATAGCAAAAAGTTGATTGGCTGCATTTCAGGAAATAGGCTGGATTTTTTATGAGGTGTCAAAGGTTTAAAATAGTCAGTGCTAGGTTCCTTATAGGTTTGTTAATATCACTTGGGCATTTAATAATAAACATTAACACAATAATGATTGGTTGCTTACATCGAAAAACTGCACCAAAAGACTTGAGAATGACAAACAGTTCTTTGTAATCAAAAAGTCCATTTATGAAACTAAATTGTCTAATATAAATAGCTGTTTGTACACGTCATTAATTTGGTAATAGCCTACAACAGGGCCTGTGTGCTAAGCTAAGAACTGTATAGAAAAAAGAAGGCCACATTTAATTGGAATCCTGTGTATCTGGTTCCTGGTTTAAATAAGAGGAAATTCCACTTGGATCAGTATATATATCCTCCCAAAGAACTGGTATGAGGAGGCTCAAACTCAAAAAGGTATTTTTCATTGAGTTTTCTCAATGCCACTTATCAATAAGATGCTTCTTGATGTAACTGTTAGTAAAATCTGTATTTTCTTTTATTTCTTCTACAGAGCTGCTCAGAAGTTGAACCTATCATCCAAAAAGAAGAAACATAAGCCTTCTACATCCTCTGTTTCTGAATCTCATCTTTTTGCTACAAAGTTCAGTATGACTTTACAGACTTCTCCTCCACCAGCTCCACCATGTTTGCTGAGAGCAGTCAACAAAGTCAAAGACACTCCTGGTTTGGGCAAGGTAGAAATTCACCCACAATCAATGTTTATTTATTTTTGCAATGCTTTATTAACTTTAGAAAAGAAAACTGTTCCCAAACAAAAACTGGAAGGCTGCTATATGACTAATGCAACAAACATGTTCATTGTGTTTGCACTAGTGCTAATAGTGTTTTGTAAAACAAATATTTACACCATATTCTATGTATATTAATTGAGGGCCTTTGCAGACTGCTAGAAATAGTACAAATTGAGTTAACTTTAACTGCCCTGGCTCAGTGCTAGGGAATCAAGGGAATTGTATTATTTTCTGAGATATTGAGCCTTCTCTGTCAGAGAGCTCTGGTGCCACAATAAACTACAGTTCCCATGATTCCCTAGCACTCAGTCAGGGCAGTTAAAGTGGACTCAATTTACACTATTTCTAGCAGTCTGGAAAGGCTCTGAGTTCCATGGAGTATGCTGCCATGTTAGTGCATCCCATAGGAGTGCATCTTTAAAGTGTGAACAACGTTTGCTGAATATTTCTGTAACACATAGTGGAGAACTCCAGTTTTCCCACTGCTTCTAACTGAGGTTTATGAACACACACTTGTCATTCACATTTTCATATTCTTGCTGCAGAAAATACTAATACACCAGTACTGTAACCTCAATTAAACCAGATATTTGCATAAAGCAATGGTCCTCAAATTTAGATCCAAACTGGTATGGTAGCAACATTGACTTAGACAGTCCAAAAGGGCCACCATCAGGCCGTGTTGGAAGCAGGGTATGCGCATAACACATGCCCCGAACATGGCTAGAAACCTTCCTAGGTGTGGCTGTTTTCCAAAGAGCTGGTCCAACCAGCATGAAAAGGAGAGGAAAAATCTGCTCGTTTTCAGCAGACTGGTTGGGAACTGCAGTGGTGGCCCAGATCTAGGCTGGGCATATGCGGCTGTGGCAGCCTCAACACAAATGGGCCCTATGCAATCCTGGGGTGGCCCTTTTGGGCCATCTGTTTCACCCCATTGTGAACCAAGTTTGGGTTCTAAATCAAGAGGCAGTTCTTGTTGGCAGGATGTTTTGACATAGTTCCTGAAATGTAGTGGGACATTGCAGACTTTCAAAGACTTAGAAACACAATCCTATTGAATCAAGAAAGCCAAAGGCCAACTGAGCCCATACTAGGCTAGCAAAAGCTGTGCTGAATCCAACCTCTCTTAGCCTTGGGTTGATGGGAATTACAACTACCTTTGCCTAGACTTAATTTTATGCTGACATTATGGCTGTATCCCTTGGCTTGAGGAAGTTTAGATCTTCTGAAGACTGGCCCCTCTATCACTTTACTTCATCTTTGGTGTTATTTGGGGTGAAGCAGTGTCTTCTGCTAGTATATCTTAGGCAGCAGAGCAGTTCTGCCAGCAGATTGCTGTGTTAGCACATCTCTGAGATCAGATGGCAGAAGAAACACCAAAAGGGTGTTTCTGACTGTAGAAGACTGCTGTCTAACCATCTATTGCCAGCACATCTTTGAGCAGAGAGGTCTTGTAGCACCTTTTAGACTAACTGAAAGAAAGAAGTTGGCATCATGAGCTTTCGTAGACTTCAGTCTACTTCCTCAGATGCTTTTGGTGGAGTGAAAGCCAGGGACAGACATATATATGCCCTTGGTATGTGAGAATGTCAATTCAAATTCAAAATCCTTTCTGTATGCAAATGAAATAGCAAGTCAAGTTTTAACAATGGTTGTTTGTGGACAAAGACATATCCATTGGATATGGAAATGGTAAGACCAGTTTGGCCAACAAGACATTGTTAATGAAAAAAGACCATCTAATGTCTATGAAAGCTCATGCTGCCAACTTCTTTCTTTCAGTTAGTATCAAAGATTCTACAAGATCTCTCTACATACTGATTCTACAGACTAACACAGCAATATCTTTGAATTCTAGCTCATCTTTGAGTTAGATGTGCATTCTAACCCAACATAATCAAAATTACTTTGAGGCAAAAAAAAAATCAGATTAAATTTGCATTCAGATTGAATTAATTTTAAAATTAAATATAATAATCTATACTTCATTAAAATAGATTATAATTTCAACTAATAATTTGAGGTCTTAGCATAACAAAGCAGTTGAATTAATTTGGGAGGACAAATGGGTAGAATCTTGTTTATCCCAAAAGATGGTCAAGCCCAGTTTCTATAATCTGATACCCCTTCAAAAGTGTTGGATTATCAACACTTGCCAGCCAGAATGATAAGGATTATAGTTCACCTGGATGGTGCCAGGTTGAGGAAGGCTGAATTAACCAGTCTGTTGATGTCTGATTGATTTGACTCTTTAAAGACTTCTAGAAGAGCATGTTGTGATTCTATCCAATGTAAATTTAAAATGGCTTTAATACAGTTCTCATGATAGATTTTAAATCCGTATACAGTCGCCCCCCCCATTTTCACAGACTTCAAGTCGGAGTCCCTCGCCCATTCGCGGACAGTGAACAGAGAGGGACAAAATGGGCCATGCGCCCGTGGTGCATGCCTGCACACCCCCACCGGTGCGCATCTCCATTCAAGCCAATGGGGCTTGAATATCCACAATTTTCCATTTTCATAGGGGGGGAGGCGGAATTGAAACCCCACGAGAACGGAGCGGCGACTGTATATTTTTGAGCAGCTTAATACAAATATAAGACAAATAATGCAAATATATGCTTTGTACAAAGATTTGCCTGAAAATGTGTAGGATTATGATGAGAGGCTGTGTGTGATGGAAGTAGA
>CM034701.1:335396689-335406865 GCA_020142125.1 Phrynosoma platyrhinos
TTTCCTGGGTTAAAAAGTAGTCTTATATGCCAGAAAATACAGTATATCAATGTTGTTCCAGGAGTTTTCAGCCCTGGCATCTTCTTTTCTGTTCTCCTTCAAGTCTTCACATAGGGGCTAAGCAGACGGTGCTTTTTGCCATCTTCAGAGCAAGGAAGGGGAGGGGCAGCCACACACTGGGCGCCCCAACCCCTTCCCCCAACCCCTTCCTTCGCACGGCGGTGCTCCAAGGATGCCTTTCCGCTGCAGCGTCCACACACGCTGCAGCGGAAAAGCTGCCGAAGGTGTGCTGGCAGCCTTTTGTGGCACACCTTCGGCCATTTGTGGAAGGAGTGCTATTTTAGCGCTCCTTCCAGGGGCGCCGAAGCTGCGCCGTGGGGCCGAGGAATGGGGATGCCTTGGCCCTGATCTGCAGCTTCCTGGGGTGACCCCGTGCCACCCGTCTGCTTCCCCCCATAGTCTCTGAGAACTGGGCAAGGGCTGCCTCAGCACTTCTCTCAGGCTGCCAATGATATGTGCAACAGGTGATAATTTCTTAGCCTTAAGAAGAAAAGGGGAAAAAAGAGGATCTAGGGATAAGGCAAGAGGCGAGGAGTCTGTTTATGCTTGATTATTTAGCAAACACAAAATTCATATTTTACAAAATATTAAAGAACCTCTGAATACAAGAGAGGTTACATAGGTAAATATAAACAAATATATCATTTCAAAAGGGAATATACCACAGAGAATGCTGATTTGGATTTTTAAAATGATGCTGTAGTGCAGGAAATATCTCTGAGATAGAATGCTATACAACATATAAAATGATGCAAAACAGAGAAAATGAAATGCATGTCTCATTGACATCAGTGAAACTTGAGCATGTAAACTTTTAGTAACCTAATTGATTTATGTGGGAATTAATACACTACATTTTCGCCATACTGCACCAAGTCTACATATAAAGAAATAAGCCATCATTATTATCTTGCCATTCCAGTATGTTCAAAAATATTAATATCTTCTGTGTCCTTTAGATTTTTTCTGAAGAATTAATATTCTTCAGCTGCAGTTGTTCATTTATATATTCTTCATCTTAATATACTAAAATTTACATTATGCTGCAAAGGTAAAATGGTGGCAACACTGAAATGGAAGTATATGAGCTTTTGGCTATCATGACAGGGTAAACTACAGTGGAAGTACAGGAGAAAAGATGGAATGTATGTTAGCAACTGTAGAGTACATGAATTAAACATAATTTCTACAATTCCATCATTAGGCAGTCCTGTTTTATTCAGTGGAACTTAGTTCTAACTTGATTTTTTAAAAAATATATGCAGAGATGGGAGCGTATGACTTTTGTTGTGGTTGATGTGTGCCTTCATGCCATTTCTGATTTACTGCAACCATAAAGCAAACCTTTCATGTTTTTTTTGGGGGGGGGGAATACATTTCTTTACCATTGCCATCCCCTGGGTGTTTGCCATAGCCATCCTCTGATGCTGAGAGAGTGTGACTTTCAAGTAACTGTATTTTTTGACTGTGAAAGACAAGATCCTAAAGTGCAAAGATGTAACACTACACTGAAGTTAGACTTGTCCCCATTCCAGTGTACAGAAGTAAGAGCTGGACAGTGAAGAAAGCCGATAAGAAGAAAATCAACTTATTTGACATGTGGTGCAGGAGAAGAGTGCTAAGGATACTGTGGATGGCCAAGGAAACAAAAGCCTGCTCTTTCCACACTTGTAAATTATACAGAAAAGTTCCATTAATTCAAGGAGGGTCCTGCTCTTCATATAGGTAACTGACAAAATAGAAGATTCCTCCTTGAATTAATGAAACTTGTCTGTAGTTTGAAACCATGCACTTTGTCTTTTTATAAGCACTTTTCCAAAAGCATTTTTAAAAATATGAGTAAATAAATGGAACATCAGAAATCACATTATGACACAATAGCTGAACAACTAGATATTGTCCAGTGTGAACTGGATTTAGGGGAAAGTAACAGATGTATTGTATTGTATTTATATACTGCTTTTCTCCCAGCAAGGGATTGAAAATAGCTCCTGCATAGTTTATCTTCTTACATAACTTAGGGAGTGGATTGTTTTGGGTGGATTGTTTTGGTATTGTTAGCATATACTTAGTAGATATTCTGTTTTAACAACTTTATGATTCAGTTTTTCATTAGGACTGAAGCAGCTGCTTTGACCTGCTTGATACATATTTGCAATAAAAATAAAGATTTGGCTGTCACCCACATTTTCAGGAGACTGAGGATACTGCAGTAATATTGTGTTGCTCAGAGATAAGTCTCAATGTGTTTGAAGGTGCTTATTTTCATGGAGTGTGTGCATAGAATTGAAGTCTTAGTAGTTTAAATAATGTGCACAGTATTAAAATATGCATTGACTCATCCAAAGAAGAATAGGTATTTAGTATTTTTCTTCCATCCTTTGACTTGCTCCCCATAAAACATATTAAAATCAGTTTCAATTTGGCATGAGTAACACTTTTCATCCGTGTTTACCTTTCTGTTCACAACACAGGAAGGATGACAATACAGCAGGATTGCTTCATTATTACTTTCCCAAAATTTCACTTGCACCGCTTTTACACCATACTTACGTTGCTTTTTAATGGAGATGTACCAGGGTTAAATCCAGTACTGCAGCTGAGCCTCAAAATCCTAATGAAGGCACAAACAGTAAAGAAAATCACACATTATGGGTCTTTTCTGGCCCCCATCTCTCTTCCAGATCAATTCCAAACCAAAGCCAATTAAAGTGAGAGTTGTATATATCTCCATGACCAATATACTTAAAAATTGGTTGCAGTCTCAAACCTGCTAACACTCATCTTTGCTCACACATCTAGACCACAGATTATTCCATTTGTTTTTCTTTGTTACATTACAGCCTTGTAGTGAGATCTTTTTATAAACTCTCATAGAAGTCCTTCTAGTATATAGAGGATCTCTTTGTATTTCTATCAGTGTGTTGGTAATCCCTTTCTCTGCCATCTGAACAGGCAGATTGTGACAGTGTTTTTCTGCTGTGGGCAACTGTAGCCAGGAGTTGATCTGTAGCCATGCTAGACCAATGGCTTTGAAATCCCCAACATATTCTAGTAGTTTGTGTAAACCTCACTTTGTTGATCAATATGTTTACAAAAACCCTTCTTTCTTGCCTCCAGCTTTGTGAATGCCTGGTAACAGATGTGAAGGTAAGATAAAATTGGACATTTCAGGAAAGATTTATGCTTAAGTCATGTGGATAGGATAGTGTGATTATTGGAGGAAGCCAGACTGTTCTTGCAGAAGCAGGGGCACAACAACAGAGCTCTGTTTTAGATGTAACAGCAAAACATGGCTTGTTGTTAGGAGAACAGAGCTCTGCTAACAGACAAGGTCAACTGAAGTGGTTTTGCATTGGTGTTTTGTGGCAGAGTTTTGAGGGGAAGACCTGGAATTCTGTTTCATTGCCTACCTAAGATTACTGAATAGGGATAGTGAGGGAGCTGCTGTAGTCATCTGCAACAGCAGTGGTATCTTTGTGTTCTTGCTAGTGGATGGGAGTGCAAGTGCAAGTTGATAGCCTATTGGAAGAGAAGATCCAACAATTTGAGGCCCGCTCTTCAGCATATTAGGGAGCATGAGGTTTTCTTTGATAGAGCAGAGCAGACTGTCCAGGATAAGGAACATAAAGGGGAAGGCTCTGGGGAGGAGGTCAGTTCCCAAACACAGGAGGAATATGACACAGAGTTAGAACCAGGGATCATTGGAGCTACATATTGATTTTAACCTCGCTGTCTTATCAGTGATGATGAGAAACAGCAATAAGAGCAACAGTGTCAGTCCGCAGAGAATATGCAGGAGGCTTGGAATATTTGGCACATGGAATGGCCCCTGCCAATTCTCAGAGGAGACATGTGGTATTGATAGGGGACTCCCTGGTGAGAGGAAACAAAGGTGACAGAGGAGAGGTGTGCCATTTTTCTGAGACAAAAGTACATGATGTAACCCAGAGGTTAAAATAAGACTTATCAATGGCATCCCTGTTCTTCCTGTTTCCCTAATTTTTTACCCAGATCCTCTCAACCTGGCTCCCAGGGTTTAAGCCATGGATGGATGTCTAAACAACTAAACTAAGATTTGTAAGGGGCATGTACAAGAAATGGAAAAGGAGGGAAATTACCAAAGAGAAGTTCAAACAAATAGCCAGCACATGTAGGGAGAAAGTCAGAAATGCTAAGTCAGAAAATGCAATAAGTAAGTAAAGGAGAGAACTAAGCTGCTGCTGAAATTTTTTTCATTGAGGCTGGGAAATCTACATATTTTTTGGGTCAGGAATATTTGTCAGTGTTCTAAGTTTTCCTGAAAGCTGGTTGAACTTCTGAAACATGAAGTCCTAATACTGCTCATGAGAAGTTTTTAAAAGGAATGGGGAGCAAAAACTATCTTCCCTTTTGAAACCTCAGCATTGGAATACATAGTAAGTCAAAAGTTAATTGCTGTAGGACAAATGAGAGTTAAAACCATTTTCCGTTAGAAACAATTTCGAGAGGAAGAACAAAAACTGTTTCTCCTTAGAGTTACCATGGTTACTGAAATAGGAACAAGAAGGAATACCCCATGAGGCATTTGAAGAAGACGTGTATGTTCATCATTGTAGTCAAACTGATTGTTCTATAAATTAAATAGCTAGTTCCACTTGGAATGAAAGCCAGGTGGCCTTTTGTCCTCATGTTAGAGTGGGCCATAACAAGAGATATTCCTCAGGAAACAGGTTTGATGGATCTGACTGAGGTCTTTGGCTGGCCAAGGTCCAATTAACTGTGCAAGGAAATGTTTAATACCTTTCACTGCAAGAGGTTTTAAAAACAAAACAGAAATGCACCCCCTTTAATTAATCAGACCATAAACCAAATTCAGTCCCAGATGTATACTGTCTCCATAATTGCACTTCTCATGGATAAATGTATATATGCAAACCAGAGCCTGTTTTGACTCTTCCACTGCTAGGTCTCCTTACACCAAGGGCCCATTCACACTACACAGTCATAGCACTATTATTCCACCTTAACTGCCCTGGTTCTGTCCTATGGAATCCTGGGTTTGTGGCAGTTTGGGAAGACCATTTAGACTCCTCAACCAGGAAGTGCCAATGCCTTACCAAGCTGCATACCATAGGATTCCATAGGATTATTGCATAGCAGCTCAAGTGGAAGGATAATGTTATAATTGTGTAGTGTGAATGGGCCCCTATATTTATACACAACAAAGGAGGGGAGAGAGAATCAGTTACTGCAGATTGTTGTTTCTTAAATAATGGCAGGATATGTTTATGACAAGGACAGATCCTTGGATCTTTGCTGGTTTCTTAGGGTTACAATGATGTCAGAATGATATAAAGATACCTGGCATACATGAATTACGCACATGAAGGGGTGAAATGTGTAGAAAGGGGCCACATGACCACATCTATATCTCTGTTTTTAGTCACTCATATTCCTCTCAGCACCACTTTCCACAGTTTTTCTGGACTTCTGAGGGAGAAGAAAGCTTCACACTTTGGGTTAAATTAAATATTAGTGTGTCAGTGTTTTTGACCGGCATCCATAGTTTTTTGTAGGTTTTTCGGGCTGTGTGGCCGTGTTCTAGAAGAGTTTCTTTCTGACGTTTCACCAGCATCTGTGGCTGGCATCTTTTCTGAATGGAAACCCACTTGGTGACCTTGGGCAAGTCAGAGGACAGCAATGGTAACCTTCCTCTGAATGAATCTTGCTCTGATAGGGTTGTTTAAGTCAGAGATAACTTGAAGGCATATGACAACAACAGTATTAACCTTTTTAAAGGAGAAGGCCTCGTTCACAGAACTATTACCGTCTTTGGCACTTAAAGAGTTTAGCAGACTGTTGGTTCCATTGCCACAGGCTAAATCAACATGTGATCAGATGATATCCACATGCTTTTCTAAATGCACAATCACATGTGGACAACTGTGTTCTTGCTTGTTTGTGTTAAATGTAATAGGCACTGCCTGCTTACCTGCCTGTATTGCTTAGAAGATGAACAACCCACAGCAGACTGAACCAAAAAATAATTTTTCCAGACTGTGGTTCAGAAACACAGCTAGCTTGCCTGGAATATCAAGAGAGGCTGCTTCAGAAATGGTAGGGCTCATTATTCCTGAAGCTTTGGGAAAAGGAGGATGTCATCTCTGTAGTTGTCATAGTGGCAGAAAAGTATAGCAACATTGTGTTTATTTTAACTGTTATATCTGCCCTGCTTATGCAGTTTTAAAATAAGATTCACTTAGAATATCTGATGAGTATGCAGCCTCTCTTGTATGTTGTAAAAGTATATTATTGTTGCAAATTTGTAAGAATTTGTTTTCATTTCAGAAAGTTCACAGTTGATCATTACTGTACTGTTATACATGTTATAAGTATGCTATTTTGTATGTTAATAGCACAATATATTGTTTTATGTTTAACAATACTGTGGGCTGAGCACAGACACACTGTTTTCCTGGGTGTTTTGTTATTTACCTTGTTGACCCCAATAACTTTGCAATTTTCATAAGAAAAGGAAAATTCTCAAGGAAACCATGATATTTTCCTTACTTTCAAAAGGCATTATACTGAATATTTCCTATCAGTTGTTTTAATTCTATCTCTCTCTGGGTATATTTGAGCTCAAAAACTGAACTGAAATACTATTTTTTTATTTAATTGGATCATTATTGTTCCAATTGCAATTATGTAATATACTTAGCCCACAACAACAACAACAACAACAACAACAAAAATGTAATTATATCCCACCTCTCTGTAAAATACAACCGGGGCAGTTTACAAGATAAAAACAAACAGTCCAGTCCCCCAGTAGCCCCCCCCCATTAAAATACAATTAAACAATTGAAATTTAAAACATACTTAAAAATAATAGGTTTCAATAAATGACAAATAAATTAGATTAAAATAACTATAACAGAAAACAGGGACAGGCATAATTTTATTTTATTTTCTGTGGCTGGTTATCTACTCAGGAAAGGTCTCCTGGAAGAGATCCATCTTAACAGCTTTTTAAAATCTGTAAGATGGTCAAGTGACAGATCTCATCCGGCAGGCCATTCCAAAGTCTGGGAGCGATAGCCGAAAAGGTCCTCTGAGCAGTTGCAGATAGTCTAGTTTTAATAGATAGCAATACATTCTTCCCAGAGGACCTCAGTGCGCGGGGTGGCTTATACGGAAGGAGGTGGTTGTGAAGATAAGTTGGACCCCAGCCATTTAGGGCTTTAAAGATGATGACTAACACCTTGTACTGTGTCCAGAAACTGATAGGCAGCCAGTGAAGCGATCTTAGAATAGGTGTAATGCCTGAGACCAACCTGTGGACAAACCATATCCACTTATTCTTTATCCACCAAATCCATGGCTTGAAAATGTTTTTAAAACTTTGTTTTTGCCATTTTACATAGGGGACACCATTTTACTATCTCATTGTATTTAATGGGATTTGAGCATCCACGGTATCCATAATGTGTCCTGGAACCAAACCACAGTGGATACCAAGAGCCTGTAGTGAGTTGTATTAGAGATGTGTTATGTGTATTAATGAACTTGGGAAATTATTGGTATCTTTATCTATCTAAATATTCACTCTCTGCATTAATAAACTTCCTTTAAAAATAACAGTAGAATTGGATGTAGCAAACTGCTGCCTTGGAATTGAAAACTCTAGAACCATGTTGGTGAACCTATGGCAAGCGTGCCAGAGATGGCACATGAAGCCATTTTCCCTGGCATGCGAAGCAGGGAAGAGGAGGAAAAGGTATGTGCTTGTTCCTCCTCCTCATGGCCGTTCCAGGCCTTCAGCTGCCTCCAGAGAGGCAGCTGAAGAACTGGTAAGGTGCAGGGGGAGGAGCAGGAACAGGCGCATGCCTGTTCCTCTTCTTATCCACTCCGGGTATTCAGCTATCTCTGGAGAGGCAGCTGAAGGACCAGGAAGGCAGGGGAAGAATTCCTGCCCTGGAAGTCCCACCCATGGAGGTCGAAGGTCCTTCCCCCCGGCACTGGGTAACACCTGATGCCAGAAGACCTTTTAGTTTGGGCAGTCAGCCTCTAAAGGTCTGCCATCACTGTCCTGGAATATTATAATTTCTATCAAAATGTCTTAATAGTATGTTTTTAATTTTAAAAATCTACGCTTTTTCTGATATGTAGTTAATTATTAGTACATTATACCTTGCATAATATATCTCCCTTTTTTGGCGGTATCCTAGGCCTAGTAATTTGATCTGCAGCTTTCAGATCTACATTTTGAACAGTCTAATTATTTGCAGAGGTTTAAATCTCTGTGGTCAAGGTTATTAGAAATTAGGAAAGTCATGATGAAAGAAACTAAAATTATAAGGTGCTTTAAGTATGCTGCAAAAGGAATTTAAATGTGGAATGCTCCAGTACTGGGAACTGATGCAAGCAATTTTGGTACAGGCAAATGTGAATTGAAACAAAACTTCATATATACACATGCACATTGTTATTCTGAAATTCTACTTTCCAAAAATATACACCTTTTCTTTTGTTACTTGATTCCCCTCTGCAGATGCCCATGAACCTTGCTTAGAGGAAGATAACAGCATGGTAAAGCTGTTGGAAACTACATTATAGTAGTGCTGTAATAACAGGGACTAATGATCCAACAGAGTCTATTGATTCATCCCCATGGTCACTCAGCTCTGCACTGTCTTCAAGACACCAACTTTTTTGTCTTGGCTAGGTACATAGTTTTCAGTGCACTGAAGAAGATCTGAGGATGTACCCAACACAGTAGGGAGGAAGTGTATTCCTTTACTTTTGATTTTCCAGAGACAATCCCACTTCATGTGTGGAAGAAAGGTGTCTTAAAATGTTATATATATTGAAGTGATGGCTATGTTACTGGTAGGTGTTTTGACACACACAGAGATGAAAGCCAATTTCTCTTAGTGCAATCCCACATTGCTAGGAAATGCATAAACATAACTTAGGGGGGAAGCAGACGAGAGCTTCCCAGACGCCCTGGGCCGGCGCGCCGCGGGGCCGCAGCCTCCGCACCTCGGCGCACCGGCAGCGACCCTGGAAGGAGCGCTAAATCAGCGCTCCTTCCTCAAGACAGCGAAAGTGCGCATTAACAGCGGCGGGCGCACTTTCTCTGTCTTTTCCGCCGCGGCGCGTTCGGCTGCCGCGGCGTGAGGTCTTCCCCGGAGCGCCGGCCGTGCGGAGGGCCGGCGACTCCGAGGGCGACCTCAGGGAGAGGAAGGGGCGCCGAACGTGCGGCTGCCCCTCCTCTTCCAAGCCTCCAAGACGACCCTATTAGTCGTCTGCCGAGGCCCTTAGTTGCTTAGATGGAACCAGACATAACTCCTTGGACTAGTAGTTATCTCCCAGAAAATTTCTAGTGAGGTGAGAGAGCAACATCATCTGTCCATATGTGATTGTGGTATTTTCCCATAATATACAGCAGTCATCTGAGATCTTAGCTACAGGGAGGTGGCTGTATAAGACAACAGGTAGGTTTGAAGTGAGGTATAGTAAGCAGTAGATGAGCTTTATGGAAGCTGCAAAAAGTCAATTTAAACATTGATACATTCCTTCTATCTTCCCACACTCACCATAAAAGAAAACTCAGGGCAGGCAAAGAGATGTGGAGAGAAATGTTTGTAATCTGCTCATTGATGGTTCTAGTTTTTATCTAGGGAGCAACCTTATCAGGATTCTCCTTCTTATTAAAACCACTATACATAGAGGAAGCCTATAGAAGGGACCAATCGGTTATTAGATGCCAGCTGAGCTTACCAGCTTATTTCAAAGAGCTTGACATACTGATCTATGTGTGCTAACTCTGCACCAATTTGCCTTTTTATCCTATTTACACAAATTATCCAGAAAGACATGGGGGCAGCATGTGATTTCCCTCTGCCCCCCCCATTTTTTTTTTAATGAAATGCCCTTAAACCATCCATCTTTAATTTTGATCTCCATGGTGAATGCTATTTTCATCAAATTTGCTTGGAAAACTGGATGGAGGATGAATCCCTTCCTCACCAACCCTTGTATATAAGACTTGGCAGCCATCTGTCTGAAGTCTGGCAGACCTTATTGTTAGGTTTAGATGGGACATAGAGTCAATGTTAAAATGTTGAA
>CM034701.1:335417359-335433488 GCA_020142125.1 Phrynosoma platyrhinos
TCTAATCATCGTATCTTTTACTAAGTCTTGTTCCAAATCTATTGCTTGGCATTGTCCTCTTTTTAACTTTCTTCCTTAACTTTAATCAGTAGCTGTTTCAAATAATCTGCTATTTTCTGCTAGTAATATAGTATTGTCTGCATATCTCATTGTTATTATTATTTAAGAAAAAAAGTGATCCTTCAGGTACCATAGTTCCATACCATTTAGACATTGAAAGGTAAAAAAGAAGTACTTGGGCTCACGCTGAAAGTCAATTACATATAGGAGAAATATGGATGAAATAAGTTCATATAAGCAAGCCCCTGTCAACAACCTAGCTGTCATCTTCTCAATGGGGGTAGAGTTCAAAGACATAGCTGCGTTAATCTGGAATATCAGTATACAAAGGGATCTTGTAGCACCTTTGAGAGTAACTGAGCTAAACATGTAGCATAAAGTTTTGATGACTTGGTCTACTTCCTCAGATGCAGTCTCCTCAATGTCTTCCACACATATCTCTCACTGTATTCTTTGTAACAGAATAAGGACTACCCAGCACAACATGTCCAGTCCATGCAGAAAATTTCTCACAGTGAGTGCCAAGGTGTCCTCAGAGAAAAGGTAAATTTGGTATCTGTGTCACCTGCAAAATACTTTTTCTGGAGTATGTAGTTATTTCAGACTTATCCAGTGTCAAAAGATGAGCATCTAGCTTGTTTAAGCCTCTTCCCAGTTTGACAATTATATGCAATAGCTTGGGGCATAGAAAAATGCTATGGAGGTGCTCAGATCACTTGTCTTTCCTATACTTTGCTTTTAATGTTGCACAATTCAGTGGTGTCACTTGGATTGGTGTCACCTGGTGTGGAAACCCATGGTATCCTTTCCCCATTGACCTCCCTTATTACACTATACAGAATGCTTAGTCATGTTTTTTGTACTAATGTTACTCGTAAATTGTAATTCCCATATATCGCTGAATGTAATGGCAATAGTTGTAACATACACAACTAGCAAAATTAAAATTATACCTTTAAATTACAATATCACAAGCATAGCCTAAATATATTTGCATAGTTTCATGTGATTAAAGTGAAAATTTAGTAAGGCGTGATGTTTTGAAAGAAAAATTGAAAAGAGTATTTTTTTAAAAACAACAACTGAGGCCTCTCTTTTCTCCACCCACTGAGCCTTGCACCATTCACACTTTATCTTCTGCAAGTGCCACAACCCATTTCTGCCCAAAGGCAGACATTTGGGGAGCAGTGGTGTCACCCCTCCTTAGGGTGTCATTTGGTATAGTCGATGCTCCCTGCACTTCCTGAGTGACACCTCTGGCACAATTGAAGCAGCATAGGACCTACCATGTTTATTTCACATTTTTCTTTACTAGCAAATTTTTACTGTCTTTTCAATAAATATATAATAACAAATTATGCATTGTACTTATAAAAGGGACATGGTGGCTTAGTGGTTAAGATGCCAATTCTGATTATTGTAAGATCAGAAGGTTGGCAGTTCAGAGCCCAAGTGCCACATGACAGAGTGAGCTCCCATCACTAGTCCTAGATTCTGCCCACCTAGCAGTTCAAAAGCATGCAAATGCAAGTAGATAACAGGTACCACTTTGGTGGGAAAGTAACAGCATTTGGTGCAGTCATGCTGGCTACACAACCACCGGAGTCGTCTTCAGACAACGCTTACTCTTTCGCTTAGTAACGGAGATGAAAACCTTTTCCTACAGTTGGCTACCACTAGACATTCATGGCAAGGGAAAACTTTTATCTTTACCAACTTATAAATATGTAATGCGAGGGGGTATCATAAAGTTTTAATTATCACCTTTAAAAAAATTGACAGAAAGTTTGTTTTGATTTGTAGTTGTTAACCTATCTCTACATAGTCATCATCCAGATTTACACATTTTCCACAGCGTTTCTTGCCCCTCCAAATACTGTTATTGTAGAAGTCTGCAGATTGCACCTTAAACCACTCTTCCACTTCATGAACGATGTCATCTGTGTTGTCAAATTGGTGATGCCGCAATGGATTTTTCATTTTTGGGAAAAGAAAAAGTAACTTGGTGATGATGACACTGACAAAATTTCATCAATATACCATAATAATTTCCAGGTGATAATTATCGTTTTACAATACCCCCTCGTACTTCTCCATCTTGCACTTTAATCACTTCTGGCACAACGTGTAACAAAAATAAAGGACACAATGAGCTGATTTTCTCAACATTATGCACTTAGGGATCAATGATGACACTGACAAAATTTCATCAATATACCACAATAAATTCTGGGTGATAATTATTACTTTACGATACCCCCTCATATGTGTAATATGTAGGAAGAAACATTAACAAAAAACTCCGTATATCTCTGCCCCATCACTAAAGCAAAGCAGCTTCATTTATGTACCGCTTCATATCATGCTATGGGATGTCTAAGTGGTTTACAACTGTAAGCTCATTGCCCCCCAACAGCTGGGTACTCATTTTAGTGACCTCGGAAGGATGCAGGCCTGAGTCTAGCCTGAGCCCTGGCTAGTATTGAACTTGCAACCTTGTGGTCTATGACTGAGTGGCTGCAGTACAGGCATTTAACCACTGCGCCACCAGGGCTGTGAGTGGATATTGTATATACTTGTGTCAAAGTGTAAATGTTTTAGTAAAAAGATCCCAAAAAGCCTGGGTCAACTTATCCATGTTGGGCCAATGCAGATGGCCCGTTTGGGGCAGCTCTGGGCCACCCCTGGGAATGGCAGATTGGGGTCGTGTCAACCACACACCACAGCTCTGATCTTCCTTTTTGCCACTCCTTTTTGGGGTGGCAAAATGCTGCTCCTTTTTGGGGTGGCAAAAGGCTTCCCTTAGAGCTGCCACTCTTCTGGGAAGAGATCCCATTTAACTATGTGAATATTGATAGAATGGGAGGTTTGTTTTTTTCCAGGCATTGTGTTTTCATCATGTTTGCACTGTGGATTCCTCTACTGGCAGGAGGTTGGACTGGATGGCCCTTGAGATCCCTTCCCAGCTCTGTGATTACATGATGTTTGAGGCACACACATAATGCTCTTTCAGTCTAATCCAGTTCTTTGCAATCACAGGCTGTGTGTACCACATATGCCCCAAAATTTATATTTTTCTCTACTCATTTCCCCTTTTCTTCTGTTTTCTATTCAAACATGTCTGTTCTGTTTTCTGTCACCAATGTGTTGGTTTCCCTGCCTTATAAATTCTTTAGAAATGCTACTAATTCATTTTTTACCAAGTTGTCAATATCTGTTCCCACCAATGAACTTCATGATTTTCACTCTAAATCATAACATTTCCATATGATCCATTTATTTCTTAAACAGAGTATATAAGCTGAGTGATGGATTGCCTTAATTAAAAAAGCAGTGTATGCTGCTTTATATAAACTGATCCCTTATGGTATTCTACACCTCTCAGCCTTGTATCAACATACTGTTCAACAAGGCATTCATTCAGGGTAGAAGTTAAAATGGAGGAAGGAAACACACCTAACCTAAAGTTCAGTATTTGTCTTCATTAAATTAATGATTGCTTAGTTAAATATACAACCTTTCATTTGCTTAGATAGTGCCAAATAGACAAAGGCCAGTAGCCAGTAACATGAGTTGAATACGGAAATTTAATTTTTGAAGAACCATAGTTCATGACATCGATCAGTCAGCTGGAGGCCATGTATCTCCTGCTGTATACTCAGTCCTAAAGTCAAAATAAAGGGCATGACCACCTTCCATTCTTTTGGCTTGGCAATGAACAGAACTACAGATTGAGTATCCTCATCATAAATTCTTGGGACCAGAAGTGTTCTGTATTTCAGATTTTTTTCAGATTTTGGAATCCTTGTATTTGTACATACATAATACAAGACTGGAGAGAGAAACTGAGGATCTGTTGAATCTACCAGCTGAATCTATTTTACAGTTCCTTGCATCTCTTTCCAGCTGTGTGTCTCACCAGTCATGTCTCTCTCCAGCCTCACAAATACAATACAGGTATTTACTACTCTACTTGTGTTATAGCTCAAAATGCTTTGGATTTTGGAGGACTTCAGATTTTGGAATTCCAGACAAGAGATACTCAAACTGTACTAACATTGACAAAGAGTTGCTTGAACATAGACTCATTCATTTCAGTAGAAGGAGATATTCTGCATGTATAGAAGAATAAATATGCCAATCTGCTGTTCTTTTGACATGATCGCACAAGTTTTTGTATTTCTGGGAGCTTTGTTTGTGTGCGGAGCAAGAGTGACCACAATATTGGTCAATATGAAGGAAGAGGAATTCTAATATTTATTGCTTTCACTCCAAAAAATGATTGAGAACCTTGTGGAAGGTTCTAGGTAAACAACAAATATTATCATTACAGTGCAGTGGTCATGCTTACATTGTGTTGCGGCTAATACTTATCAAAAAACTTACAGACCTTGCTTGTTTAGGTATTGATGCATTAAAATTTATATCTTTTTATTCCCAATAACACAATTCTATGCAGGGTTACCCAGAGGTTAGTCCTACTGATGTTGATTTTAGCCCTAGCCAGTTCCTTAGATATTATGAAAGAGAGAAACTATGGCAAGTTATAGCCTATGTATAATATTTGAGAAGATTCTAATATTACAGAGAAACCATAGCCCCCACCATAACCCTTCATAATGCTAAATCAGTTTTCATGAAATTACAAGGTGATACACCTGTCACAAGTAAAGTTGTCTGTGAAAATTGTTTTGGTTTCCCACATGTTAAAATCAATCACAGACAGATTAAGTTGTTCGAATTAATCTCAAATCCCCTTGTAAAATTCTTTTTAATTTTGCTGTTTTGGGTTCCTGTCCTTCCTGTTTTGCTAAGTTTTGAAAAAGCATCTTTCTTCAAAAATAGTGTCCATTGCTAAGAGAGGCTGCGAAATCATTAACCCCTTTTTCTTGGGCAGATGTTAAGTGGTAAATGGGTGTTTTCTTGTGCTAACAATTCCAAACAGTCTTGGATGATGCCCATTTTCTTAATCCACTTCCGTTTCAGTCAAGGTGTTGGAATAAATTGCACTAATTATAGCTGGTAGATTCAACTTGTTTCCATTGTGAGTGTTCCTCTACCAAGAAAAAAAAGATGGCCATGAAATGTGTAGTCTCTTGGACTTTTCAGTATATTTCAGTCACACAGGCAATAAGATCCTTCTGGAAAGTCTGTATTGGGAGTTTAGAGGCAGTGCTTTGCCCTGGTTCCACTTCTCCTTGGATGGTTGTTTAAAGAAGATTTTTGCTAGGAGATTTTTGCTCCTTGTTCTTGTTATATACCTTCAGGCCACCTCTGACTTCTGGCAACCCTACATTTTCTTGGCAAGATTTATTCAGAGGAGATTTGCCATTACATTCCTTTTAGGCAGAGCGATTGTGTCTCGGCCTAGGTCACTTAAGATGCATCTACACTGTAGAAATAATGCAGTTTGATACCACTTTAACTTCCATGGCCCCATCCTACATAATCCTGGGATTTATAGTTTTGTGAAGCACCAGCACTTCTTGTCAGAGAAGGCTAAAGACCTTGTAAAATTACAAATCCCAGGGTTCCATAGGATAGAGCAATAACTTTTAAAGTGTTGTCAATAACTGCATTATTTCTACAGATTCTATTCTCTACAGAATTGTTCTTGAATTCAGAATGGATACTGGAGTCACAAGTGGTCTTGACTGATAATTCAATTGTGACAATAATTGAAGAGTTAGATAACTCACTACAGTTCTCCCTGTTACAGGAACCTTGGTCTTAATACATTAAAGCTGCACTGGGGTTGCCTTTGATATTAATCTGGAAACTTCAGTTAGCCAAAAACAGGACTTCAGGAATGTTTACTAGGATGGCAGAATTTAATTTCAATGGCTTTTAGTAATTTTCCACACTGAATTCAAAGAGTTAATCTTTAAAGTCTTGAATAGCTTGGGACTCTGTAACCCTATGGATTGGCTCTTTCCATCCTTGTTTGTTAAGACCTTGAGGTCATTCTTGGATAAGCTTCTCTGGGCCACTGCTAACTGACTATTAAGGAGAGGATTTTTATTGTGAAATGCCTTCCCCAGAGAGGCTGGCCTGATTATTTCATGTTCTTTTCAAATCAGGAGAATCCTTTAAAATGTATTTCTTCTAGCTTTTAAGACCTTTTTAGATGCTGATTTTGTAGTACTAGTTACAGTAGTAGCAACTGTAGCATGTCTATACTCAATAGTTGCTAGTTTACATTTCTTCTGGCGGCTGCATCTACACTGCAGAATTAATACAGTTTGATACCGCTTCAACTGCCATGACTCAGTGGTATGGAATTCTGGGATTTGAAGTTTTGTGAGATATTTTACTTTCACTGTCAGAGAGCTCTGGTTCCACCATAAACTACAAATGCCAATATTCTATAGGATGGATCCAGACTGTTAAAGCTCAATGGATATAATCAACACAAAATACGTTCTATGAGCCTTGAGGGGTCAACGAAAAGAGTTTTACAGGGAGATGATTTATTCTGGGATAATGGTAACATTCAGAGTCCAGGTGTCAACTCACTCCATGGCAGCTGGTGATACTAAGTCCAGAGTGTCTCTCCAAAAGATCTTAGTCACACTCTCTTTCTTTCTGCATCAATTAGTCCAATTAGCTTGTTCTCCCTCTGTGTTGTAGTCTGCAGTTCTTCTCTCTGTTTCCTCCATATTTGAAGAGTACATGATACAGAGCTTCTCACCATGAGATGGTACAAAATCTTTAATATTTGTAAGTAAACCTACTTCAGCTATTTTTGCCAAAGATGACTAAGGAGATTATCACACACGCAAATAAAACGTCCTTTCCCCAACAGGATAAGGTTGCCTTACAGGTTGCTATCGGGTGTTCTTGCACAGGTAAATGCTGCTGATGCTGCCAAGCAACTAAACCCCATCTCCCAGCCACACTTAGCCTCCTTATTGTGAAGTACGGTACACCACTCGGAGAACCACATACATGTATAGGTTAGAAATGTTACTTGTGGTAAAAATTTAGGAAGGTCAAAAAGATAAACCAAGATATATTGGTAGTACACTGGATTACCACCCATGAAAATGTGTGAGTGTGTTGTCCTCCATCAGGAAATTGTGCTCTTTTTCTGCTGGGGATGATAGGACTGGACCAGGACCAGTTGCAGGTTTGAGGATGCCATCCATGGACTCTAGAAAGCCTCTCTGGTGACAGCACAGACATTAATGCCCACCTGTGGCTCTGTGTCATGCTATTGGCATCATAGCTTTACTTCAGGGCATCGTGGGAGATTTAAGTAGTGGTTTCTGTCTGGTATCCCATTCCTCTTCCACAAAGTAGGGCCTGCAGAGGTAGTAGGTGGTAGAAGGACAGTACATATATTAATTGAGATGGGGAGATTATTTAACTTAGACTGACTCCCTTTGATTCTACTTGCTGTGAAGCCTTAATAAAACTTAAAATCACCTGAACTGGTACCAGCATATTCTATTGGAGAACTGGGCATATTAAATCCAAGTTGTATTCTGAGGATAGCAAGAGAGCAGGGAGAATGTGTTAGTACTGCAGTTGCGACCTCAGGAAGTTCCTGTACTTTGTGAAGTACAGTATCCTTCCATCTGATTTGATAATGTGAAATGACAACAGAGGATTAGATCTAGATTAGGACAAATGTAAGTTGTGCTGCTGTTACCCACTGCCAGTGTATCTGTGCTTTCAAGGATCCACCACACTATGAACCTGGAAACCATCCTTTTTAAAGAATTCGTCTCCCAGATTCCAACAAACATAATTGTTTCCAAATAAAATAAAATTTAAAAAAATCCAAAAAACCAAAAAAACCCAGCAACTTTTACAAGCTCTAACTATTTCCTTTCACACAATACCTCGGTGAATTTGCTGTATCCTGTGCCCACTTTTATTTTTGTATAGAAGAATGAGCCCAAATGAGAGAGTAAAATTATTTGCATTTTCTTCATGGTAAACATTTGTATAGTAATGACTGACTTTGTGTATGGATCAGCCATTTTATGTGTTCTCAAATGCATACACCCCCCACAGATCATTGAAATACACTATAGCTAATCTAACCCATAACAATCACTATAATTAGATTAGCCTTTTCAATAGTGCAGACTTCATAAAATTCTGTTAATAAAACAGAAACAGCACTAATAAAATAAAAAGGAGTTCTGTGTTTGTTTGTTTTTAAGGTCACAGCAATGAAATTCAGTGGATACATTTACTTGTCAGCTGGCGGCAAAACTCGTGTTATGCTAGAAACATTCAGTAAACAGTTTGTCTTTATATTTCTTTAAAGGATCATATTAAAAAGTATGTGTTCTCAGATGGGAATGCTTATTTTTCTTTCTTACCCTGAAAGACTTGATTCTTAATGACAGTGTTTTTGCTATTTCATAGTTAACAAATGCCAGAGTGCTGCTTTGAGGGGCTCAGGCTGAATGTATAATGTGTGTGTAGGGGACAGATACACAACACACACACTACAAGTGTAATGTTTGAAAGTGAGGAATTTCAAGACAGTAAGAGGGCTAGTGCAGCATTAGTTACAAAATGGCTTTCAGAGCACTCTGTATTTCTTTCTGCTCTTAATAAAGTGGAGTGGGTGCATTATCCAATGCTTGAAAAAGTGATCTCTTTGGACTACTGCAGGTTGAGTGTTCCTTATCATTAATGCTTGGGACCAGACGTGTTTGGTTTTTTTTTTTTTTTAATTGGAATACTTGTATTTGCATGTATGTACATAATGTGACATTTTGGAGATGGATCACAAGTTTAAACATAAAATTCATTAATGTTTGATATCCACATTGCTTGGAGGTAATTTTATACAATATATTACATAATGTCATGCATGAAACAAAGTTTATGTACACTGAACCATCAGAAAGCAAATGTGTCACTATCTCTCAGCCACCCATAAAAAAATGTTTTTGGATATTTCAGATTTTAGTGTTCTGGATAATAGAGATTCAATCTATTTTCTCAGAATCACTCATCAAGAGAATGTGGGAGTTGAAGCCAAAAAAGTAACTTTTGCAAGTAAAGCTGTTATCAAAGGGAAAAGGTTAAACAATTTTACATCCCATGATCAGTGCTTCCAGCCTCTGTCTTCATTATAATTAAGAATATGTTGTAAAGTTCATGTTATGTGACTTTTAAATATGAATGGACATGAAAAACAATGGTGGAGAGAAATTATCACAAGTCACAGCTAATTCCCCACTCAATCTGGTATCCATTTTTTATTACCTACGTGCATATATGCTTTTGTCAAGAAATGCAGAATTATTTGGCCCTCATACACTAAGCAGTGGACATGTATTGTGTAGCTTTCATAATTCTTGTTCTGCTGTCTGCAAGGGGAGAGCAAACAATGCAAAACCCAACTGCCTGACCTGAAAGTTCTGTTACTCTTCTGCATGTCTTCTCTGGTTTCTATAGATATGTCTAACATATTTCTATCTGGAGTTTGTTTTTTGTTTTTTTTGTAGATTTCAGATCTGAAAATATCTGTTGCAAAGAATGTGGGAAACAATTGGATTGTGCTGCGGACTTGAGTTCTGTGGTTTTGAACATTCATGGAGGGGTGACCTCTGTTAAAATCAATGGGGCATGCCCCATTCAAGCCTATGGGGCTTGAATATTGGTGAATCTCTGTTTTCACAGGGGGTGATGTCCGGAACAGATCCCCTGCCAAAACGAAGGGCTGACTATATTTATTGCAGTTTTCCTCATGTCACTCATATTTCACCAATCCTACTGTAGTGGAGGCAATAAAATATGTATCATGTAGGTGCTGGAGCAAGGACTGGATTCAATTGGATGTTGGTAGGGAGACTTAAAAAGGGGCTAACACAAGGTGAACTCAGAGATCTGCCAAGATGACAATCTGCTGGCTCAGATTTCCTGGCTAAGGAGACAAAAGGTAGAGAAAAGGTTGGGCAAGGAAGGAACCAAGTTGCACAACAGCCATACATCCCCTTGCCAAGGGAGACATAGCCACAGTGCTGACACATAGACCAGCAGAGGGTGGTCCCACATAGTTTCCAACACCCTTACGTTGGGAATGATTTGAATTTAGCACAATTTAAATTAGCCAGGTGTCAGATCATCAGGCCTTTGGCCAATTATGTTTGCACTTAACAATGGCAACCCTGTATTTTCTTTAAGATGATAAAAGTCCAGGAAACCAAGATCTATGGGAAATGGCTGAGGGAGATGAATATGTTCAACTTGGAGAAGAGAAGATTGAAAATGAATACCTGATGGGATGTCAGGTAGAAGATGGAGCAAGTTTGTTTCCTGTTGTTCCAGAAACTAGACCATGAACCAGTGGATTTAAATTGCCAGAAAAGAGATTCTACCTAAACATTAGCAAAAACGTATTGGCTGTAAACACTTCTTGACAGAGAAATAGACTTTTAAGTTGATGGACTCTCTTTCCCATGTGTATATGCTACTCTTTAATCTCACTCATTATCTTTCTGTAGATGGGTGAGAAATGAAGTTTTCTAAAATCCATGCAAATGTTTCCTTCTCAAAACAAGGACTAGAAAAGAAGAAGGGCATGAAATTATGGTTAGGAGTTTTAATCTGCATTCTGATAATGTTTTTAGTTCATTGAAGTAATTTGGTTCAGTACTGTAATTTGATGTATTTAAATTTCTCTTTGTCAACATAAATGTTATCAATGTGTTTGAGGCTTTTACATCTAAATATAACATAGTAGCACTTCCTCTCTAATTTTCCTATCTCTGGGCTAGTATTATCCCTAATTAACCTGGGCTGGTGGAAAACAACACTATATTGGTGTAAAAAGAAAAATCTTTACTGGCAGAGAGAGACCAGAAGATTAACCTGAAATATTCCATTTTGAAGGTTGCAGTGCTAACCATTGTATAACCCCAGCAGCTGAAATTTGAACTGACAGCCTTGAGATTTCATGTATCTGATGTAAATTAGAAAGAAATCTAAATCCCAGATGAGCTACTAGGAGAGATTCCAAGTTTTTCATAACAGGACGTTGCTTTTACATAAATCACACTCCCCCCCCCCCTTGGCTAAGTCTGTCTGGTTGGTTGCAATTACACATAAATTTCAGAAGAAGATTTAGCCTGTGGATGTGCATTCTCCAGAAGGACTATTAAATATATTCGCCTAATAGTACATACTATTGAACAGGAATAGAACAAAAAGAACCCGACTCTGTTAATCAGAATCATAGACCAGGATATTTCTGAAGAATTATTACAGACTGTGGAAGGAATGATTCACATTTTAGTACCTGTGCTGTCAGGCTGAAGTAGTGTTAAGAATGGGGTCTTTTATATGTATTGAGAAGTTGAGGCATTTCAGATCAGGGCTATTCTTTGACTTTAGGAATGCATATCCCACCTCTGTCTAACCACCAGTGGCTACCAAAGGAAGCAGCAGCAACAATTAAACATACCTCTGTTATACTTAGATACAGCTCCAGATCAGACATCCTTTCTCCAGGTGTCTATTGTCATGTCGGAGGACATTAGGAGAGGAAGAAACAGATCCTTCAATTGTGCTCCTGACTTTGTTCAACCTTAGCAGCTTAGTATTCTGTTGTTGTTGATGTTGATGTTGTGTGCCTTCCAATTGTTTCCAACTTATGGTGACACTAAGGCAAACCTATCATGGGGTTTTCCTGGCAGGATTTGTTCGGGGGGGGGGAGTTGCCATTGTCATCCTCTGAGGCTGAGAGAATGTGATTTGCCTAGAAGAGGTTTGCTGGAGGTACTGAAATTCCTGCAAAAGTTTAGTGTTACTATGAAAATTTCACAGTGCACTGTAGAAATATTCACCTCCTCCACTGACCTTTCCACATTTTGTTGTGTTACATCTTTTTCACACTACACAATTACAGAGCTATTTAAGCAACATGTGTGTGGAATCCTGGGGTTTGTAGTTTGGTGAGGCATCAGAGCTCTCTAGCTGAGAATTCTAAATACCCACCAAACTGCAAATTCCAGAATTCCCATGGTAGTTAAAGTGGGATCATACTGGTACAACTGTGTTGTGCAAAAGAACCTTTGGAACTGAAATGAATTTAACAAAGACACTGTGAAGGTGCAAAATTCTTTTATTGTAGTGCAATGTCTTACATAAATCATATGGTAACAGTGGCATTTAAATCTCTTTTCATTCAGAGTGTAACACAAAAAAAGTAGATAAAGTCAAAGGGGTGAATATTTCTGCAAGGTAATCATGAGAGATGAATTTCAAGGGCTCTTCATAATTCAAATGTCAGATACAGGATTTCTGAATGACTCAAAATTCATCAAGTCTACCCTAAACAGCAGTTTATTCTACAAAATAATCCAGTGAAAGTTTTCAATACTTGCAAATTTCTGCAACTCAGACTCTTGCAGTAGTAACTGGTAGCTTCTACAAGTGAATCCACACTGGGCTTTAGTCCAAACTTTAAATGTGTGGAACCTTACCCCCCCCCCCCAAGTTGCAGTATCTTGGATAGCTCCTTTAGTCTGCACTGAAACTAACTGCCTGAACTCACTTGAGAAGCCAAAATAACTAAACTGAGGCTATTGTACTTTGGACAAATCATGAAATAACATGTAGTGGCATCACTAGGGTTGTGGGAGGGTCAGATTGCACCAGGTGGCACTCTAAGGCAGTGATAGTGAGCATGTGCACCATTGCCCCAGCACAGAGTTCTCCAGAGTTCACTACTAGAAAGCTAGAGGGACTTGGCACTTTGCGATAAATAAGTGGGTTTGGGGTTGCAGTTTGGGCAATTGGTCTCTAAAAAGTTCGCCATCGCTGCTCTAAGGGGAGGTGACACAGCAGTTCCTCAAACATCTGCCTATTTGAAGGGATATCATATTGAGGGAGGAGCAAACATCTGCCTATTTGCAGAAATGGGCTGTAGCATTCCCCTACAACCCTTTAAAATGCTGAAGAGATGGGTTGAATGGGGTGAGATTCAATGGAAGGAGAAAAGAGATGCCCAGGTTTTTTTCCCTTTTAAAATTGTAAATTAATAATAGTAATAATTTTATTTATATTAAATTTTCTTTAAAAAATAACATCTTAACAAATTTTCACGTTAACCACATGGAACTATGTATATGTAGACACATTTTGGCTGTGTGTATTACATTGTAATTTAAAGATATAATTTTAAATTTGCAAGTTGTTTATGTCACAACAATTACCATTACATTCATTGATGTATGAGATGTATGATTTATCAGTAATGTTAATACAAACAACATTACTAAGGATCCTGTAAGGTGTGGTTTGGGAAGAGGTCAATGGGGAGAGTAACCCCATGAGTCCCCACACCAGGTGACACCAGATCTAGTGACAGCATTGAGTGTTGCAACATTAAAAGTAAAGCATAGTAATTACAAGTGGTCTGAACTCTTCCATAGAAATTTTCTATGCCCCAGTTACAATTTATGTGTAATGTTGTACAAAAATCATTACTAAGGATTCTCTATGTTGTGGTAAAGAAAGGAGGTCAATGGAGGGAGTGACACTATGAGTTATCACACCAGATGGTGTCAACTCTAGTAATGCCACAAGATTCATTTGAAAAGATGATAGTGCTTGGTAAGGTGGAAGGCAGTAAGACAAGAGGCAGATGGCATTACAAATAAATAGATTCAACTGAGGAAACCACAGCCATACATTTGGAAGACCTTAGCTAGGCTGTTAGTAAAAGTGTGTCTTAGGGAGCTGAGTATGTTTAGCCTGGAGAAGGGAAGGTTAAGAGGTCACATGAGAGACATATTTAAATATTTGAAGGGATATCATATTGAGGGAGGAGCAAACTTGTTTTCTGTTGCTCTAGCGACTAGGATATGGAGCAATGTATTCAAGCTACAGGAAAAAAGATTCCACTTGCACATTAGGTAGAATTTCCTGATGGTAGGATATGGGATGCAGTGGCTCAAGTGGTTAAGACGCTGACTGTTAATTGCAAGATCAGCCGGTTGGCAGTTTGAGGCTCAGGTGTTGCATGATGGGGTGAGCTCCTGTCACTAGTCCCAGCTTCTGCCAACCTAGCAGTTTGAAAGCATGCAAATGCAAGCAGATAAATAGGTACCACTCCTTAGTTGGAACATAAACAGCATTCTGTGCAATCATGCTGGCCACATGATCACAGAGTAGTCTCTGACAACACTGACTCTTTGGCTTAGTAACAGAGATGAGCACCACCCCCTGTGGTTGGACACAACTTGACAACGGGGAATACCTTTGCCTTTACCTTTAGGATATGTTTGACAGTAGAACACATTGTCACGGAGATTGATGGAGTCTCCTTTTTAAGGATGTCTATCTGTTTGGAGTCCTCTGATTCTGTCTTCCTTCATTACAAGGAGTTAGACTGGATGGCCCTTAACTCCATGATTCTGTGATTCCAGGTCTCTCATTCATAGGGTTTCCGTATGTAAAAGCCAACTTGAAGCAGTTAATAACAACAACTCTTCGTTTTTTTATTGGAGTTTTAAATGTGAAGTAAAACAAGTCAATTGGTCCTGTTATTCAGCTTTCTCCCTGCTTTCTCTTCATTCATGTTGCTTTCTGTAGTGCAGTAAGACCTGAGTGATCCTGCATACCTCAGCCTGGGTGTCAGGAGAGGTAAAGCATTTGCCATTTGGTTTGGCTCACATTGTTCGCTAAATGGATTTGTTAATCTGTGGTTTTAAAATCCCAATATAAATGCAATGTGCAAACTGATTTGGATTAAACAGCTCAGACTGTATAGAGTTACTAGGCGGATTGTTTTGGAGTGCACCTGGAAATCAAGATAAACTAATGCCATGTAAGAAGCAGCCTGGAAACAAAGTACCATTATGGCAAATTTTGTTTCTCATAAAGCTCTGATAATTGCCATCACACACATTCTCAGTTGGACCTTATTCTGTGTTTTAGTCATGGAGGAAAGCTAATTATGAGGGACACAAAAACACATTTGCAAGACTCTTTAAAGTTATATTTTAGAGTCTTTGTGGACAGCAGCTGCAGGGCATCAATCTGGATCCATGATAAATGATTGTGACATTTTCTACAGACAGAACCTACACAGAAGGCCTTTTTATTTATTCTCAGATGTCAGAGTCTGCATTATTGATCAGGTGCCATTCATTAGAAGTTGCTGCACACCAGGAAAAAAAACACCTACACATCCCCTGAGCTACACACATCATAATGAATTATTCTATTTAAAAGATCTTCAGTGAAGCAAGTGATAAGGTTGCATGATGAGAACTTCTGTTGATAACTAAAATTAAGAAAAAGGAATAACATTGACTGAATGAGAAGTACAGTTTGCAAATGATCTCTTCTACCATAAAAGTTAACAAGCCATAGATATGCCATTTTGTAACAGTTAGTCTTCTGATTTATTAGCAGTACCATATTAACTTACTATACCACTTAATGATGCACTAAGCAAGGTTGAAGATCATTATTTCAATTCTGGCTCCTTTGTTTTAGCTACTCCATAGTACTTGGTGGTTGTACTTATCTGGATTAAGAGTCAGCTGTGATGTTGGTCTGACATCTCATGTAAGAATACTGATTGGCAGCATGTGGCACAGTGATTTTGCTACAGCACCCTTCTGCTGAATACCGAAATGATGTAACTGAAGATGTATCTGCCAATGTGTGTGTTTTGTCCTATGTGCAGTGGGGAAATGCACAGTGGCTATTTCTGAAATGGCAGTGAACAAAGTGATACACTAAAGGTATTGATGAATAATTATGTATCATCCAAGAATGTACAGCTGCTTGGTTAGGATTATGTTGGTTATAACCAACAAAAGTAGACCCACTGAGTTCAACGGATGAATGTTGAATCATCTCAAAGGTAAATCCAACTGATTTAGATGAAGAGAATGGCTCTACTTTAATCAATAGGATTTAGGCCCACGTGAAATGGTTATAGTTATAGAATTCAAAGACAGAGCTGTGTTATTCTGTAGAATCACTGTGTAGTGAGATCTTGTAGCACCTTGTAGCAACTAAAAGAAAGAAGTTGGCAGCATGAGCTTTCTTCAACTTCAGTCTACTTCCTTAGCATCTGAGG
>CM034701.1:335457567-335462567 GCA_020142125.1 Phrynosoma platyrhinos
AAAGAGAGAGGAGGGAGGGAAGGAGGAGGGGGACAAGGGACTTTTGTCCCATTGTGTCTAATGGTGGCGTGGCTGCATGGCTGCACTGCCATTAAGGACAATGGGACTTGAACATCCGCAGAATTTGGTATCCATGGGGAGGGGGTCCAGAATGGATCCCCCATGATACTGAGGGCCCACTGTGTTTGATGGCATCCTTAATCTGAATAGCTGTATCAGGCTTCATAGCAAGTCTGGCGCATAATGTAAATTTTAGGAACCTGGCCTGTTTAAGAAACAGTACTCCTTTGTACCCATTATACTATGAACAGTTGGATGCATGATTTCTCATGTTTATTCCCACCTTCAATGCATTCCTGAATGGAAATTAGTCATGTTATACTGTATATCTTTGTAAAAATACAGTAGTAGGTATAATCCACTGGATAATCCACTGGAAATTGCTCCTGTCTTGCTCTTACTCATATCAGTGGTACTTTCACTAGAGAGCTCTTTTCATTGTTGAAGGGTAGTACTTTAGTGGCAGACCATATGCTACAGTTCTTGTCATGTCAGAGTGAAGCTGGGAAAGTCTCTTTGCCCGATCTGAAAACCTGGAAAGACTCTGCTACTGAGTGTTGGTGATACCGAACTAAATGGTTAAAGCATTTGACTTTGGCTGCATCCCAAGGCTCAATGCTATGGAATTCTGGGAACTGATGTTTGTTAGACATTTAGCCTTCTCTGTCAGAGATCTCTGGGGCCAAAACAAACTACATTCCCAGGATTCTGTGGCAGTGAGCCATGGCTGTTAAAGCAGTGTCAAATTGGATTATTTCTGCAGTGTGGATGCAGCCAGAATATAAAGCAACTTCTTTATACCCTGTTCGCCTAACATCAGTCAATATCACTTGATTTTGAAATTTGTGATCAACAATCACTGGCAGGTAAAGGATCTGATGTTAGTGAGGCAGTAAAACTGCTCTGGGATTTTGTATGAACTTTAAAGGAGCTATTCAAGATCTGCTGCATCTATTTTTAGAATAAGGATAAGGACCTTGGTTAGATCATTTGACGTCTGGGCAAAAACTCAGAGTGAAGTCACTGCCTTACTGACATAAAAGCCACTGGTCACTGCAACTAATAATATAATAGTAATATTGTATGATTATCTTTTCCTTCTTGGATGATCTCATATCTAGCTGGGAATTTTAAGTGGATTATCTGCTTTTTCATTTTCCTTTAATATTAGCTTCAATGAATAGCTGTTGATGAATTAAATTCAGATCACATGACTAATTATAATTTTCCCCCCAGCTAAGTGCTAGTTTGAAATGCTTCAAGACCTGGCTCTGTATCATATCATTTAAAGTACCTCTTTTATGTTGTTATATTTCATGTGATTATGTGGACCTGAAAAGAAGACAGAATGAAAAAGAATGGGGGAAATGCCACCAGGCTTAGCCTACAGAGTATCAGTTTTAGTTAATTCCAACAGCTGTTTTTCTTGGCAGTGTGCATCTAAAAGAAAAGTAGCACCAAAAACATCTTTTATTCACTCTACTGGGCAATCTTTTGCTGCAGTGATTCACAGCTGTTCTTTCACACTCGTCTGGGTTTCTTCAGACATACAGGTGCCAGAACACTTGTGCATGTTTGCATCTATCTAGTGGAAAGAAACACAACACTTTCTCTCAATAAAGCTGTTTACAGAATCTGTTTGTAAAAGAAGTATTTGGTTTGTTCAAACGTTCTGCCAAGCATCAAATAGAAATAGTCCTGGGAATATGATTTATTGGAGAACACACAAAGCTTCAGATACAGTGGCCATTGTTGATATCACTGGTAGGTGGTCTGTAAAGAATTTTAAAGAGATAGAGTATTGAGAACCCTTTCTAAGAACAGTTCAGGTTATGAATCTATGAGTACTGGATGGTGTCCATTGAGTGGACACAATAAGGATGGGCAAGATTTAGACAGCACATTAGAGAAATCAGATCGTTGTGGGTTGTTGTTTTTTAAAAAAAAAACTCATCACATCAACATCACCCATGACAAAGTTGTGACTTGTTGGGCTAGCAAGGCAGTGAAGGGATGGCCCAGAACAGCAGCACAGGAAAAAATATTAAACTTCTCTCTCTATAATCTGAACCCAATTAAGATGCCTTTGATTATTTTTTAAAAAATAAAAATGAAACAGACCAGACTCATTCATTCATTAATTGAATTTATTCTCCATCCTGTCTCATTTTCAATTTAATTGCAATATATATCATTTCTTTTCACGAAGTCAAGAACTGTGCAAATAATTAAATATTAGTTGTACCCAAAGAAAAAGTCTATATCAGAGTGTTTGTTGTTGTTGTTAACTGCCCTTGAGTCGACTCCAACTCATGGTTACCCTGTGAATGAGAGATCTCTAAGGCCCCCTATTTTCCACTGCTTTGCTTAGGCCTTGTAGATTCAGGCCCATGATCTCCCTGAATGTGTCTAGCCATCTGGCATGCAGTCGTCCTCTTCTTCTAATACCTTCTGCCTTTCCTAGCATTATTATCTTTTATAATGAGTCATCCCTTCTCATGATGTGGCCAAAGTATGACAACCTCTTAATTCATCATCTTGGCTTCTAGAGAGAATTCAGGCTTGATCTGTTCAAGGACCTATTTGTTTGTCCTTTTGGCTGCCCAAGGTATTCTCAGTAGTTTTCTGCAGTGCAACATCTCAAATGAGTTGATTTTCTTTCTATCCACTTCCTTCAGTGTCCAGCTCTCATATCTGTGCATGGTGATAGGGAATACAGTGGTTTGGACGATTCTAACTTCAGTGCTCAGTTGTATATCTTTACTCTTTAGGATCTTGTCTAGTTCTTTCATGGCTGCCCTTCCCATTCTTAGTCTTCTTATTTCTTGACTGCAGTCCCCATTTGGATGAATGTTTGATCCAAGGCACAGGAAATCTTTAACTATTTCAATTTCTTCATTGTCTAGGTTGAATTTATGTAAATCCTCTGTGGTCATTATCAGAGTATGCCCTGTTCAGTCTGCATTATCCAGAACTGGGGGTTATTCACACTATGAAACTAATCCAGATGAATTCAGGATGAATCTTTGTTGTTCACATGCATTCCAAATGCACTCAATTAAATGGGGGGGGGGTTTGCTGCCAAAAACCCATTTACCCCAGGATAATTGATATTAGGCTTTCCCTCGAGTTTTTACAAAAGATTTGCATCATTGGCTGTGTGAACAACAATGCAAATGGACCAGAATAGACTTGGGATAAAACTTTCCATGTCTTTAATGAATTTGGAAAGCATTTGCATCATCAACAGCCCATGTGGTCAAGAAAGCACCACGCTTTTTGCTGGGGAGAAAAGAGGAAAAGGGAGGAGAGAAAAGGGGATGCCAAACCCCCTCTGTCTGGCTGAGGAGTGCCAGTGGGTGTGAGGACAAGGGAAGAATGCCCACATGTGTGAGCAACAGAGATGCAAAGTGATGCAGTTCCTGGAAAGATGCAGTTCAATGGTGTGAAGAACAAACCTGGAATATGTGAATGAGATTATTCACATCATTCTGCTAAAAAAAAAAAAAAAGATGTGTGAATGAGGCCCTGGCCAAATTACTTCTGCCCTTCTGCCCTTCCAAGTAATCCTTTTAGGTCTTTCATCTGGACCAACAAGGGTGTACCCCAGCCATAAAGATTTGGTTTGGAGTTTATTTTTGCCAATTGGAAAACAGCCCAATTTGCCTTGGATTGAGTTGGTGGTCATTTGATTTGATATGAATCTGAATTGCAGTCTACAAATCAGTATAATCATGCCTTGCCTGCCTAAACTGTCACTAGAAATCAGAGAATGGTTATCCCTCCCCCCTCTTTTTTGGTCAAAACTGACAGATTTAGATTCAGCTCAATTTGAAGTTCTGCTTTGATTCAATCACTCTCCCAGAATCTCTCCAAAGCAGCCTTCTTCTGCATGAGATTTGCAATTTGGCTGAATATGGAGCATATTGTTAGCATATATGTTTATCCAGACGGCATAAATAGCTTCATATCAAATACAAATATAGATTTGTATTGTGCATTTTGTGTCTACTCTCAGTCTCTGCATGGCTTCACCTATTGCTTGCAAAAGAATCATTCCTTTGTGCATGCCAAGCTGCTGACTAAAGTGTAATTTTCCTCAGCCCTGTTTTAAATGGTCCCAGTTAAAACAAATTGATCCACTGAGTATCCAACATTCAATATTTTAAAAAGTCAGACCTGTTAAGAATAGGAATGTGAAGAATGCTTGCAAAATTTCTTATGTTCAACAAGAATGGGTATCTGAATGCAACAACAACCAAAAAAATGAGGATCAGCTACTATTTTTTGCATTTTAGGACTTTTAAGTGAATTTTCTTTTGAACAAAATATACACTTGTACAAATGATTTTTTTTTTTTGCAAAAATCTGTCGAGATGCAAAAAAGGTTTTCAATAAATTGAAAAACTTTCTGCAACTTTTAATCTATCCAGCAAGGAAACAACTTCAAATTCTTCATCCTTGTGTACAAGAATGAAATAAACATATATATAATGAAAAAGTTGTTGTGACAGGACTTTTAAAAAGGCATTGTGCTATTTGCTTGCCTGTTCCTTCCCCCCAAATCAGCAATAGAAATAGAATAGCAATAGAAAAGTAATGAATAAATATATCATTATTTTTGAAATGTGGCAATGAACAATGACAACTTAATTTTTAAAAATTGCAATGCATTAAAAACCCACTTTTCAGTGATTATATATAACTGAATCAGTGGTTGTCCAGGTCATTAAAACTTGTATTGGAATGAGATCCATCAGAAGCAATGGGAGGATCCTCTGTAAATCCTCCCGATGGCTGCTGGACATGTTTTGGACTGGGAATGGGAAGAGAAGAGTGGCAAGCAGGGGTTATTGTGAATTGGGCTTTAACTGCTGAGGAGTCTGGACCTTTTTATGGAATAAGAACTGGAAATTGGATTGTTTCTTGAATCGCAAACC
>CM034701.1:335465067-335474808 GCA_020142125.1 Phrynosoma platyrhinos
TGAATCAATTTCAACCCATTGTAACCCCATGGATGAACATCTCCAAGATTCTCTGTTCCCCACTGCTTTGCTTAGGTCCTCTAATTTCATACCTGCCTTAATAGTGTTCATCCATCTAACACATGGCCTACCTCTTTCTACATCCATCCACCTTTCCAGGCATTATTGTTTTTTTTTTTCCAATGAATCATGCCTTCTCATGATGTGACCAAAGTTCAATAGCCTCAGTTTAGTCATCTTGGCTTCCAGGGAGATTTCCGGCTTGATCTGCTCTAGGACTCATTTGTTTGTCTTTTTGGCTGTCCACAGAATCGTCAGCACACTTCACCACCACCACATCTCAAATGAATTGATTTTCTTTCTATCTGCTTTCTTAACTGTCTAGCTCTTGCATCCATGCATGGGAATAGGGAATGCAGTTGTTTGTACTAGTCAAACTTTTGTGCTCAGTTGTATATCTTTATATTTTAGAATCTTTTCTAGTTCTTTCATGGCTATCCTCTCCATTCTTAGTTTCATTCTGATTTCTTGACTGAAGTCCTTGCTCTGATCTATATCTGATCCAAGGCATGAGAAGTCTTTTACTACTTCTATTTCTTCATTGTCACAAATTGTTGAATTTGTGTAGATTCTCTGTGGTCATTATTTTTGTTTTCTTTATGTTCAGCAGTAAGCCTGCCTTTGCACTTTCTGCCTTGATCTTCCTTAGTATTTGCTCTAAGTCTATGATGTTTCTTTCTACTAGTAGTATGGTGTCATCTGCATATCTTAGATTGCTGATTACAGGTGGATAGACTTAATCAAGGAAGCCATGGCCCTGAGTTTGGAAGATCTGAGCAGGACAGTTGGTGACCAGGGCTCTTGGAAGTCTCACATTTGTACTCTGATGTTGACTTGACAGCAAATAACAACTCTCAGTGGGTCTTAGTTTAACTAAGCATCAATGGAATTGCACTGTTATCTGTGTATTTGAGGCCTTTATTTCTGTGGGACTGCCTAGAATTCTGGTGTTGTACTCAATATTTTAAGAACAATTTAGTTGCATTGTATAAATATCTCAATAGAAAAATACTGAAAGACTGCTATAGAAAATTGGAAAATGTTATGCCTTCTATATGTGTGTATTTAAAATGTGATACATTAAAATATCATTCATGACAGATTTGTATACTGCAGACCTAGAGAGAAGTATAGTAGGTTGATCAAGAATAAAACAAACATCTGATAATACATAAGTGAGACACCCCTATGCTCTCGCTCCTGAATATGACCTAATTAGAACTCATTTTGCATACAAATGAATTAGGGCTTAATGCACTAAAATGGCATCACGAACATTAATAATTTCAATCCCAGGAATTCAGCCACACATCTCTCATGTTTTCAGTGTTTTTAGGACACTCAGACTCAGTCAATAATAGCGGTTCTCCTTTGCAAAGGAAATAGTAATCTATTTCAGCTAATACTTGTTTTAGCAGAATTTGTATTTCACCATATCACCCTGAATACATGCAAACTCATCTGATTTTGAAAGGTTAGTAGGGCAAGTATGATTAGACCTTGGATAGAGACCACCAGGGATCTCCAAGTAGTACTGGGGGGGGGGAATCCTGCCTGGAAACCATCACCACCACCCTACGACAGGAGAGGCCCTTCTCTCAGTCCCACCATCTTCAGAGGTGCATTTAGGGAAGATATGAGTGGGCTTCAGCAGCTGGCTGTCTCATAATGGTCTGATGGTTTAAAAGGGATATGCTGAATTTTGAAATATTTTACTGCTGATTTGTTATTAGTTTTGGTGTTTTAAAACCATTTCATTGGTGTGTTAATAGTATAATTGGTTGTGTTTTTACTGGATCCATTTAAATGAGTGATCCACTGACCCATACTGATGTGCAGACTAGCAGTCTGTGGCAAGTTGTGAGGGAAATATGAGAATACAATAATAATATGGCATAATTATGTTCTCTGGAGAAGGGTGGGGTGGAGAGAAAGGGAGGAATTGCCAATCTACCATGGGAGAATCACTGGCTTAGGTCTTTCATCACAAACCTTGGAAAATATGAGATATAGCTACCTAATGTATACATAGCTAATTGATTCTGGGGTGTTAAAAAGATCCTGTAGCATTTTTGAGACTAACTACAGCATGCCCATGCCATAGGAGGGCTCACCAGACACAGACTCAAGGTCACACAGACAGCGAGCCCCGGCCCATTTAATGGTGTGCGCACCTGTGGTGTGCCTACAGTGCACCGTGCAGGATCACACCACCATTAAAATCAGTGAGACTTGAGGTCCCACAGAATTTCCCTTATGTGGGGGTGGGTGGGTCCAAAATGGATCCCCCATGTAAAACAAGGGTCCACTGTAAAAGAAAGAAGTTGACAGCATGAGCTTTTGTAGGCTAAAGTCGACTTCCTCAGACTTTAGATTGCTGCCAGTCAGACCTGACAATATAAGGGTAGATGTGTGAAGGGTCTGACAAGGCAACTTCCAGTGCTGTAATGTTATGTTCATCAGAATGCTGGATATTATTTGGTTTAGTCCATGTATCCATTTTCATTTTTGTGCAACTGATTTTATGCTAGTAAGATGCATGCTCATCCTCCTAACTTTCTGGCTGTACCTTTCTTTTTTCTTTTTTCTTTTGCATCTGCCTTTTTCGTTATATTTAAATGAATACAATATGAATTGGCTTTCCATTACAATTACAGATTGGGTTTTTCTGTCAGTTACAAATCAAAGCATAGAACTGCAGAAATGAAAAGCAGTTATTTTTGTCTTAAATAACATACTTGAGAAATGATTAAAGATATTTACCTTAAAAGTCATTAAATGCATCTTAGGCATCATTTTTATTCTTCTCACATTCCTATGTAACAGTCACAATGAAACAAAAAGGTTAGCCTGAAAATAGCACATAAGTAGCCATTCACTTAGTTTCTGTGGGAATCTTAGCTCAGTATTCCTTCATTTTAGCATACGTCCACCACATGTGAATGAGCAGAAAGATTATGACTTTTTCAACATCCCCCTCTGGCCCATCACTATATAATAAGTATTTATTTTGCCTCTGCAAATGGTTCAGAATTCTGGAGGCTTACTTGCAAACATCTGAACCATCATTCTATAAATTGTCTTGATGTTCTTTGACTTCCTATACATAAGAATATAGAGAGACAATTGTCCCAGTCAAGGGAAGAGTAAAAGATTAGTATGTTCAGTGGGAATTTATCTGAACAGTGTTCCCATGCTGTGTTGCTTTTCAATTTTTCTGAGTTATTAAGGAGATTATGATGCAATGTGATGGCTGCTGTTAATAGGAGTATTGTGTTTAGAAGCCTGAGTTCTTAGAAGTAAGGCCATAGGCTCTTCACATGCTTAAAAGATGCAGCCTGTACTGTTGTCTAGTTCTTTTCCTGTCAATGCCAGGGGCTTGTTCTTCTGTCCTTCCTAGATATCCAGCAGAAAACCTGGAGTAACTATCTACACTCAGTCCAAGACATTCTAATAAACCTAGCCTGGATCAAGGAATAGAGCTGCTGGAAATACAGTGGACCCTTGGTTGGTAACCACTGAGGTTTGGTTCCAGGACCCTCCATGTATACCAAAATCCATGGATATTCAAATCTCATAAATACAATGGCATAGCGAAAAGGTGCTCCTTATATAAAATAGCAAAAATAAAAGTTTGTTTTTTTGAATTTATATATTTTAAAAATATTTTCAAGCCATAGATGCTTGAATCCATGGATAAAGAATCTGTGGATATGGATGGCTGACTGTATTATAGGGAGATTGACCCTACTACTGTGCTGCAGCTCTTTATGCTTATAAGGAAGTTTGCTGGGTCACAGATAGCCAACACCCTTTTGTACAAAAGTTTTGTCAGTACTTGTAGAAGAGCATGCGCTTCTTTGGAGAGTGATAGAATTGAAGTATGAGGTATCTCCCTGGTCAGTAAAAAATATTCAGATTCTGTCCAGATTTTGGTAGTCATTGAGCAATCCCACACCCCAGAGAAAAAGGCTATTTCTGTTTGGACTGAGTAAGAACATTCTTTCTTCCTTTAATATGTTTCACTGTATCATTTCATGCTGATTCCTCAAGGTATTCATCAGTTCTAATTCTGGAGTTTATCACACCACCTCTGTTCTCAACGTGGTCATGTTAATGAAGGAAGTGCATACCTACTGGTTTGGGAGCACTCCTTACTGCCCATTCTGCGTATCTTTATATATAGGAATGATGTTGACCAATTGGAACAGAGTCATAGGAGAGGAGGAAAGATGAACAGTGAGGATCCAAATGGAAGCTTTCTTGCTTCAGAAAAAAGGACTAAGGTAAATACAGAAGAATTTACAAAATTTTAACAAGGGATTGTTAGGGGTGTTTGTAGAAGTGGAATTCATTTGAGATGAAGGAGTATGAACAAATGAAGCAAGGGATTGTTAGGGGTGTTTGTAGAAGTGGAATTCATTTGAGATGAAGGAGTATGAACAAATGAAGCAAAGGGAGTAATTCAACATAACTGTTAGTACAGAATAAATGCACCTGAAGGGTAACTTGAAAGATGCCAGATTTTCATTATAAATTAACTGAAGATTATCCAGTACCCTGTTTCTAAAACTTTTCTCCTGTGTAGTGTAGCTTTGGGATATTGATGAGTTGAGTCTGATTTAACATACCTCTGATTTATAGTGTCTGTACTGTAAACTTCTGGAAACTGACATTGGTTTAAGAACAGCCTATGGTGGTATAGTATGATAATATCCTTTTGAACAGGCAGAATGTATTATGACCTATTACAGATTTACACAACGAAACCCTGAAAGCCAGATTTACAGAATTAAATCCCCTGATGAGCAAAAAAGAGTGACGCCAGCTATCAGGTTGCCAACTTTTCAACCCTGCTAGTCTGTTCTTTGCTTGGTCTCCGTGGTACCTTTGTTCATTCTCCTGGCTAAAAAAGTATGATTAAAGGGACGGACCTATATATTTATATTGTTTATGTTGCTTGAATTAGTTTGTGTAGCTGTCTCTACACAGTTGGTTTGCAGCCTATTTCTTAGAATATTCCATCATATAGTAGCCAAATAAAACTCGTTAAAGTGGAAACATTTCCATTCTTTTAATTTGCCTCCAGTGAGAGATCTATGCCACTTGGGATGTTTATATGGTAATTAACAGTGCTATAACAAAGATACTTCATTTGAAACTTGGCAAAGATGCCTTTTATAATGCCATATATGAGGCTCCTATGTTACCCCTTAAATCAAATTTGACATTCTCCGCATCTGATATAATTTCTCTAAATGCTGCATAACTGTTCAGATAGGCAGACATGATGCTAACAGAAGTAAAAAAACTAGTTGTTGCCAGAGTTTTGAAAAGTTTTACTTTTTGGAATTATAACTCCCAGTGTGTCCTACCAGGTATTGCCATTAGCTGAGTGAGACATCTCCAAGGCTCTCTATCCTCCACTGCTCTGCTTATGTCCTGTAAATTCATACCTGTGTGACCTCCTTAATAGATTCCATCTATCTAGCATCCTTTCTTTCATCTCTTTCTACATTCCTCCCCCTTTCCTAGCATTATTGTATTTTCCAATGAGTTATGCCTTCTCATGGTGTTGCCACAGTATGATAGCCTCAGTTTGATCATCTTGGCTTCCACGGAGATTTCCAGCTTGATCTATTCTATGAGAAGGTCCTTAGATCCTCAAAGACTAAGCCATTTGAAGTTTTAAAGTCAAGCAACTGCACTTTGAATTGTGTCTTATGGCCACAATGCAGTTGTTTCAGAATGGTTAAGACATGATCTGTTTTTACTACTTCTAGTTAGTAACCAAGATGTGTGGGTTACTGAGGTGTCTTCAAGGGAAGCCTATTATAACAAATACTACAAAAGTCAACTCTCTCTCTCTCTCTCTCTCTCTCTTTCTTATTAAAAATAAAAGTATCCGATTAAAAATGGCACTAGTTTAAAACAGTTTCAAAGCATTTAAAACATAGCAATGAAAACAGAAGTAGAGATGTGTGTACATACATATGCATGCATGCGTGTGTGCATTGGATGACCTTTTTGCAACAACCTGTTAATAGCCAATAGCCTGTCTAAATAAAAGTGTCTTTACCTGCCAGTGGGACAGAGAGAGGGCATGCCTAGAACCTGCCAGAGCACAGGTAACACCGGCTAAGTTATTTCTGTCTAGGAGAGGTCATAACTGGTCCCTAAGTCCTAGCTGATGACATAGGCTGTATCCTAATTTGTTTCAAATGTTTCTGTCCCTTTTATTTATGCTGAAGAAACTTCAGGGGTGATATCTAATTGATATCCCTTTACCACTGGAAGGGATCCATCTGTGGAATGTGGAGGGAATCAGTTTTCAGGGATTCCCTGTGCATCTGGTACATGGGGAATCTGTCTCAGAGGGGGCTCCAAAGAAGAGGAGAAATCACTGACAATCCCCCAGCTGGATATCATTGATAAATCCAGCCAGCAGAAGATATTATTTAAAATAATATCAAAGAATAATAGAAGAAAAAAGAATGATTTGCTCTAATTTGCCATATAACTTTCCAGTCCAACTGACACAATTAGGAATTACTGCTGTATGTCCCATTTACTTACAATTACCAAAAATGAAATAGGGCACCATCTTCCTTTAATTTAGTGTAATATTCTCCTCCCTGCTCTCTGTTATACAAGACACATGACCATTTCCTTGGCATTTCCAACAGGCAAAGTACAAACTGCTTAATTTCTTACCATATGTCATGAATCAAAAGAGTCTTCCTCCCAATCACTATTCACAGTAAGAGAAAATCTGAAAAAGTTATATTTACTCTGAGTGGTGATGACTACTGTAAATATAGTGCAGTAGACATCCTTGCTTTTCATGTGTTTAAAGCATGATTATTATTAGTTTATTGGTAATGCAGCTGAATTTGCAGGGCATGGGGTTTATTTGGCATACAGATTTATCAGTCTTCTATAGTTCACACATACTTTTGTTATTTGCTTTAATTTAGTTATTTTTATTGTTAGTCTCCATATGAGCAATAGCCTGGTGAGATATGAATTTTAAAATAAAACAAATAAAGGAAACACCATGCCAGCTGTCATCCACCCATTTTCAATCATGCTCATGTACTTCCATGAATCTTGTTTTACTTTAAAACATATCTTTTGGTTGTTTATGTTTTTAAGAAAATCAATTATTTTTTGAGAAGCAGCCTTGTTTCAGTACTTGTATAATGGGCCTACATGCTATGGGACACAGTCATGTCATGTCATACGCTTTGCTCATTGCTTTCATTACCTTCCCTAGAATTTTGTCTGATCAGATGTGTGCTGTGTGTAATGCTGTAATTTTTAAATTGAATGATCTTCTCTAACCTTTTAAAAAGTTCACAGTTAAATGCAACTGATATCCACAGAAAAATCATCATGAGGTAATGGGTGATTATACTGCTTAAAGCTGCAGTCTCTTAAAAGCATTCTTTTTTTACTTTATTCTTACTACCGTATATACTCAACTATATGTCAACCTCATGTATAAGTCGAGAGCAGGTTTTGGGGCCAAAATTATGGATTTTGATTTGACCTATGGATAAGTCGAGGGTAAAACTTAGGGACATGTAACAAAGAATCTAAAGGATGAAGCAAATACCAAAGGACTTACAAATTCCAGCAGGCATAACTGTTTCTGCTCACCCTAAAGGCTGGATGGATGAGAGAGCAGAGGGGGGGGGGTCAGTACTTCCAGGACAGATTACACACTTGCCTTTCACCAGGGGATGGTTCCTTTTTGGATAAGAATTAACGTTTACTACTTACATTAACCACGGATAAGTCGACTCAATTTGTTTGTATCAATTTTTTTTACTAAAAATTCTAGACTTATACATGAGTGTATACAGTATTGCCTTCTTTCTGTTTTGCAAGTATCCTGCACTGGAAGTGAGTGCAGTTCCAGGCTCCTCTTTCAGTGCTGAACACTGATACATGTTACTGAAACAGACAAGAGAACAAGAACCCTTCCATTTCCAGATAGAAGGGGTTAACTAACATTGTTATTGGTTTCAAGAGCTGGGCATACAAACACTTCCCTTAAATGTGGGGCAAACAACTTTCCCACACCTCTTCAGTACTTCAAAAGGGCTATTTGGTAGCAATGTCTCCCCAGGAAAATTTTCCCTCCCATCTGCCAATCATCCTGTTACCTTTGGCCAGCAGTCCATACACCATTTCTTCCACTATAGATTTCTCCACCATAAATCTTGCAAAGTCAACACATTTCTCAGGAATCTTCATTCTATCCCTGAGGTCCAGATGACTTTCCATTTTCACCAACATGCTCACTGCACAATAGCAGTGGCTGGCACTGTACCCATGGCAGCCATAGGCCCTGGCATTCAGCACCCCTAGTTTCAACAGCAATAGACCAGTCACAGCACCCTGCTCACTGCACCATGTTGTTCCTGTGCTGGAACTGGGATGTAGATGTAGACATCTCCAATTTTGGCTGAACAGTGATACACATTACTTCTAAAGCATGGTGAATGATGCAGGAGATGGTACACTGCAGTGAAGCATTACAACCTTTTCACTGGTGGGGGTCTAGCATCCCCTCGAAGCCAATGGAAGCACTGGGCCCCCATCATTCCTGCCAACAGCTAATTCTACCCAGCCTATCACTTAGTCAGCAGTCACATTCTTCATTACTGGTTATATGGTAAACCTGGGCTGGATTGATAGAAGATGGACTCCCAAGGTTTAAATAGTGCAGAAGCAAACAAAATCAGTGTACAAGTGTTATCCATCATTTCTGCCAACAGCTATGAAGACTGTGCACACAGTTAGCAACAGCATACATTCCTCTGCTCAGTTCCCAGCCTTCATATCTTTCCACAGCCCCAAACCGCCACTCTAATGCAAAAACTACTTACAGAGCCACTAATGGACTCTTTCATGCCACTGGACAGCTGTTAATGTTCAATCATGATGCCAGCAAGGACTCCAACCACATGTGCCTGTGGGCAGAGGCCCAACAAACTAATGCATAATTATACAATACACGATTCTACATAAGAGTGAGCTACATGCTAGAACTGCATATTGATATGATCTTAACTAGGACCTTTTCTGAGATGCAGTATTTTTTTAAGATGTAGTTTGCCATAATTCTGTGTTTGGGTGGTTTGTTTTGATGAATACTCTTTGTTTCTGTGAGTCTAGAATTGCTCACTAGGTTTATGGCCATTTTTTTACAGTTAAGCAAAAATTGTAAATAGGTTTTACAGAACTGATCACTCACCAGCAAAACATATACTGAATTTTTGCCTGGCATTTCTTAACATTAATAAAGGATTGTAATGTAACACACAAAGATGAATTGTTCAGAGATGTTGAGAACTTGGAGAAATGTTTAAATACTGGAAATGTTGACAAAAAGAGCCTGGTGTTTGGTGGGTTCTGTCTCCTTTCCTTTGTCATCAATACAGCTAAACACATAATAGAATTTCATGCTAGTGAGTGGTAAGGCTGGCTATTTCATTACCACAAGAGAGGAATTGTACAGTGGACCTTTGATATCCACTGGGGTTTGGTTATAGCACACACACCCATTTCTATTTGATGTTCAAGTCTCATTAAATAAAATGACATAGCAAAATGGTGACCCTTTAATAAAATTGGCAAAATCAAGGCTTGCTTTTGGGAAGTGGTGTGTGT
>CM034701.1:335490265-335501997 GCA_020142125.1 Phrynosoma platyrhinos
CCGGCCGGCCAGGGAGTCTGTGACTTATTGACTAAACAGTGTGAAAGATGTAAATATAAGACACAGGTAATATACAGCAAGATTTTCTGAATCTTAAAAAGAGTTTAAAGACTTTTTTTTAAAAAAAATGTAGAACAAGTAGTTAATAGTCCATACCTTTAGCATATTCTAAAGCTCTTTGAATTTTTCCTCCAGCTTGGAAAAGAAGAAAAATATTATAGACCAAGTTATTGCTTTTGAATAAAACCTTGTTTGTTATTGGAGTTAGTCAAGTTAAAGAGGAAAGCACGAAGAACCTCTGCTTTAACATCCTTCTCTCAGCTATGAATGGCTTTCTTATTTCTCAAAAGGAATAGTGTGCAATCTTTATGTTCTTTTATAATGTCTGTATTTGAATGCCAGAAATAAAGTTCCCAATGCACAAACTCAGCTAAACATGTCTATTGTTCCAGTTATGTGCGCAGAGTACAAGTCCTTTTCAAAGGACAGATTAAAAGAAAGTCAAAGATGTTCATGGGTAGCAGTTCTTCTGAATACTCTACTAAAGCTTGTTATCAATGCCAGGTCAGGATGGGACTGAGCTGTGCAAATTAAAATAAACAACTGAACCAATTGAAATGTAGTTAAAATGCCATAAACCCAGTAAATTATTTATATTTTATGATAATTCTTTACATTTTGGACAGGCAGTAGGAAATTCCAGAAAATTTTGAAAATCACTGATAATCTCCCCCCCCCCCCAGCCCCCATTTCAAGTCTGAGCAAATGCTATCCTCATTTCCATTGACAATTAGTAAATATCAATATTTATCCAAACAGCTTGGTAATGACTCATTCTGAGTCATCCCCCCCCCCAAAAAAATTACCCTTAAGATTTTCAGTTCATGGAACAAATAATAAGAATGTTTTAAAAATAATAAGTGTTGCATGATGATGCTAATGTTCATCCATTTAGGTAATGGCTGACAATCTAAACTGCTTCCATATTTGTAATAATTCATGAATGCTCATCTGATATTAACTGACTATTTTGTTATTTTGTGTTTTGACAGTGGGTGGTATCTCTTTAGCCTCTCCTGCAGAATGGCCTCCATCAGAGGAAGGGGGCAATTCTTGATCTCATCTGTGTACACTCAAAGTCTCATCTGGAGAGTTGTGGTATCCCCAGATATATGGTAGCTTTTCTCCTTCCAAAGGCAGAAACCTCACCGGCCATGGAATTTTGCCTTTGGAAACAGCAAAGAGAAAGGAAAAAGGCTTAACTTTGCTCCTTTTAAACACAGAAACCTTATCAGATGTGGGATTTTGACTTTGGAAAGATCATAGAGGAAGGAAAGCAGCAACACAAACTTTGCCCCAACTCCCTCCCAATCCACTGCCATACATACACTAGTCTCCCCACCTCACTCTGATGTTCACTTTCTTGTCTTCCTCTCTCACTCCATGTCATACTGTCTGAACTGAAAGGGATCCTGAAAAAGCATTCCAAGCACCTCCTCTTTCTGGAGGGTCAGCTAATCAGGGCATGAAGCAGTGGATTCAAACTACAGGAAAATAAATTCCACCTCAACATTAGGAAGAATTTCCTGATAGTAAGAGCTGTTTAACAGTGGACCACATTCCCTCAGACTGATTGGGACACAAATTCCTGCATGGAAGGGGGTTGGATTGGATGGTCCTTGTGATGTCTTGCAACTCTAGGATTCTGTGATTCCATTAAATAAAGTGATTGATTGATTGATTGAATAATAATGAAAGGTGAACTTTTTTCAGGTTGCAAGCTTCAGTCAAACAATTTTAGCTAACTGGACTGTAACTATTTTTAGAACTGTGGCCATTTTTTAAAATATTTTTTTCCAACATTAATTTTATTTAACAATGATCAGACTATAACAGTATAACAGTAAACAGACGACCAATAGTACATATAAATACAATTACAAAACATAAAGTTATATAACAATACATAACATTAACACATAAATCACAAAACAATCTACCCCCACATTAACTATATTCCCTCTTACCCTCTCCCTCTATTGTTTTCCTAAAATAAACCTATATAAAACATAATACATTTATCTAACACAAAACCTCACACTTGACTAATTTGACTAACAATGAGCTTCCTATCTTGTAAGTGAGATCAATTCCATAAAATTTCTTTGTGATCACTCTATTCCTTATTTAAACAAAAATGGTCAAAACTGTATGCTACTACGCCACAATCCATTATTAAGATTCTCTATTACCGTCTTCTTCAGCTATATTCATCAGATTCAAAGTTTCCACTCTTTACAATATTTTTGTTCAATAGTTTTTTGTGGGTTTTTCAGGCTGTGTGGCCATATTCTGGAAGAGTTTCTTTCTGACATTTCGCCAGCATCTGTGGCTGGCATCTTCAGAGAAAACTGAAATGGAAGAGAATGGGTCTATATATACTGTGAGACCCTGGGTAGGGAGGAGTGGTTCCCAGGTGAACTATGTGTTGTTCTGTGTTGAATAGGTATTGTTCTGTTGTTAATGGCATGGCTTCAGGGTATGCAATCAAGGATATTGTCTGCTATTCCCTTGTAAACTGTGTATTGTTCTGTGTTGAATAGGTATTGTTCTGTTAATGGCATGGCTTCCAGGTGAGGATAGCAGACAATATCCTTGATTGTATACTCTGAAGCCATGCCATTAACAACAGTACAATACCTATTCAATACTTTCAATGATTAGCAATTTGCTGTCTTTGGTGACACTCCAAATCAGCTACTAGTGGTAGCAACTTCATTCTCCTGATGGTAGGGATCATCCTGGCACCTGCACAGATGGCTGGACATTATCACTAGGATGTGATGTTTAGAATCAGAAGACTTCAAAAATGCATTCTTATCTCATAATAACTGTTCTTAATTTTCATTTTGAAAATAAAAAGAATATGATACATCTCCTGTTTCTGTTTAGCAGGTTTCTAGTGATGTTTTTGTAGAGTTACAGGAATCACACAGGGGTAGGCAACCTTTCCCCTTTAAGGGCTGAGGGACTTCAGCTCCCAGAAGCCTCAGCCATATTGGCCAATAGTCCCATGTTGGCCCATAGCTCCTGGGATTCTGGGAGCTGAAGTCCCTCGGCCCTTAAAGGGGAAAGGTTGCCTACCCCTGCACCCAGAGGGGTGTGAATGATTAGTTGCTGAGAGCAAGTGCCAGTTCCCAGGCATGGCCAATCAGTAATACAGTATACATACTAAAGAACTTGGATTTATCCAAGGATAAGTGTCTGCTATATAGAACTACCACTGAGATACAAAGAACCATAGATCTTCTAATGAACTCAAGTGAGCATGCTGACCAGGAAGTTCACATTAATTGTTCCAGTTAAAGAGGTCCTGTTTGGAATTCAGCCAAGAGTTTTTAATTAAAACTGTACAACAGTGTAACATTGGACAGGGAAACCCAAGTATCAGTTCTGCTTCCACTGAAGAATGCTAACAATTCCACTTCAGGGACTAGGGCAGAGATCCAGTTATGAGCCTGCCCCCCCCCCTCGAGATGAAGTGGCTTAGTAACAGGACTCAAATCAAACAAATTATACTAATTCAATAATAATAATAATAATAATAATAATAATAATAATAATAATAATTTTTATTTTTAACCCACCCCTCTGCTCGGCAACCGGGGCGGCGTACAACAAGATTAAAACAGATAACCGTTAAAACACTCCTTCAACCCAATCCCTAACCCTCCCCCCCTTAAAACTAAATTAAACTAATGCAAGATTAAAATAACAAATGGACAACAAAATACACTCCAGAAAAGCAGCTGGAGGTGGGTTGGTCGGGGAAAGGGGGGGTGGTCGGGGATATGCTGTATGGATTTGATTGTGAGCCGCTTAGATTGCTGTCAAGAAGTGGGATATAAATAAATTTTATTATTATTATTATTATTATTATTATTATTATTACTTTAACAAGGACAAACAAGTGGTGGCAGGAAAAAGGGCAGGTAAGCAAACCACCTCCATTGAGCCGGGAGATTTATTCTGGGAAGGCCCACAAGAAGAGATCCATCTTTACTGCTTTTTTAAAGCTATCAAGACTAGTGATAAGACGGATCTCGTCTGGCAGGTCATTCCATAGTCTGGGAATGGTCGCAGAAAAGGCCCTCTGGGAGGTCTGTGACAGCCTAGTTTTCATGGGCTGTAACAGGTTCCTCCCAGAGGACCGAAGTGCGTGGGGGGGATCATACAGGAAGAGGCGGTCCCGGAGATAAGATGGACCCAAGCCATGTAGGGCTTTAAAGGTTAAAACCAACACTTATGCCCGGAAACTAATCGGCAGCCAGTGGAGAGATTTGAGCACAGGTGTTATATGCTCTCTCCTAGATGTATCAGTGATGTACCAATATTATTTAGATTTACAAAAATAAGCTTTCAGACCATGTTTTTTTGCCTAACTCTCATTCTTAGTCACAACTAGAGCAGATATATTTAATCAATTGGAATTTGGTAAGTCTCACTGTGTAGGTTCCATTGATTCAGTGGATCTACTTTAATTGGGACTAACAACTGGATTTGGGCCTATATTCATTGACTACATGAAATATGTTTGCATTTACAGATTTGGCGCCAATAAATTACTGCATTGCTGCAGGCTTGAGGGCATACATTGTCAGATCATGTAATGATCACACACCTATGTGGTTAATAACATTTGCCATTGGCCTGGTGCCCAGCAAGAGACCATGATATGTCATTTGTATGAGTATAGGAACACGTGCTCTGGCATGTTATATTGCTTGATAAAGTAAAATAATGTTCTGTCTGTATCTTTAATTTTGTTGTCATTGATGTTTTCATCCCTGTCTTTTTATTGGCTACTATCCTAAGAGAACTGGAAAGGAGATGGGAAGCAGGGAGAGTAGATATATTTATGACTTAATATGTTTAAAATGTGAAATAAACACATAATAGTACTGTGTAAATAATCTCCCAAGAGGGAACCCTTAATCCAATGTCTTTAAATTGGATCTTGTTCTTTATGTTTCCTTTTCATTTACAAAATAACAATTTACTATTCAACCATACATTTCCCCCCTGAAAGTACTTTGATAGTTCTTAAAATTAAGTGCTCTTTTTTGAACATCTTTTTAAGGGATAGCTGAAAATACAGGAGAAGCTTTCCTAGGTTTAGTTTTTATGGAGGCTGTAAACCTCAGGGCTAGGATGATCTCCTATCTATCTCCCAAAGAGAGGAAATGATTCACAAAAAAAGAGAACAAAAAAATAGGAGCAGATTTTCATAAAATATCCATGTGCTTGCTATCAGTTTCTCTGTCTGTCTATACATATTACTTTAGAAATGATTACTTCAGTTTAAATAAAAATACAGTGCTAACACTAATACCACCATAGTGTGAAATATTGTTCAGAAGGTCTGTGTGCTCACTCAGCCTGCTGAAGAGCTTGGAATTGTTACACAAAAAGCAACATATGACTCGTTTAGCCATTGGGTTCTTTTGGAATAAATTGTGATAATGTAATATGATTATTACATTAAATTGTTGTGATGGGGAAGAGGAAGACCCAAAATGGCCCTGAGCAGTCCAACATTAGGAGGAACTTCCTGACAGTGAGAGCTGTTCGACAGTGGAACACACTCCCTCGGAGAGTAGTGGAGTCTCCTTCCTTGGAGGTCTTTAAGCAGAGGCTGGAAGGCCATCTGTCAGGGATGCTTTGATTTTGAGTTCCTGCATGGCAGGGGGTTAGACTGGATGGCCCTTGTGGTCTCTTCCAACTCTATGATCAGGGGTAGGCAACCTTTCCCCTTTAAGGGCCGAGGGACTTCCGCTCCCAGAAGCCTCAGCCATGTTGGCCAATAGTCCCATGTTTGCCAATAACTCCTGGGATTCTGGGAGCTGAAGTCCCTCGGCCCTTAAAGGAGAAAGGTTGCCTACCCCTGTCTATGATTCTATGAAATCCAGTAACACTTCTGAAATAATGAATAAAAATTACTTGTGCAAAAATTCTAACATGAACACCACTGTTATTAAATGTTTAAAAGTAGTACTATTGGCCTACATTACTTTAAAAATACGAAAGGAAACAAGTCAGGAGTGACAGCATAACTTTGAACGTGTTACATCCAAGATCTGGGCAACTGCCCATTAGTATGTGCTTGTTGCTGCTGCCACTGCCGCTGGATAACTACAAAGCTTCTGCTTTCCTTTCTTGTGATGTGTATGTCTTCAAAGGGAAGTACAAAGTGGAAATTCACTTGACAGCTCTTCAAACAGAGGATTGTCCCCTGTAAAAACATAATCACTTTAACTTTTGCTGTAGCAATAATCTGAGTGGGAAGGACTTGTTTAATGGGAAGCTTCCCTACTTAAAAGTGTTCCTTACACATAAAAATTAATATGTTTGAAAGAAAAGTAGGTTAAATCCTTTCTCACATTTTTTTAAAAGTGCAAAGTGTTTGGGTTTTGTTTTGTTTTTTAAAGGGAGAAGAGGCAAACATCACATAAGTAGTACCTATTTTAGCATTTCAATTATAATTAGACCAAAACAGTGAAAAACATGAGTGGTCTGGGTGACTGAAACCCACCAGTATATAGGTAGTTCTGTCCTTTACCAAATTACTAGAGCTATTCACTGATGGCTGTATTTCTCATTAGGCTTACTTGTTTCCCAAGAAAAAAATGCCAAGATTCTAGTTCCTTGTACTTATTCTGAATCCCACACTTGCAGAACCAATTGTGCAGTGGGTGCAATGGTCTTTAGCTCATCTGTTGTCCAATGGTCAATTATAGGTGCCCACCCATCAAGTCAAATGTGAGAGGAAGACCTGTATATGTGCTTGTGAAATGATAGGTTGCACTAGGGATTGCACTTGTGTGATGTCTATGAAAGCTCAGCTGCTTGTAAAATTATTTCTACAATAACAGACTATCCCAACAGGATTCTGACAGAAAGTTTGAATTAAAATAACAGACAACTGTATGGGTATTTGTGGTACCTCACTCCAGATGTATAATCCTGCATGTTCAAACCAGTGGTGTGCCTCATGCATTGAACAACACGAAAAAAGATTATTATTTATGGAGACATTTCACATCAAACATCCTTCAGATAGGGGTTTTCTTGGGAAGTTTAAAAAAAAACCTCAAGGGAAATAAGAGGAGACAACTCAGGATATGGGAATCAACTTGCATACACAACATCAGGATTAGATTGGAGGGGGACCAGTGGTTATAGGACTGAGGATGCTTGATACCATGCTGGCACTACTAATACCATTTACTAACAAGATTCAGCCACTAAGATTTGGCTAATATCTTCACTTGGTTTTATATCCCAATTCATGAGTGAAGACAGAGATACAAAGCAATAGAAATAACAAGGGCATAGAATCCCCATATTCTTTGGCAGGGGTACTATCTAAGGTTGGGGACTGCACACATTTCTCTCTAGACCTGAGAAGGTTGTAATCCCTCCACCAAACCCTATCCCCCTTTATTTTACCCCAAATGCCCCATGTACTCTGGGCGCAATTTTGCCATGTTTTGTATTCCCCACCACAACCACCAGGATGTTTTAGGCCCAAAGGAGGCCTTTTCTGAATGAGGAAGAAATCTGGAAGTTATTCCATTTTTGCTTCTTGGTTATAAAAGAAATTCTCCTGGGCCTAAAACTACTGGGGCAGAGGAACATGGCAGGTTTGTCCCCACTCATTAGAGGGTGTGAGAGGCATTTCCAATAAACTGCCTATATATAACATTTTGGTGTATGGATGATCCCAAGTAGCCTTGAAACAGTCTTGGAGGCTATGTACTGCAGGCAGGCTGCACTATCTCCACTCCTGCCCTATACTATGGGCTACAAATTTGTAATTAACATGGTTTCCTACTACTAAGAACTATTGGAACTAAGAGATAGTAATGAAACACAGCAAAAATCCAGGCTGAAATCTAAGGTTCTGTTTAGAATCATAGAGTTGGAAGAAACCTGGAGGACTATCCAGTCAAACCCCCCTGCCATGCAGAAATACACAAGCAAAATACTCCCAACAGATGTCCATCCAGCCTCTGCTTTAAAACCTCCAAAGAGTTAATTTATTGTATTAAACTGAAAGATAAAAGGCAGCTGCAAGGTGACTTGCATCTTATAGTATTTCCTCTGGTTGTGAGGTGTTGTGTTTTTTGTTTTGTTTTTTTAAAAAACCCCTCAGTGATTAGCATACTTTATTGAAAAAGATAATTGAACAACTGAAATGGGAGGTCCAGGTCTGCATTTTGCATAAAATGCAAAATGCTTGCAAATTGTGTGATTAGTAACATTTATTTCCCTTTGTAATTTTCTTCTGGGAAATGGTTTAGCCAGACATGATAAGAAGGAAGGCAGCTGACTGTAGCCTGAAGCAAAATGGAAGAGATCAGCAAGATAAAGCTAGATAAGAATTAGGTACTTTGCTGTTGTTGTTTGATTTTATAGTTTAAAATTAGGTGTTGCTGGCTTTTAGAATCATTTGTTGTCCTTTAGAAGGATAATCCCAGATAATTCCTTTCTCATTCTAACCTGTTATTTTTTTTAATTCTAACACTGCTTCTCTTACAAAGTACAGCACTGTATTTTAAATGCAAACAGGACTCAGGTGACCTATGCACATTCATCATTTATAATCTGTATAAAGACCACACCAGTTTGCTGATGACAGCTCCATATTCTCTAGAGACCCAGATGTAGTCAGTTGCCCTTTTGCACTGTCATTCCATGCTTTGCTTTGATGGAAGCGTGAGTAAATGAAAGGCTTGGTATTGATTTCTGTACAGATGTTAATAATTTCCATGTATATCATCCTCAGAATGGAAGTTGTGGAAGCAAAGAATGTGATGTTGCAGTATTCCTTGATGAAGAGAAGATGCATGAAGCTTGCAAGCTACTCTTTTATCTCTGAATCTGTGGGTTCAAAGCTGAGTCAGGTCACCAATGAAATTAGGGTTGTTGATGTGCTGTCATCTTAATGGACTTTTGTTTAAAACACACTGCAGCTCATACTGTAGCAGGATTGACTAGCTCTGCCCACAGAACTGGCTAAGAAATGACCAAATCAGCAGAGAGCGAAAAGTCAAACTTGAACTTTCTGGCAAAATTTCCATTCTTTTCAGAAAGATACTTCCTTTAAACACAGAAGTGTTTGCTATTAAACTCACCCTAGAAGCAAGATGGCTAAATTGAGGCTGGCGTCCTTCGATCACATCATGAGAAGGCAGGACTCATTAGAAAAGACAATAATAGTGGAAAAGGCAGAGGGAAGTAGAAAGAGAGGAAGATTGTTTGCCAGACAGATAGACTGGGAGTTGATGGGCCTGAAACTGCAGAACCTGAATGGAGAGATTGAGAATAGGGGGTCATGGAGATGTCTCACTCACAGGGTCAACATGAGTCAAAGTCAACTCAAAGACCATTGACAACAACAAAACTATTGAAATCACAATAGTCATACATTTTAAAGCCAATTTTGAAATGAATACTTCATCCTAAAGTATACTATTTTTTTAAGTGTCTTATTGGAATATATCAAGAAAGTCAGCTACACACATAGGAATGACATCTGCTTGAAAACAACTACCTAATTCAGTGCTTTATCTAGTCTTGAAAAGGTCAGAGTCGGAGGGGGAATCCTAGACACTATCAAATGAATTTTTTGTTTGTTTATTCCAGATGTAAAATAATAATTGGTTGATACATGAAAGAAGCTTTCCTGCATACAGGGTAGCATTTATAATTATGCATTTATGATGTGTCATTTTGTCAAGCGACTGTCAGAACATGGGTCTCTTGTTGTTAACTGCCTTCAACTTAAACTCAACTCATGGTGACCCTTTGAATGAGACATTTCCAAGACCCCCTGTCCTCCACTTCTCTGCTCAGATTCTTCAGGCTCAGACCTGTGGTCTCCCTGATTGAATCTAACCATCTGACATGTGGTCTTCCCCTCTTTCTCCTGCCCTGCTCTGCTCTGTATATACTGCATATATTATTATAGTTATATTATGTTACTGTATATATCATATTAAATTATGTTATACTGAATACTGTATTTAGAGAGATCTTAGAATCATAGAATCATAGAGTTGGAAGAGACCACAAAAGCCATCCAGTCCAACCCCAGTCTGCCATGCAGGAGCTCAAAATCAAACCATCCCCGACAGATGGCCATCCAGCCTCAGTTTAAAGTCCTCCAAAGAAGAAGACTCCACCACACTCCGAGTATGTTCCACTGTCAAACAGCTCTCACTGTCAGGAAGTTCCTCCTAATGTTGAGCTGGAATCTCTTTTCTTGTAGCTTGCATCCATTGTTCCCAGTCCTATTCTCTGGAGCAACAGAAAACAAGTTGACTCCATCCTCAGTATGACAACCCTTCAAATATTTAAACAGGGCTATCATATCACCTCTCAACCATCTCTTCTCTAGGCTAAACATACCCAGCTTCCTAAGTCTCTCCTCTTAGGGCATGGTTTCCAGACCCTTCACCATTTTTGTTGCCCTCCTTTGGACACTTTCCAGCTTCTCAATATCCTTTTTTAATTGTGGTGCCTTCTACTATATACTGCAGGGGTAGGCAACCTTTCCCCTTTAAGGGCCGAAGGACTTCAGCTCCCAGAATCCCAGGAGCTATTGGCCAACATGGGACTATTGGCCAACATGGCTGAGGCTTCTGGGAGCTGAAGTCCCTCAGCCCTTAAAGGGGAAAGGTTGCCTACCCCTGGTATACTGTATTATAAGCACAAATACTACACAGTAATACTGTAAGAGATGCACTAGCCACAATCTCAGAAGCACCACGAACTGAACAAGGATTGAAGGAGCAAAGATGATGCACATTCACAGAGAGCAGGGAAGGGAAAAGGCACCAAGTAGCACTCACTTGATTGCAAGTGAGCTTCCATAGTTGGCTTGACACCTTCCCCCCCCCCCCTTTCAGCTAGTTTTCCAAACAGTGCATGTGCCTGCCAGCAATCCAAAGCAAGACTACAGAGGAAGAAGTACGGATGATGTTCTGTTGTTTCTATGCTTTCAAATTACATGGATAAGTTCCATTAATTCAAAGAAGGGTATGCACTTTGTGTAGGCAAGCTTTGAGGATTGTATGTTCATGCAAGTGGTCCTAAGTCAGCTTGTAGGCAGGAAGAAATGACAAAAGTGTAGATCCCTTGTAGAACTAATGGAACTGGTCTGTAATTTGCAAGCATCAAAATAATGAGTTGTCAGAAAGCAAATAGTCAAAAGTGGGGGAGTCTATATTTGCATTCCCTTGGTAACTTTGCAGGTCCCTTTTCTTTGGCTAAACTATTTCTAAATGCTCAACTGGATTTTTAATTTTCTGTAATTCTAAATTTTTGGAACTGAAGAAAAATTCCATTGTGGAGGCAGAATTCTGGCAGTACCCTCATCACCCCTGCTTCCATAGCTACACCTCTGAGCTCTTTGTGGGCAGTGCCTTTTGGATAAAATTGTGTCCTATAGTCAGGACAGAATGAGTAGAAGCCTTCAGTGCGTGCAAGTATGTTTACTCTGAATATAATGTATAATTGCTGTGGAAAGTATTCCTTCACATCCCATCACTGTATTTTGCAGGTAATGTCCAGATCAGTGGTCCCCAAACCTTTTCAGGCTACCACTCCTTTTATTCTTGGGTGACAACTCTAGCGCCCCCATGCCTATTTCTTGGAATTAGGTCCAC
>CM034701.1:335508189-335538736 GCA_020142125.1 Phrynosoma platyrhinos
ATAGGGGTCACCATAAGTCAGAAATGACTTGAAGGCACACAAAAGCAACAACAGTCCTGGAACACTGGCAAATAAAATAAAATAAAGTTGACAGGGTCCCCATCAGATAGCCTAAGAAGTACTGACCTAAACAGTTTTAAACAATTTAAAACAATTTAAAATTTAAAACAGTAAAAATAATTTAAACTGACTAAAAGCATATTAAGCAATCAGTGCCATCTGGGCTTCCAGTGGGAGGGTATTCTGATGATGATTGTGATTGTGAAATAATAATAATAATAATAATAATAATAATAATAATAATAATAATAATGTTTTTAAATCTACTTTCTCATTATATCTTTTTATCTTTGACTTTGCAGTTTTATATTGTACATTTCTTATTTTTATGGTTCTTTTAAGCCACCTTGAGCAGTTCAACAAAAAGGTGAGGTATAATAATTAATTAAGAGGTAGCAAGAGGCATAGCTTGGGAAGAACATATATACTCTCCTTATAGGAATTTGCAGTTCGGACATAGCTCATTTCACAACTATAAATTGATTAATCAGGAAACAAAGTTAGTTCCCAAAGAATTGTTTGGGAAGAATCACTTCCAAGGTGCACAGAACGTAGCTTTTTAAACATGAAGGGAATATCAAGGAACAGCTTGATTGTTCCACATAAATGTATTCTGTTTTGTGTGCCTAGCTTTGACAATGGATTGCTTGTTCACAGATCTGGTAAGTGAACTTTTTGACTTTTTCATCAGCACACTGTGCTGATAATCTCCCTTGGCATTGCTGCTGCCCGTAGTAGATTGCAGGGGGGGGGGGACAACAGAAACTGTAGCATTTTTGTAAGGACTGAAAGAAAGATTTCTGAAGTCAGTGCTGATCTCTGCTCTCTGTGCTTCATGGTCTAGCCTTTGGGGCCCTTATATCAGAATCCTATTGCCAGACAGAATGCTATTGCCAACTTAGACTGGCTTAAATACTGTTACACAAGTGATTGTGCTTTTTAAGGATGTTGCATGAGGATGCTGTGCTAATCTAGGTTACACAAGCAGTTTTATTCTGATTTAACCACTAGGCAACCAATTGTGCTGTTTAGTGCATTGCTTAAAGGAGGTCTTCAGTGCAGATGATCAACCTCCAGCTACACACAGTCCTGTATGGACCTGCCACATTTTCATGCAGCAATGCAATCCAGTGTAGCTACACTGTGTAAGTTTGCATTGTGCAACTGCTGAACAGAATTTTGGCTTCCATGTTGACTGTCCTAATTCTGTTAAGAGTTGTCAGGAAAATCTGATTTCCACTGTAGCTGTAAACCTTTCTTAGTGTCTGGAAGCAGCAGTTAGACTACTAGCCCCAAGAAATAAATGTAGGCTCATGCTCCCACTCTATTTCCTGTGGATTGACAGTATCAAAATGCTGGCTAATGTCTGATTAACCTCAAGCCATGTGCTAGGCATACACAGGAGAGGGAGCCCTATTAGAGGTCCCCCTCCCTTCAGCTTCCCCATGGCCAGAATGAGTCTGTGAGTCATTACCACTTGAAGGAGGTCTCTTTGAGGTTTCAGGAATGAAATCCTATTAAGTCAAGAAATGATAGAGTAGGCTTTTTAAGTGAATCATGCACGTCTCCAGCAGAATTCCTATCCATTTCAATAGGGTCTTCAGAGGAGAAGTTCCCAGTGGATTGTGTGCCCTTGTTAATAGCATTGAATTAATGCTCTTCACCACCACTGCATACATACAGGGACTGGTTTACCTCTTGAATTGTCTTACGCATGGCTGACAGGAGGGAGAGGGTTTTTTTTTTTTTTAACACACACATATATAAAAAGAATCCTCTTGTTGAATTTTTGACAGCACACCACTGCTTGCAGTAATAAGCTGGTTGCATTAATGGGTTACATTTACACAGTTTCTTCACTGCCGAGGCAATTGTCATGCAATTCCATTTCCAGGTTTCATTACAATCATTGTGAGTGCTAGAGAAGGGAGGGAGGAGGTGGCAGGGTATTCGAGTCTTAAAAGTGAGTCCATTCAGTGACATTGTGAGTGACAGGAGAGGAAAATGGCAAACTAATTCCATCTTCAGTCATCACATTGAATAGGTGGAGGTGAATCTAATGCTGTTTTTAAAGGCCTGACCCTTCTCTACCTTTGCTATTCAGTACAGTAGGGTTTTATTTTAAAACTCCAGTCCATCATGAGTACAGTACTGGTTGTGAGTTGCTATCCCATGTTAAAAGCAACACCACAGCTGACATTACCCTGGAAAATCAAGACAAGGGGGGGGGGGAGGCTGTCATTCAGCATAAGGATTTTCCAGCTCGTTCAGCTGCAGATGGAGTGCACTAGAATCCCGAAGAACAATGCTAATTAGTATTCCATTAAAAAAAGAAGAAATCTTGCTGAGACCTGAAGTCACATCCCGACAGTCGAAGTGAACCATGCCTCACTAATGTAGCCTTAATTCTTTTTATTTTGCAGAGACAGCAAGCTGACCATGTTGCTCCGGGAGTCCCTTGGGAACATGAATTGCCGTACCACCATGATAGCTCACATTTCGGCGGCTGCAGGCAACTATGCTGAAACACTTTCCACCATCCAGATTGCATCCAGGGTCTTAAGAATGAAGAAGAAGAAAACCAAGGTAAGGGCAGGAGGAAACTCTTTTGTTATCTTTCTCTGGCAAGAGTAGAGTAGCAAAGAGTTTCAGGTAAAGAGAGGAGACCTTAAAAGTACAGCTTCTAACAAAATCAATATCCATAATTTCTGAGTGCTTGAGCGTACATCTGTGTTCATAGGGGAAATCATATGTTTAGTATTAGGTAAACAATTTAGTGTTTATAATAGTTGGGTATTTGGCAGAGGGTTCAAGCCCTGAGGATGTTTTAATAGAATAGCCCAAGCACTGAATACTAGTTAAAATTTCAAGCAGGTATACTGTAATCACTGTAACAGCTTGAATTATAATTATTCACATCAGCAACCTAAGGATTGTGAGATGTTAATGGAGATCAATGAACAGGTCCCTCAAATATCATTGCACAACAGTCTGTTCACAGAAGGAAATCTGTTCAACAGAACAGGCTATAATGTGTGTCACTTGTGCTAATTTCTCTAGCATTTCACCCATTATTCTTCCAACAAGTACAAAGTTCTGTTCAGAAACAAGATAAGTGAACATGTTGTGGAAGGAACAAATGTAGTCAAAGCATTTCAAGGCAATGCAATATTTTATAATGTGAGTGGGGATGAATGCTGAGAAGCTAGGTGATTTGTGCATTGTATTATTTGTTTGTTTATTGGAAGAAGTTCATATTTCTGAAATGAGGGAAGATACATATTAGTCATATTTTAATTGGGTCCACTTCTCACTGTTCAAATCCTTACCTACTCTTAGAAGAAGAAAAACCCAGTAAAAACACGAAGTTATTTCACTTACTCTTAGTAGAAATTGTGAATGAAATCAAATAGTGCCTGTTCCCTAGGGGTGTAAATTTTTGTAAATTTCATTCTCACTGACAAGAATGAATAATGTTAACATTTTCTTCCTTGCTGCAAGAAAACTATCAAAAGTTATAAGATTTTCAAAAACATTTTGCAATTTGCAACAAAAATGAATATTTTGGGGCAGAAAATTTAATTTTTGCAGCAAATTGAGTTTTCTTCACAGAAAACTCAATGTTCTGCACAGAAATCAGGCTTTCTAATGAACAATATAAAATAAGTTTATTTCACAGAAAATAGAAGTGTTAAAAACTGTGCAGAAAATACTGTTTTCTGTGTAGGAAACTTTTTTCTGCACAGAATTTTTTTTTCTTTACCAAAAACCCTCACATGCATGTTTCATGCAGAATTAAGTTCTGTTCTGCAGAGATTCTTGACTGCTTGGATTTTCTCTGTCAAGGTTTTCCAACACCTGAGAAACTCATTTTTCAACTATTTTCTTTTAATTATATATTTATTAATTTTAACATACACACAATCTAATTCATCACCAAATGCATAAACATTCAGAAAGAAAAAAGTATGTAAAGGTTGAATATCTCTTAACCAAAATACTTAGGACCAGAAGTGTCTCGTTTTGGGGGTTTGGGGGAGGATTTTGGAATTCCTGTATATACAGCCGCCCTTCCATTTTCATGGGGGAATCTCTTCCGGACCCCCCCCCCCCAGTGGAAATGGAAAACTGCAAATATTCGAGCCCCATAAGCTTGAATGGTGGTGCGCAACCCATTTTGTCCCCCTCTGTTTGCCACCCACGAACAGGTGAGGGACGTTGACTTCAAGTCTGCGAAAATGGAGGGACGACTATACATAATTCAAAATACACAACTGAAGTTGCATACTGTATACTATATTTGCAAGGCTGGAGAGAGATACGAGAGACATGAGGCTGGAGAGAGACAGAGGATCTGTAAAATGGTGGGAATCCAAGCATAATGATCAGGCAAATCCACATCTCCTGCTAGTTCACAGATCCAACCATTTTTCTCCAGTCATATCTCGCTCCAGCCTCACATTTCTCTCCAGCCTTGTGTTTTGTTGGTTTGCTGCTTCTGTTTTGTTTGAGATGTGAAGCTGGAGAAAGGCTGAGGATCCGAGAGATGAACAAGTCGGAGTTCCACAGCTGCTATCTTGAAGGTGGAAGCTGGCAGCAAAAAGTTCAATTGGGAGGTTTTCAGATTTCTAGATTAGAGATGCTCAATATGTGTGTGTGTATATATATACATATGTACATGTATTTTTCTTCATTTTTTTTTTGGTCATATCTATATCTGACCAAAAAAATGCTATCTATATCCATATCTATATATGACAAAAGAAAAAGACAAATGAAGAAAAATACATGTATGTATATAACTAAAACATACTAAAACTCTAAAACACTTAACACTAACTAAGGGGGGATGCAGACCAGCACTTTAGGTGTCCTGGGGGTGGAGTTGGGCAGGGCAAATGCACACCAGCTGCCCCGACTCCGCCCGACACTGCGCACCCATCGACACGGCACGGGGCATCAGGGCACCCTCTTGACAAAGTGTGCATACACAAAGCGTGCATAGACAGCGGCAAAAAGAAGGATCAGGGTCACAACATGTGGTCGCCATGGCCCCACTCCCCCGCTCCCAGGGGTGACCCAGAGTTGCCCCTTATGGGCCATCTGCATCGGCCCTAGACACAAAAGAGCTCTGATTCCCTAATCCAGACTATAATGAAAGGGAAAAAAGCAAAGAAAAAGACAAAATATATTATTCTACCACTACAGTACCAACTAGATTATCCTACTACAGTACTAAAATCACTAGTAGCCATATGCACAAATTATTACATCGTTAGATTTCTTATTGCTCAAAAAGTCCATAAATAGTTTCCTATCTTTAACAGGGTCTTCCGTTGTTTCGTCCTTGGAAACCCATGTTAATTTGGCAATGTGGGCTAACTCAGCAACCTTAACAATCCATTTTTATCGTTGGTGCTTCAGTCCATTTCCAAGTTTCAGCAAATACTGTTCTTGCTGTTGTTGTCATATATTGGCTTCCTGTGGTGAGGTGGCTAATGTTGTCTTGGGGAAATTTTTCTTATATTTGTACCAAACGTGTACCAAGCAAGCCTTAACTTATCATACCAAAGAGAACCGTGTCACTCACTTCTTACAGCATGATTTCCGTGTTTCATGTTCCAAGTCTCTCTCATCTCTAAGCAAAAACCATTCCTTCAACTATTTTCAAATATTATTTCCATCCATATAGTTCACCACAGAAAAGAATTTCCTCCTGCAACACTGTATGTTCTGTAAATTTCTGGATCACATTTGGAAGTTTGTGATGGGTACTGGGCAGAGAACAGGAAGCTGTACAGTCCTGTCCACCCTAGTATGGTAGTGCAGTATCGGATATCATTTAGTAACAGCGCTCAGTATTTTAAGAAAAGAAATTATGTGGCATAGGGTAGAAGCACAACAGTATGGTTCAAACTTGTCTGCAACTTTACAGGGCGAGTGTATTACTTAATATTCACTGGGATATTCCAGTGCTTCTGTGATTGCTGTTCTTTTTTTACAAGTTAAATCTTTGGGACATGGCTTTCTCAATCTGATACCCAGTGCTTACAAAAGTTACCTTCATTGGACTAACAGAGTCCCCAAGCCAACATGGCAATGGAAGATTCTGGGAGCCACTGTGCCTGGTTCCCACTCAGTAGTTTCTGCCAGCAAATGTAAATCTTTATGAAATCCCCCCTCCTTGAGCATAATAGCCTTTTAAAAAATTATTGCTGTGAAAAACTGTACTCCTATACCTATTTACCTGATAAGAAATAGGTTAGAAATCCAGCTGAAGTTGTACATATGCTTACTTGTTGGTTTCTGATGTTTTTTCAGTTGTTATTACATTTGTTATTAGTGTTAGCAGTTTTTGAAAAGCTTCTCATAAAATGTACAAATAAATAAAATCCACATGATCCTCACACTGCAGTCCCAAGGATATTTGTTTAGAAGTGAGTCCCACTGTGTTCAGGTTTAATACAAGGAAACATGCCATAACTGTAATTAAATTTGGATAACTTGCCTGGAGAAATAGTGGAACGCTTTTTAGAGGTTTCTCCAGAAATTACTGAACATGCATCTGTTTGATATAATTAAAATAGAGAGAACTTTGGTTTTACATCTATGATTGCAGGAAATTGGATTAGGATCTAATCTGCACTGCAGAAATAATAAACTTTGACACCACTTTAACTGCCATGGCTCAGTGCTATGGAATTCTGGGATTTGTAGTTTTGTGAGATAATTAGCCTTCTCTGTCAGAGATCTCTGGTGCCCAAACAAACTACAAATCCTAGAATTCCATAGCATTGACCCATAGCAGTTAAAGTGGTGTCAAGCTGCATTATTTCTGCAGTGCAGATTAGACCTGAGATCTTATATGAGATCACTTACATCCAATAAGGTTAGAAGATCTTGTGGGTCCTTTCAACTCTAAGATTCTTTGATTCTGTATACCCAACAGAATCGAGACCACCAATACACAATTCTTTAAACATATCAGGAGCAGGAAACCAATCCAACTCTCAAGATACTAGAATGTGCAGTGGTTTCCCAGCTCCAGGGATTCCTGGAAGAAACTTATTATTTAGATCCATTTTAATCTGGCTTTACACCTGGTAATGGGATGGAGATAGCTTTGGTCACTTTGGTAGATGACACATACCTGTGTATGTTCCTGTTGGCTCTGCTGAACCTTTCACCCTCTTTTGATACCATCAACTATGGTATCCTTTTGGGCTGGCTCTCTTGGATGAGACTTGGGTGCTGTGGGATTTCTGTTGGATGGAGGTGGTGCTGGGGGAATCCTGATCGATGCCTAGCCATTGGAATGGGCTCAATTTTGTCCCCCATGTTTTTTAACATTTACATGAAACCATTGGGGAAGATCATCCAGAGTTTCAGGGTTCGGTGTCACCAAGATGCTGACGACACCCAACTTTATCTCTTCTTTCCATTCCATTCTGTCTCAGTACTGTACCAGTGTTGGCTGATAGTAATGGACCAAATGTTTAAACAATTAAAACTTAATCCAGACAAGGCAGAGTTGCTTTTTGGGCTGTCAAAAAAAATATATCGGGGAATATGGATTCAGCCGGTGTTGGACAAGGTTATACTCCCTCTGATATCTCAGGTTTACAGTTTGGGTGTTCTCTCAGACTGAACTCTGAGGTGCGATGCCCAGGTTTTGGCAGTGGCAAGGAGTACATTTATACAGTTAAGACTAATGTGCCAGCTGCACACATTCCTTGAGGAGCAAGATCGGGCTATGGTAACACATGCCTTGATTACATCCTATTTAGACTAACGTCATGCATTCTACATGGGGCTGCCTTTGGAAACTGTTTGGAAATTCAGCAGGCCCAGAATGCTGTGGCCAGGATGCTGACTAGGGCCTGTTATAGGGGGCTCCCTCATTAAAATAGCTTCACTAGCTACCGATTCATTTCTGGGCAAAATTTAAAGTGCTGCTCATGAGCTATAAAGCTCTATATGGCTTAGGTCAAGACGATCTGGAAGACTGTATCTCATTGTACAAACCTGCAAGAATTCTGAGATCATCAAGGGAAAGCTTTCCCTTGGTTCAACACTATCATTTGGTGAGGCCACAAGAGAGAGCCTTCTCAGTAGCTGATCCCACCACCTGGAGTTACTTTGTATGGGAGACTAGGCATGCCTCTACCCTGCTCTCTTTTTTGCCAGCAGGCAAAGACCTTTCTATTCAAGTAGGCTTTTAATGTATAATTACTTGCAGGAAAGCCTCTTATGGAGTGCACTTCATTTTTAAGTCTTGCTTGCTTTTTAATTATTTTATACAGTTTTTAATTTATTGTTTTGATGTGATAATTATAATTGTGTTAAAAATGTTATTGTTTTTAGCTGGTTCTTCTTGGGAACCACCTTAGCTCCCACTCTGGGGAAAAACGTGGCATATGAAATAAATAAATAAACGGCCAACTGGGGAGGCAGTTGGATCATTGGATGACAATGAAATTGAAAAAAGTTCTGAAAGAGGAAAAGGATATTGCAAAGAAACTGAAAGAATTATTTTAATTTGTTTTCATCACTGAAGTTTCTTAGCTAATTCCATGCTTGAAATAATACTTCTAAGCAGGGAAAGTGAGGAGTTGAAGCAGATAATGGTGACAAGAGAGAATACTCTAGATCTTAGTAACAAATTAGAAATAAATAAACAAATCACAGGTTTCAGATGGTACCAACCTGAGGGTTCTTAAAGTTGCTTAAAAGCAAATTTGCTGATCTTACAACTAAAATATGTAAATATCTCTAAAAGAAATCTCTGCTCCAGAATATTGGATAGTGACCAATATAATAGCCATTTTTAAAAAGGGATACATTGAAGATCAAGGAAACTATAGTTCAGTTAGCTTTATTCTATTTAAGGTAAAGTGTGTGGCTAATAGAGTGGGTGGTGGGGAAAAAGATAAATTCCATGTTGGGCAAAATTAGAAAGGCAGTATGCCAATATCATACTGTTCTTATATAGATCCATAGCATGAGCACATCTATAACACCACATTCAGCACCTGGTCACAGCACCTAAACACTGAAATCATACAGCTGGAAAAGATGCAAAAAGGACAACCAAAGTTACATTCTGCCATACAAGAAAAGGTTACAATCTTCTGACACAGGATAGTGGTGTGTACATATTGAAGAAAAAGGAGACAGTGAGTAGCTCTTCTCCCTCTTTTATAATATGAGAACCCAGGATCATCCTCTGAAGTTCAGCGGTAGAACATTCAGAACCTATACAAGGAAGTACATCTTCATATAGTGTATAGCTGAAGTTTTGAACCTACAGCCAGATGTTATAAGATTTATTTATTTATTTATATTCTTCCTTTTTCCATGGGACTCACAGCATCTTACAACAATTTTTAAAAAATATTTTAAATCCACAAAATACAAAAGTTAAAACACAGATAAACAATAAAAAATTACTACCAGATTAAAACATATATCATTCTCTCTCTCTCACACACACACACACACCAGCACAACAATTAGAAATTGCTGGTATTGTGGACAGATTTAAAAGTGCAGTGGATAGAATGGTGCTACTGGTCAGGATGGTTATATAGCATTTCCAGTATTAGAAGTTGTAGGCTTCTGTATATCAATTGCCATAAAGTGAAAGATGGAGCATGTAACTGCACTTCTCTGCTGTTGGCAAGCTCCCCAAGAACTGGTTGGCCTCTGTGAGCAACATGTTGGATAGATGGGCCTTTGATTGGATCCATCATGACTCTTTATTGCATTTAAGTCCTATCCTGTGAAGAAACATGTTGTTTTAGGGAACTTGTTGCTGTCCAGCCTCAGTTCTTCATTTGAAAAGAGAATAGTATTGTTAAAATGAATCAATATTAATTTAAAATATATTATTTACCATTATGTTGCTAATATCCACTGTAAGAGAAGAAATAATAATTGACAAATGATAAATATAAACTGCTTGGGGATTTTTAAAGTGTCAAAACATATTTGTATTGCAGCTTGTGACATGGATCTGGTGATCTTCTCCTTCTCCACAAAGCTGACTGTGACTGCTGTGGAGTCACAACAAACTGTGGTGTGTTATGGAGAAAGTCACCAATTCCTATTCTACTGTATGTTGAGTGAGGCAGTGTGCATGGTGGCATGTTTAGATGCCAGCACAGACATCGCTGTCTGTGAGTACTGGGCTGGATTTTAACATCCTGGAAGGAGTCATTTGAAATGCTAACATTTTGTTTCTCTCTCCATTCATAGTATACATCAAGCTCTTCTGGAGGAGAAAGCTCTTGTGAAGAAGGAAGAATGCGGAGGCCGACCCAGCTAAGACCTTTCCATTCTTCTCGGAACAACGTTGATCCAGACTTCCCCATTCTTCACCTCTCCAGTGATCCAGATTATTCTTCTAGCAGTGAACAGTCATGTGATACTGTCATTTATGTTGGCCCCAATGGCACTGCCCTATCGGACAAAGAGCTGACAGATAATGAAGGTCCCCCTGATTTTGTCCCCATCGTTCCTGCCCTTCAGAAGACCAGAAATGAAGGCAAGCTGGAGGAGGTGAGCGAGACAGTCCACAGCAGCTCTGAGAGAGACTGCTTGAAGTGCAATACATTTGCGGAACTCCAGGAGAGATTAGACTGCATTGATGGCAGTGAGGAGACAGACCATTTTCCTTTTGATGAGTTGCCTGTTCAGTTTAACTCAGACCAAGCAACCAAATGCCCTTTGTCAAGCCAAGTGCCAGAGTTCAACAATGCATTAGAACCAGAGATGGAAGAAGGTTTCCAAGAGCCTGATCAAGACCTCAAGGAAAACCTAAATACAGTGTCCAACAGAGTTCAAGGAGGCCACTCCCCTGTTCACACTGGGATGGTTAATGAAGTTTCCACTCCTCCCTCTCCCAGAAGTGTTACAGGCAGCCCTAGTTCCCAGCAGTCTCAGTGCACAGACCTGCAAAGCAGTTGTGAGAGTCTTAATTCCTGTGGCTTTGTAGAAACCAAACCTCGGTCCATGGGTTCCCCACGGCTTGGCATTGCAAGCCTTTCCAAGACATCTGAATATAAGCCACCTACATCTCCTTCTCAGAGGTGCAAAGTTTACACCCAGAAGGGGGTATTGCCCAACCCTGCACCTCCACCCTCATCACTTAGCAAAGATTCAGGGATGGTGTCTAGTGAGTCACTCATGCAACCTGAGATCCGCACTCCTCCCATTGGAATGAGCCCTCAGCTCATGAAAAAGTCACTGTCTTCCAGTAGTGGGGACTACGGAGAGACAATGGATATTGTAGAGCAGCAACAACAGTCTCTTTCTCCAGAGACAAAAAAGGAGATTTTAAGCACCACGATGGTCACAGTACAGCAGCCATTAGAGCTGAATGGAGAGGATGAGCTGGTATTCACCCTGGTTGAAGAATTAACCATTAGTGGAGTTCTTGAGAATGGGCGTCCAACAAGTATCATCAGCTTTAACAGTGATTGTTCTGTGCAGGCCTTGGCCTCTGGGTCTCGGCCAGTTAGCATTATCAGCAGTATTAGTGAAGACCTTGAATGCTATGCCAGCACAGCTCCTGTCTCAGAGGTCAGCATTACCCAGTTTCTCCCGCTTCCAAAAATGGGGCTAGGTAACAAAGCTGAAGAGGCTGAAAGCAGACGCTCATCTATCAGCTCCTGGCTGAGTGAAATGAGCACTGGTAGTGATGGTGAACAGTCATGCCATAGCTTCATAGCACAAGCATGCTACGGTCATGGGGAAGCAATGGCAGAGGCACCTGTTCCTGATCTTTTAAAAGCTGTACAGAATAATAGTGCAATTTGTACAGATGAGAAGCAGAAGCCAATGACTGAAGATATATTCTTACTGCCGGAAGTAGTTGACAAAAGTATTAATAAAATGTCACCCATCAAAAGTTGTAAAATTTCAGCCCTAGGAAAGACGACAGTCACAATATCAAACACTGCAAGCCTAAGCAGCTGTGAAGGCTTCATTCCAATGAAGACCAACATTACCGTGTATCCATGTATTGCTGTTAATCCCTTTAAGGCACAAGAGAGTCATGAAGCTGTCTCAACAGTATCATCACCAACAAAAACACCACCTCTCCAAGAAATGAAAGAATCCAACATAAGGAAAGAGATAAAATTTGATGATCCTTGGCTAAAGAGGGAAGACAGTGTGAAAAAAGAAAATGGTAGTCCCAAGTCTGAAGCTATACCTGATCAAAACAGGAAGCAGAGCTCAGTAGATAGGTTTAGTAGCAGTAGCAGTGAGACTTCTAGCTCCCCAGGAACTGAAAATATGAAGAGGGTTGTAGATGGATGTGAAATGGGACTGCCCAGTTCTACTACCCATAGTCCAGTTCATTCTAGTGACAACATTAAAAATGGCAGCCTCACAAGAGGGTTCCAGAAGACCAGCAAGCAGGAGGAACTGGATACAGTATCTTATCATTATGTTGAGGAGAACAATGTCATTAGCTCTTCTATTTCAGGCCAGACTTCGAAAGCTAGCCTGGAAAGAAGAGTTGCTTCCCCCAAGCATTGCGTTCTCACACGTCCAAAGGGAACCCCACCGTTGCCCCCTGTAAGAAAATCTAGCCTTGATCAGAAAAACCGGGCCAGCCCCCAGCACAGCACTTGCAGCAGCAGCACCAACAGTCCTTCAAACCAACCAGCATCTTGTCTGGCTAGTTTTCCCGATGAGCTGAGTGGGAAACAGAAGGGCTCAGGTATAGAGAATGGCAACAGTAGCAGTAAATTATTTAGTGCCAAACTTGAACAGCTGGCTAGCAGAACCAATTCCCTGGGAAGGCCCAGTGGGAGCCATTATGAGTGCCTGTCACTGGAAAGGGCAGAGAGTCTGTCCTCTGTCAGTTCCAAGATGAGTCCTGGGAAAGACACCACAATGCCAAGAGCTGGGAGGAGTCTGAACCGCAGTTTGATGTCCTCACCAACAAATTCAGGCATTTCTCAGTCTGCAGGTGCTTCACCAAAAGCCAGTCAGTCTAAGATCTCTGCAGTGAGCAAACTTCTTTTGGCAAGTCCAAAGGCTCGAAGTCTGGCGGCCTCAACCACCAAAACACTTAGCTTTTCAACAAAGTCTCTTCCTCAGTCAGTAGGACAAAGTTCAAGTTTGCCTCCAAATGGAAAGAACATGTCTTGGTCCACTCAGTCTCTCAGTAGGAATCGAAACTCTGGCCTTTCTTCAAAGCTGCCCCTCAGAGCTGTTAATGGAAGGATTTCAGAACTGCTGCAAGGAAGCGCAGGGACAAGAGGACTGCAGTTGCGCAGGAATTCAGACACCGATGAGCGTGGTGTGATTCATGGAGATGAGAAGCCACTTGTTCACCTGTTGCCTTCTCCTTACAGCAAGATAACTCCGCCAAGGAAACCTCACCGCTGTAGCAGCGGCCATGGAAGTGACAACAGCAGTGTTTTGAGTGGGGAATTGCCACCTGCCATGGGTAAAACAGCCTTGTTCTACCACAGCGGAGGAAGCAGTGGGTACGAAAGCATGATGAGAGATAGCGAAGCAACAGGAAGTGCTTCCTCAGCACAAGATTCCATGAGTGAGAACAGTAGCTCTGTCAGTGGGAGGTGCCGAAGTCTTAAAAATCCAAAGAAGCGTTCAAATACAGGTATGTCTTTGGATATGTGCATTGGCAGTGCCTGGGAAAGTTTTTTTTTCTTTTCTTTTTGGAACACAACCTCCTGTCTGAAGGACACTAGGAGTTGTAAGTCCAAAGAGTTAACTACTCAAGCTCTTTTGGGAATAGGATTGAGAATGCCAGCTTCAAGTTAAACTAGTTTTGCACAAGCCTATCTTATTTAGAAAATACTTAAGTTTTTACCATTCAAAATTATGCATGCAAAGATGCTTACATGGTGAGTTTGGATTGCACACAAAAAACAGTGAGTCCAGAAAACAAATTGTGGAAATATAGAGCCTGAATTGAACACCAGAATAATATGTGACACTTTGGGAGGTTTTTATTACTTGCATGACATGAGGTTAATTTCCAAATCTTAAACTGGAATTGCCATGCTTTTTTTTTTTTTTGCATGACTGATTTTTTTTCCTCTTAAGTCAAACTACAGTATTTTTAAAAAAATTGTTTGTTTGTTTGTTTGTTTGTTTGTTTGTTTTCTGGATAGGCAGTTTTCACAGTCTGTTCTTCATATCTCTGGATTTTGCATCACCTGTTTAGATAGAAATCATTGGTTTTTTTGTTTTTGTTTTTCCTATGTTGCTTTTTTTTAAAAAAACAAAGCAAGACTCTTCTCCAAAACGCATTACTGTTCCTGACTACATGACTAATCAGTATTAGTTTGAAAACCTAGCAGTTCAAAAACATACAAATGCAAGTAGATAAATAGGTATCACTTCAGTGAGAAGGTAAACAGCGTTCTGTGCAATTATGCTGGCCACATGATCATAGAGTAGTTTCTGTCAACACTGGCTCTTTGGCTTAGTAATGGAGATGAGCACTGCCCCCTACAGTCGGACAAGACTTGACAACCTTGTCAAAGGGAAATACCTTTACTACCTTTATTAATTTGACGGGTTCAGACCATCCACTGCCCTTTGTCCTTTTTAGAACGGAGCTATCAGTATTTGTTATGATTTTGGGGAACCATGAAAGGCTGGTTCTGTAGAGAATGTAATTCCACCCTTCTCTCCTGCTTGGTTTATTTACTTTTCACTTGCATATTCCCACCTTCTTAGGCAGTATGCATGGTATAAGTGGTGGTTAGTAGTGAATCTGTACTGGGTTTCAGCCTGAACTGGAGTTAACCATGATTCTGAGCCCTAAATACCCAATAGGTTAAGTACCTTTAAAGTTAGCACTACAACCCAAATTAGATTCACATCCCTCAAACATGGAAACCACCAGCCACCACTTATGGGAATCACTCATGTTACTCATATATGGGATAGAATACAGTGAGAATAACTGTTAACTATATGCCAGGGATTCACTAGTTCAGGGGAAGCTTTTACATTACAAAATTATAACACTATGATTCTACTCCATCCATCCCTCCACCTGCTTTTATTTATATCCTGCCTTTCTGGCAGGCCGGGACTTAAGGCCACTTACAAAAAGACAGAATACAATAAAACATATATAACTTAAAATGTACAAAATTAAAATTAAAACAGTATTAAATAGCAACCGAATTAAAACCAATTAAAACATTACTTTTAAACAGATTGTTGTTGTTTTTTGTTCCTCCAAGTCATGTCTCCATGACTTTTGTTCCTCCATGTCATGTCAGACGTATGGCAATCCTGAGGCAACCTTTAATGGGATTTTCTTGGCAAGATTTGTTCAGGGGGTGTTGCCTTTGCCTTCCTCTAAAGCTGAGAGAATGTGATTTGCCCAAGGTCACCCAGTGGGTTTAGATAGCTAATTAGTGATTCAAACTGTGGCCTCCAGAATCATAGTCCAACATTGAAACCACTACGTCATTCTGAGGAAGTAGACAAAGTCTACCAAAGCTTATTCTACTTCTTTCATTTGGGCCCTGTACAGACTGGCCCAAAGGGCTGGCCTGGGGGTGGAGTTGGGGCATGGTGACTGCACACTGGCCATCCTGACTCTGCTCTGATGCCACTGTCATGCTGTGTGCCCCACCTCATGGTGTGCAGCATCAGGGCACTCCCTTGGTGCAGTGTTCAGACACACTATGCCAAAGGAGTGCGGAAAAGCCACCACCGTCATGGCAAGGGCAGCTTTTTGCCGTTCTAAAAAAAAGTGGCATTTGCCAGCTCTTTTTAGAGTGGCAAAGTGCCGGATAGGGCATGCGGTTGTTGCGGTCCCAATCCAGCAAGGTAAGGAACAGTGGGATGCTGTTAGCCTCAAAGGTGTACAAGATCCCTTTGTACACTATGCCACACTGACTCTCTATAAAAACTGTACAGCTCTATAAAAGCCATTTTTATTAAAATCACTTTCCAAAAGCTAGCTAGAAAAGAAAGGTCTTAACTTGTTACCAAAGGAAAAACAAAGAAGGAGTCACCCTAACTTCCCTAGGAAGTTCCTACGGATCCCATGGAATCCTGGGATTTGTAGTTTAGGGAAGGGCATTTACAGTTTTCTACCAGAGAGCACTAGTGCCTATGCAAACTATAAACCCAAGGAATCCATAGGATGCAGGCATAGCAGTTAAAATGGAATCATAGTGCTATAATTGGGTTGTATGGGTGTGCTGTGTGAATGGGCCCCAGGTCATTTAAGCTGTTTGGTGTTATTGGGAGTCAACAATACTTGGAAGTCCAACACTCTGACCATTGGAACACACTGTATAGTTGGCTTTCATTACATAAATTCCAGAGGGTGATGCTCGGGGACAGTTGCTCTTCAAAAACAGAGCTTAGTTGTGGCGTCCCTCAGGGTGCCATCCTGTCCCTGATGCTTTTCAATATCTATATGAAGCCGCTGGGGGAACGTAGACATGGGGCGGGGTGTTATCAATATGCTGAGTGGTCTGTGACAATGCTGGTTCTTTGGCTTAGTAACAGAGATGAGCACCGCCTCCTATGGTCAGACACATCTTGACAACCTTGTCAATGGGGAATACCTTTACCTTTACCTTTACCTTTACCTTTACCTTTACTTTTACTTTTATACTCTATTTTTCTTTCTCCTTTTATAATACATAGCTCAGGAGGTTTACCTCTTTGGACTATACGTTCCAGAATCCATTTATCAGCATGTGGGGATTCTAAGAGGTCTAGACCAGACATTGTAACCTTTCCAATCTGTGCTTCATCTGTAATTTCAGAAGGGGTTGAATAAGCAGCTGTCAAGGGTAGTTTAAGTCTAGCAAACCTTGGTATAATGCATGTGTTTGGTTGGCTTGACCTCTGGGTTCCCCCCACCACTCAGACACTCTCGCTAGGAATTGCTTATCCTGTTTCCCCATTGGAGCTTGATTCCATTGACCTTCAGCAGAAGGTGTAAAGTTCATTGTTACTGAATTGTGCAAGTAAGGGTCTGCCTGGAAAGGGAAAGGGAAAGGTTAAGACTTAATTGTGACCTTGAATGCACCTACTTTTGTCCAGCCAGCATTTTGAATGAATTGTGCCTATTTCTAATTAAACCTCTAACACATCCTGTTTTAACACACACATCCGCTTCAGTATTTTAGAACAAAACATAAAAATCAATGTTAATCTTTTTCTCCCCCACTAAACTTTTGCTTTTAAATCAATCAAGCCTTTCACTGCTTTGGAGCATGTTTTCTTCTTGCATCTGCCCCCCCTCCCCCCGAGCAATAAAATCATACTTCGGTATTGGGTAGGTGCACAATCTTTTACATGCCCACAGATTTATGAGGTCATAAAAACAAGATTATGACTTCAGCATTGAGCCAGGATTAAGCTGGGATGCCAAGGAGAAATCATGTTCATATTAACATATGGATGAGGAGTGTAGTACTTCAGGAACTTCTCTCCACCCTACACTTGTAATGAGAAATACCCTTTCCCTTAATCGTTATCAATGTACAAAACACTGCTATTATAAAATAAAGAAAATAATTCAGAAACTCTTGGCATCTCCACTTGGATATTAATTTAAATCTGTTGTGTCATGACTATCAGACCCTTCCCAGATTTGCTGTCACAGAATACACATTGCTATAATGGATATGGTGCCGTGGCTATGTTCATTTCAGGTCAGGTGACCTTGTCCAGTTTATTTATGATTATTATTAACGGAAATGCTAGCTGTCAGGCATGATCAACATGAATCAGCAGAGAGACCCTTTAAGAGATGCCACAAAGGAAATCACCAGCAGTCTTGTCAGGTTTCACAATTATTTTTGAAGTTCCCAGACAATATAGAAACAGATTCCTTTTTCCCTCCATGCCTTCAGGAGACTATGATTTTGATTCAGCTTTTCTTAAGTGCACTGTTGTATAGACTTAACTGAAGGTCATCATCATCATCATCATCATCATCATACCACCATTTTCCCAGACTGGGATTCAAAGTGGCTTTCAAAGGTTTAAAAAAGTACAGCTAAAAAAGTTCACATCATACATAAGTTAAAATACAACACAGGCCTGTGATAAAACAAACAAACAAACAAACATTTTTCAATATTTTGGCTGTTGTAGGCCCCTATAATGACTTAGTATGCAGGTACAACCCATGTAGACATGGCCATACCAGGTAAATTGCTTTTTGGATCACAAGTCCCAGAATCTCCTAATCAGCAGCTTGGGGAACTCAGGAAGATGTAGCTTTAAAAGTAATCTTTCTGAGCTCTGGATGTGGCAATGATTCTTCCAGGTTTCAAGTGGGTCTTTAATCATAAAGTCTCCATCCCCTGGAATCCTGGGATTTGTAGTTTTGTATAGGTACAGAGCTCTAAGGAAGGGAGTGAACCAAAGCATTCCAAAATTACAAAATTCCAGTATTCAAACTACAAAGTTCCAGTATTCCAGTGGATGGAACCATTGCAATTAAACTGGTATTGAGTCTGATGGCATTTGGACTTTGCTCGTGTTGATATAGTCCTCTGTTTTCCCTAGTGTGCAAAGTTTGGTAGAAAACTGAAACAAAAGTGGTCACCTCCATAATAAAGAGAGTGTTTCCTTTTTCAGCAAGAGTCTCTGTGTACAGTGACTCTGCTAGGATTGGCTTTTGTGGTAGACCTCCACTGGAGGAAACAGAATTGGCAAATGATGGGACTGTGGCAGTAAACAGTCTCAGACCCCAACATGGGCAGATATCGACTTTGTGCTAATGCTTGTCAACACACAGCATGTTGCTTTGATATTTATTTTTTCCTTTGAATATATTGCTTTTATTGATGCTTTTGAATTTATGCCCAAAGTCTTGTCTGACGAGATTGGATGTAAAGTTGCACAATGGCAGAAGTATGTCATGTCTCCTCTGTCATATCTCCCCAAAACCTTGTTACCTTGTGCACACACAGACTCAGTATGGCCATTTGGTTGCTGGTGCAGAAATGTCCAACTGAATACAGTGTGATTCCAGGAGGTCCTAGAACAGGGGCAGGGAACCTTTTTGAGACCTGGGCTGATCTCCCGTAGCGCACGCGGCCGCATATCGCGGCCACCATTTTGGAAGTCCAAATCACGGCCATGACGCGTTTGCGCATGCACAAGAGTACTGCGCATGCGCAAACGCATCGCGACCGCCATTTTGATTTCCAAAATGGCGATCGCAGTGAGTGCAGCCACAGAGCGGCAAAAACGCGCAGTGGCGTGCGGCGGCAGTGGCAACCTTTGGCCTAGGCCGGTAAGTCCGGGGCCCAGGGCCTTAACCGGCCCCTGGGCCGTAGGTTGCCAGTCCCTGTCCTAGAATATGCCACTGTCATTCTGTTTTCAGTTAAAGGCACACAGGTAGATGCTTCTTTGCCATTGCTCTCTCTGCACTCTTCTGTCCTGTAAAAGGCCATGCCCTGGGTGTTCAGAAGCTAAAAGGTGAAGCTTTTCAGGGTGGAGTTGATTGTTTTCTGAGGAAGGAAGAGGATTCCAACAATTAGGAAGAATGTCCATGGTTTGACAGTGGAACGCACTGCCTCAGAAAGTGGTGGAATCTCCTTTGGAGGGTTTTAAACAAAGGCTGGATGGTCATCCATTGAGAATGCTTTGATTGTGTCTTCCAATATGGCAAGAGGATTTATGGTCTCTTCCAACTCCATGATTCTCTGGAAGAAGCCAAAAAGTGACAAAAAGGACTTGTGCCATCATAAGTCACTAACATAATGTTTTTAAGTAAAGTTTGGATCATGTGTGTTGTCCAAAGAACTTCAGCAGTAGTATGATTAATAAATGAAAGAAATAAATGGAGCAAGGGGTGAAATAAGTGGAGAAAGTCAGAACTTTCCGACTTAGAAAAATGACTGCCAAAGTGAGTTAAGTCAGCTGGGCTGAATACGGGCTGCATCCCATTGGTGTTGGGGTTTTTTTTGGGGGGGGGGAATCCATGCAGTGCAGCCCGAATTTTACTTCAATTCGGGTGAGGTAAGTCTCTTTAATGCATTTTAAAGGTAGTGCAATAAAAAAAAATTCCAAAGAAATCAGTTGGGTTTTCTTTAAAAAAAGATCACAGTAGAACTCAGACCTGTAATTAGGTTTACCTCATACATCAAGGTGACACTTAAGCTCTCAAACAGTCTTCACAAATGTTGTGGCTTTATCCTGCATGCTATTTATTGGCTTCTAGTTCCTGTCCTGCTGTGGAGTTTCCAGTCAGCAACACGCCCTTGAGCACTGAATGAATATCATTTGCAACAGGATGAGTTTTTCAAAGGAAACTGCACCGATCTTCCTTAGTTGTCCCCCCACCGTCCGCCTGTGTCCATATTTAAGAGTTCATTTGGTTTTTATAAAATAGGCCCTTCATGATTTTATATAGATAGATAGATCAAAAAGTTCCTGGGTTGCCTGAAACTATGACTAATTATTGAAACTAATGATGGTTCAGGAGAGAATCAGTTTTCCATCATTAGGAGCATGTATGTGCATAGCTTGCACATAGCTGTCTGGCATTCATGTTGACTTTTCTATAAAGCAGTTCAAAACTAAAAACCTGCCAAGCTCATAAGAGAGGGCTCAGTATAGCAGAAGTAGTGTGCTTAAGTCTGTAAGAATGGAGGATCATAGTCAGTCCTTAGAGAGCAGCTTGTTACAGACAGACAAAGGGTTGCAGTGCAGTTTGCTCCTGGATAGCTGCCTGCTGGCAAGGCCTGTGTTAGCTCACTTGGAAAGGAGACCAAGGACATGGATAGTGAAGCATACAAGTGTTTGCATGGTGGCCATTTGGGGGGAGAGAATTGACCTACAGCTTCTTCAGAGTTAAGTACTGTGAGACTTAACTCGGCATCCACTGATCTGGTAAGCTAAAGAGAAGCAAAGGCCACTTCTATAGAATGAGAGGCCCATCAAACCCAGAATGGCTCCTGGAAAGTGGCAGACAGATTAAGAAATATGGGATCCTGCAACAAAATATTCCTGTGCCTCTTCCTTCCTAAGAGGAGGTCTCTTATACAGGTATCCAGCTAGCCATCCCCTCTAAGCAGAGGCCATGTACTTTCTCTTGGTTTTTCTTTTCAAGCTATCACACTACAGCAGGGGTGGATGACTGTGGGAGACACAGAAGCCACATTGGCCCTCCAGCAGAGTTGGGAGGCTAATCCATCTAAATACCCCAAAGGTACTAGATCGTATCTGATCTTGGAATCTAAGCAGGATGAGCCCTGGTTAGTACTTGGATGGGTGATGGCCAATGAATACCAGTAGGCTAGATTTCAAAGGAAGGGAATGGCAAAATCACTTCTGAGTCCTTGCTTAAGAAAGCTCTCAAGTCTATAGGCAAGGTAATGGCACACACACACACACTTGGGAGGGATGAAGCCTTCCAAATAATTTTAAAAATGCACCCAAATGCCCCTAGAAACCTCCTAAGGGGCAAGGGGATATTTTTGGCATGCTTTGGGGCCCCTGGGCCATATTAGGCTCAGGAGTGGTTATTTTAATAACAGAAAGGACTTCCTGTTCACCTCATGTTTTTTAAAAAGACCTCAAATACCCCAGGTGAAAATGCCCCCCATGCCTCCACCCCACTCTAACAGCCATAGCTACAGGGCATATTCCGTTCTAATGGAATCATTTTAACCTCTGTTGTTGTTATTTTAATTGTTTCAGTATCTTAGATGGTGTTGTTCTTCTTCTCTGGCAAAACTCAGGGTTCCCTGAAGCATGCCCATTGCTTCCCTTTTGTTTCTCAGTGGCCCTGTTTTGGCTGTATTCCCTGTATCAATGTTAGAAGGAGTGATCAGTAACACTTCCTAAGTAGCAAGTGTTGGTGGGCCACTTTCTTGGGTCCAGTGTGGCCACTTGTAAATGAATATTACAAACACCATTGCAAAAGTTTAAACAATTGGCAGATTTATAACAACTGTTTAAAAACTATTTTAAAAAACCCAGCTGCATATTTTATGTTGAATCCAGCACATGTTGGCTGCCATCCTGTTGGGAATTTACAGTGTCATAAACTAAGTTATGAGTGCAGAGCAAACATCTGTGCCATTGTGCAACAATTGTATTCACAACAGGGGACTACAGTTGGAATTCTGCCTTTGGGGCAAGCAGTGCAGAAATAATAGCCACTGCACATAGAGGATGATACATAACAGCAGTGACAGGCTGCTGCTGGACAATGACACAGATAGGATAGGGTTGCCATGGTGGGCAACACCCCCCCATAGGGCAGCAGGGACACTCCATATATTGGCACTCTGCTATCTTGTGTGGTGCCCTGATATGCAAGTGCAAGAAGAACCTGCATTGTACTACTTGTGAAGTGCATTGTTGTACATCATCATATAGTTCTCTAACACAATTTTGTTGCATTATGTGGATATAGCTCTGTCATGATAAAGATATACCTCATAGCCCATCCCACAGGAACTTGACTGTAGAATCTCCCTAAGTTCCAAAGCATCAATACAGAACTTTATTGCAGAAATCTTACTGTTCAGCAGTTATTAGCCACAACCAACATCCCCTCAGCATAGCATAAACATTCATTTTCAAAGATACACTACACCAGTGCACTACACAGTTCCCATGCAGAATAGCAACACTGAACAGCACATGTCAATGACTGGGTCAGTCTACACATGCAGCATGGCTGCATGCACAACTCCACTTCCACACCTGTCAGCAGAATATGTATGTTGCACAGTGGTGAATAATTTGCCTTGCATGCATAGTATTATTTACTTATGCATATGTCACTAACAGGATGTCTATAGTCAGCAGCCTCAGAGCTCTAAATAAGACTACAAAATAGATATACAAATAGTCCACTGTAAAGAGTTCATCTTTCTATGCCCTCCTAAATTCATACTTTAAAATTTACATTGCCTAATTCAAAATGTCAAGGGCCTAATACTAATTCCTGGTGAAAACAGCTCCTCTCTAGTTTTTTCCCTTTCACTTCTTCTGGACTGAACTAGCAAGTACAGCTTTTTCATTAAGGTTTTTCCACACCCTGAGCCAAACAAATAATTCATATTTTTTTTCAAACCAATAATTCATAATTCAAAGCAGACCTGTTTGAGGTTTCTTGAAGGAAATATGTGTAAGTGGGGGATCTTGAGGTGATGGTTCAACCCCAGAAGGTTGTCATCCCTGCTTTATGGGCTTGTCATCACCACAACCATCATCATCATGCAGTAAGTTGTGTAATTCTGTAAGTTGTGCAATTTAAAAAATCACAACTGCTACAGATTGTTAATTTTTCCCATTAAGGAAATGGCTTTGTTTTCAAAATGTATCAAAAGACAGAGAGATTAAGAGGTGCCAGTAGTTATATCAGAGGTGGGAATCTTGTGGCATTCCAGATGTTGCTGATCTACAACTTCTAGCAACCTTGGCCAATATAGCCAGTGGTCGGAATGCTGGGAATTGTGATCCAACAACATCTGGACAATCCCAAGATTCTCAAACCCTGAATTAGATAGAGACCAGAATCTTGTAGGTTAGTTCCACTAGAATAGACCTCTTGAATCATTTGTTCATCACATAAGTAAATCCCAGTGTTTCAGCAGATCTACTCTAGTTAGGAGACCAGGTTTTACACTTGAGTTGGGTAAACTCTAGTTTTGTACCTTACTTCCATTTGGATTTTGGATTTTTCTTCTCTTCAACAAACCATGACATTTTTTTAAAAAAAAACCTTAGGAAGAGCTCTAATGTAAATTCAAGGAATTGCTACATTTGGCACACCCCCCAAAGGAAATATGAGGATGCAAAGAAGACAAAACCTAGCAAAACTGACAGAGCCCAAATAATTATAACTCAAGAATTCGCACTACTTTATATCAGCTTGGAAGAGCCTAGAATGAAATACAGCTAAGCCATACTTAGGTAAGAGTAAGAGTGCAATCCTGTTGTTTGGGAAAATAGTCCCTCCTCAGCCTTGCTGCATTACATATACTTGGTTTTAGCTCATCCAAAAGTGACAATGTTAGCAACAGTGGTAGTTATGCATACCAGAAGTTATTTTTTAACCTTACAGGTCATAGTCATTGTTGCAAAGGGAGTTGATAAAACTCTGTGCTTGATGAGCTTTTAAAAAACCATGAATATTGTCTGGAAAACAGAACAGGGGTGGTGGAATGGGCCCCTATCACCCTATATATATATTTGTTCACTAAAAACAACAGCATTGATTTTTCTCAGGTCACAGCCAGGCCATTTCATGCAGCAAATCTGTGTTGAAAGGGACCCAAGTAATCATTTTTTGCACGCTTGACTGCCACGTGCCAGCACTGAGCTTTCAACCGCATGAATATAGGAATGATTTAATGGAGGAAGTAGCAGTGGACTATTGTGCATGTTGAAAGCTCCATGGAACATGCATGATTGAGTTGGACACCATTAGGCTACTTGTAAATAAAACCTGCTAACTTGGCTGGCTAGGAATTAGCTTACAGAAACACAATGGTTACTGGTTTGTCTGGAGCTGCCCCTTTTCTTTCAGAAAGGCTGGGAAACAGAGTGAGCTCATTAATTTTTTTTAAACTTTGCGCCTGAGACAATAACCAGCTCAGAATCATCTCCACATACAATAGCATCAAGCAACTGGCATGGAAAGAGTATGTTGTAATCCAGTCTTTGTAAAAAATAAGCTTTTGGGAGGGTGGGTGTAGGGAGATCCCTATTCAATGGGCAGTTGGAGATGGTGTGGGTGTTGGACATTGTCAGCTCTGACCTACATCTTCCCTGGGACTTCTCCCAAATTACTTGTCAATCTGCCAAGCTCAATGAGAGACTGCCTCCTGAGAGGTAGGGCTCATTTATGGGCTCTAAATGGCCTGTCATGAAATGAAACTAGATCAAGGAATGCAGGGCAGTTGTGGAATCGATGTGTGTGTATGTGCAGGATGGCTGAACAAATTGATCAGAGATGAAAAATGGATATTCTCTCCCTCCCCCCTCCCCCACCGCCTTGGGATTTTACTCAGCATTTCTCCCATTAAAGAGAAGATTGGTGCTACCTCCCCACCTTAGTCTTTGGTAATATATTTATGACATGCCAAATACCTGAACAATAAATGAGTTGCCAACATTATTTTTTAATCCGCAGGAAATTCTCATAGTAATTGAGTTCCTTTGTTTATTGCCTGTATTTGTTGGCTGTTGCTACAGGATCTCAGGCCACAAAGACTCATGCCGTTAGCCATATGCTACCAGACTCAAATCAAGGTCAGCTTTCAGGTATCCTTCTCCATGGAATATGGCATTAAATGCACAGTTGAATTAAACTGCAGCAACATTATTTTATCAGGAACAAACTTTTTCTCAGACTCCAGTTACAGCAGTTTGGTACCACTTTAAATGTCAAGGTGCTATTGCTGGAAATTGTAATTTAGTGAACCTTGGGATTTGCAGTTTAGTGAGGCACTTAGAATCCTCTGCTAGAGAGATCTTGTGCTGCAGTCAGAGGAAGGCACTGTAGCAGAGAATTCTATGTATGTCAGAAGAACAACTAGATGGATTTAAAAGAGACACTAGAATTATGGAGAGCTTGGGAAAGTTACTTTTTAAAACAACATCTCCCAGAAGCTCTGAGCCAGCTGTCATCATGAGTACTAACTGGAAGATTTTAGGAAGCATAATCCCCTGCTAGCAAAAATGTCCAAGCTCTGGATTCATATACGTTGTAGAGAAACAAGATGGAGACATAGGCTGGCTGTCCTACTAGTGACATACAGAGGTGTAAATCCAGTTTACAACTGTGTATGTCTCTTTTTCAGTCATTGCAGGGGGAGGAAATCATGCAATGCTCATGCAGTGACCTCCAACCCCCAAGATTCATGTTTTTCCTTTGGGGCCCTCCCCTCTATGGCCCTTTAATGGCTAGTGGAGAGTGAGGGAAGTGTCTGACTACATCTCTATAGTCAAATGCAGCACAACTAAGGCAGCCCCCAGGACCTTCTGCGGGGTCCTCCCAAGGTCCCACATTATTATTCTGTTTCTGGCTATAAGGAAACAGGGAGATGTTGTTTCTTCAACGTACCTTGCCACACATAGGCCACTAAATGGCTGTGGAGGCAAGGGCCCCAAAGGAGGAAGGTGAGTCTTGAGCAGATGGGGTGCACATTAAGGATGTAGTGAGAGAAAGAGGAGAAAAAAGGACAGCATATGAGACAGAACTTTAGACCACTGCTACTGAAAGTGGTGGTCCATGGACTGGTGCTAGCCTGTGAGGCATTTCCCTCTGACCTGTGGCAAGTTTCCAGGAAAGAAAGAAGCAATTGTAGCCAATAGGCACAAATATGGTGCCAGTCCCTGGTAAAAACACATCCCCCACATCAAACAGTTTAAGATGTACTCTTTTAGGCTTCAGCTCCCAATGCAGAATCCCGATGTTGTGTCACAGCAATTCAATGTATTTTATAATGCTAAGTTCTTTTCTAAGAAGAAAGTGTATATTTCTGAATTTTTTTAATTTCTTGTGACTTGAAAATATTAACTTTTCCAACTCTTAAATACTAATTTCCAGTATGAAAATACTTTACTGTGTTATACAAATTGGTTCTTCCCTTTCTGTCATTGCTGACATAGCTGTGATCATTCTGTGGTCTCTCTGTGGTCTAACTGGGTAATTTCATGTTGATGTTTATAGTTATTTTAAAAGTTACTCATGTTTCTTACCTTGCTAGTCTTTTTATCACTGAAACATATATAGAATCAGGCACAGGACATAAATTAAAATTACCTTTCTTAACTGACAAGTGATTCAATCTGCTTATTATATTTTTTATTTCACAGAGTCCTGAAAATGAGTGAATCTTTATGTTGTTAGGAGTTCAGTTTGAGGCCTAGTTGCTTGAAAATGTATATATTTCCATTTGGACAATAAATGGATAATAATCTTGCCAAATGTCCCGTTGCTTTCCACTTGCTGTAAAAGAGTAGTGCATTATAGCTTCTAACAAAATACTTCCATAATTTATATGTATATATAAGATGTTACCATGTTCTCAGCCTGTAGAGCCTAGTGATACACACACATGTTCAAGTGGGTACTTTTTAATTTCTTGAACCAGTTGAGCCTCTTCCCATTGTGTTGTCATTAATTCATGGTGGCACTCACCCTGAAATACTGCAGCATGGATGTACTTCCTTATGTAATCCATCTTAAATGAAATCAGATAAACCACAAAGATTAAATGAAGGAATTCTGAGGCAGATGGAATTCTTCTTAAGTCACTCTATACCTTCTGTGTCTAGACTAAAAAGCAGCTCATTAATCAATGCTTATTTAAAATAGATTACATTTCAGATCACCTTCTCTGCATGTAGGAGAGAACTGTTTCTTTGCATTTATTTATTGCTGTCAGCAACTGGATCAGCATTACAAAGTTTTGTTCAAAATGTGAGAATTTGTCTGCACAGGATTCTAATAACTAAAGCCCACAGACCTGTGTGGCTTGGTGTTCAGAAAAGACATGATGGACCAGATTCCAGAATTAGAATTGATAGAATTCTGAATTGGGTGGGATTATGTCTCAAGACATGTGGAATATTCTCCTTTGGTTTTGCTCTTTCCTGAGAAAATCATCATTCTAATGCTAACAAAAAATGTGTCCACCAAAAGTAAAAGCCACTCAAACCACAACCTTACAAGAAGAAATAAAACAATGATATACAACATCCTAATTCTTCTATTATCAGTAGCTCCAGGTTTCCCAAATTGTCAGATAGCTACAGCAATCCTTGGAAGAACAACATTACTCAGCTCTTATGATTGCGTATGTGTGGGTGGGTGGAGGAAACAGCTACAATCAAATGGTTTCTAGTAATTTTTCAAACTAAAATAAGATGAATTTTGGCAATACCTTGGTAGCAGTTTATATTTAATAGTAAACAAGTACATGTCTGAGAGTTTTCTGAATTATTTTATTTGGGGTGAGAAATAATTTGTGTGTGCCCGCAGTGTTTCCTTCCACACTGGCTCAAGACTAATTTCTAACAGCCAAGAGATTCCATTTAGAGTCTGGTTTTGGCTGGCTGGGTCAAATTGTCCGAATCTCTCTTAGGAGGTACACTATAGCAGCTGCCATCATCCAGAAAATTAGCCAGCTATATTTTTCTTCCATCTGTCTCTTACTGTGTCATGCTGATGAAGAAAATATAGTTTTCTCTACCACTTTCTACTCTGCAGAAGAGACCAACTTCCCCCAAGGTATTTGTGATTAGGTTTGTGTTCTCAACAGACATTTGCATTGGAACAGAAACATTCTGTGCCATGATGCCTTTGTCAAAGAGGTGATATATTTTTGAGCCAGACAGGATTTTTTCCTCTGGCAGTGTGTCCATATTAGTGATGGCCGAGTGGTGATCCACAGGCTAGACAGAAGGCTAACATTTGCCTACAGTTTTGCTTATAATAAAAATGATTTTGTTTTCAAAACTGATAAGTAACAAACATACATTACAGTTTAATGTTACATCTGTCCTTGTTTTGTAATCTCAGAGGTCCAAGTATACTGGGCTCCATAACTGAGAGGCTCTACTTTCTCCCATTTACATGGCATAGCTTCTAAGGATACAGAAGATGGAAAGCTCTGGAGAGAAATATTAGTTGCATTTGACTTGCAAACCCATGCAGAGCAGCCACATTCTCTGACTAGTCTCCAAACAAGATCCTCTCCCTGTGGTATTGGAGACACTAATTCATTGGTGTTGTGGATGAGCCAGGGCCTCCTATGGAGATGTGGATTATTCCCAGGATTTTAACTAGGCAGTGTTTTGACAGAGGAGGACAGGTGACACAGTGTTGCTCAACTCCCCCAAAACACATCCATTCCAGAAACCACTATGGTTGACTGTTGTTAATTCCCATTGAAAACAACACATCTATGTATATGCTGGAAGAATTGGGGCATTGGGCCACCATTGCTGACAACTTTCATAGCTAAAAGGCACGCTTGGTCTCTTGCTTCCTTGCATGACCTAAATTCCTCTTTGCAGAACAAAACAAAAGATGTATTCTTTTATAACATGACTTCATATCTGGCACTGTTTAGGTTCTCAAAGACGGAGACTCATTCCAGCTTTGTCACTTGACACAACATCCCCTGTGAGGAAACCTACCAGCCCAGCAGTACGCTGGGTAGATGGACCTCTGCGAAGTGCCCAGAGAGGAATGGGGGAGCCCTTTGAAATCAAGGTCTATGAGATTGATGATGTGGAGCGGCTCCAGCGACGACGCATGGGAGAAAACAATGTGAGACCATCATAATAGAAACGATGCCATTTTTCAGCTGATGGCATCTAGTATTTTATCTTGGTCTCTTTCCAGCAAGTTGGCTAGGGCTAAGGGAAGTTTAAACAATACACTCTTCTCACTTTATAAATGAAATATATCCTATGGAATATATAGCATACAAATTTAAACTGAAGCTGAAACATCCACTAAAAGTCAAAGCTTCGAAGTAACATTTTACAACCAATGCAATTACCTGTAATGAGTTACTCCTCCCTCCTTTTATGCTAACGCCACAACAAAGTTACCCACCAAAAATTGTGTAGAAAGTAGGAATTGCATTATTTTTTCAAGGTTAAGGTTGAACAAGTAATATTTTCTAATTACTTTTAATGCTGTTTTAAAGAACATGTTTATATATTGTATATTTTGAGTGGGATCTTTCAAGGTTTATCCCATTTTTTAAATTAATCCTAAATTCCGCCCCAAAATAGTAGTTTTGAAAAAATAACAAGCAATGAAAGGTGCAACACAAATTATATTTTAAATGTTGCACTGAGTAACAGAGGACTTTGGTTTAAAATGCTCTTTAATACTTTTTAAAATACTATTTAAAAATAACATTACAGTTTCTGCTACAGTTACCTTTACCTTTACTCACGATAAAGAGGCATTGACTACACCCTTTACCCACTTGGCCAATCCCTCACCTACAGTCTTTTTAATGACCCAAGAAGGGGAGGAATATAGCCCATTGCCATCTCTACAAGGATTCTGCCTTGTAACCCTGGGCTATACAAATGGAAGAAAATCTCTGGACAAATAGGGGCAAAAGTTATATATGTATAAGCTGCAGAGTCAATGACAGAATGGATCTGAGTTATTTTGTCTACAAAGTGCTAGACAAATTGTTCAGACTAGGCCATTGAGTGCTCTGAATTCTCTTCTCATGTACCAGAGTGTAAAAAACATTTGAGAGATCTTCACTGGATAAGCTTTTTGCAGATAACAATGGTGGCTGAGGAGACCATTATAGGATTTCAGGGGCAAATACTAGATGAGATTGATAAGCAGGAGAGAAGGATACTTCTCGTGCCCATTGATTGTCTCCTTTAATATCACCTAGTCCATTTTTCTTCCTTGTGAGTTCATTTCTACTTTTAGATAGCAGTCAGAACAAAATACTGACTAAGGACCTTATTACACGTGGGCCACAAA
>CM034701.1:335538836-335554546 GCA_020142125.1 Phrynosoma platyrhinos
CTTTTGGATTCTGTCTGCTTTGGACCCCGTGTGATAAGGTCCTAAGATATGCATTGATAAGGGAGCATAGGCAGTTGGTGGAAGGGAAAGAACCTCAGCTGTTTCTCCTCCACAGCACCTGCATTAGCACTATGTAGGAAATATGGGCTTGGGAACCTAATACTCCCTGATGGCATCTAGTTTGACCATCAGGGCTCCTGCCTCCAAAGTGATTTTTTTCCACTTTGAAAATATATGACTGCTTTAAGATATGAGATAATTCTCAGAACTATTGAAGAATAAATTTGCGAAACCTTTCCCCCTTGAATAATGTGTTTAACAAGGCATCTGGTAATTATACTTGACAAATAAATGTACACAGTCTCTTTGGTGTCAAAGGTTTATTTGTTTAATTAATTCCCTGATGTTTCATTTATTGTGTTAAGTGGAAGATAGTTTGGCTACAGGAAGTCTAACCTGGTCTCAGTTTATTTTTATTTTTATTTCTCTTCATTTGTCTTATTGGGTAGGAGGTGATTTGCTTCAACGCCAAACTGAAAATCTTGGAGCACCGACAGCAGCGAATTGCAGAGGTTAAAGCCAAGTATGAATGGTTAATGAGGGAGTTGGAAGTAACCAAACAGTACCTGATGCTGGATCCTAATAAGTGGCTCAGTGAATGTAAGATCTTTCAACTTAGTCTTCTTGGGTGTTTATTTTTCCAGAGACAATAACTTTTTTTTTTACTGGTGCTGAAACCATGGGCCACTATGTGTGCAACCAAAGCTTGAATTGATATTTGACCTAGTGGAGATTTTGATTGTCTGTACTTCTAGAACTGTTCTCACATGCTCCCTATTAAATTGTTACATTGGAACCAGGTTTACCTATTTTCTCAAGAGCTGAATCCAGGAACTGTAATGTACTCTAGTGAGGAATATTGCCATCACTGGATTATGCGTCTCAGTCCAGAGCTTTTGAAAATTAGATTTTTTTTCCTGCCCCCAGATCACTCAGACAAATGAATTATATTATAAACCTGTTTCCTTGCTGTGAAATAATACTTTAAGGCAAATTTGACCCCTGGTTGAAAGGGCTTATGTAACAGATTAATTTGGTTCTCTACAGATAGCCAGAAATGGATACATTTCATAAAACTCAGTCATAAAGGGATTAATGCATTTAAACTATGAAGGATATTAATAAGGAGGATGTTTTTAAAAGATGCAGACACAACAAAAACTATATATAATTTTGGTACTGACTTCTTGGAGCTGTCACAGGACAGTGGGAATTTAGTAATTAAAATCAGCAATAGCAAGCAGGCAGTTTTCTGGCTTAGTACAGATACATAATCTGAACATATATTAATTTAAATAATATTACATGCTACCAGAGAATATGGAGAAACAGAATGTTTCATAATCAGCAAAGGGTCATGCATGGCTGCATACTATCACCCTATGCATTCAATCTATATGCAGAAAATATAGTATGAAAAGCAGGTCTATACTCAGAGACAGGGAGTGAAGGTCAGAGGAAGGAACATCAACAACCTAAGATATGCAGATGGCACATTACAATGGACCCTTGATATCTGCTGAGGTTTGGTTCCAGGAACACATACACCCCATGGATACCAAAATCTGTGGATGCTCAAGTCCTATTCAGTACAGTGGCATAGTGAAATTGTGCCCCTTATATAAAATAGCAAAGTCAAGGTTTGCTTTCTGGAATTTATAAATTTTTTTGGGGGGGGGAATTTTCAAGATGTGTATAGCTGCATACTGGGATAAAGAATCCATAGATACAGAGGCTCAGCTATATTACTAGCAGAGAACACTGTATTCCTTTCCTGTCTTTCCACCATCTTTTCCTTTTTCCTTTCTCACAGTTGACTTGGAACAAGTATTTGAGTTGGATTCACTGGAGTATCTGGAGGCTCTTGAGTGTGTGACTGAACGACTGGAGAACCGTGTCAACTACTGCAAGGCCCACCTCATGATGATCACTTGCTTTGACATCACTTCTAGGCGCCGATGAAGAATTCACCTCAAGAATGTTTTGGACTACTGCCATTCCCATTCTCCCTTTTGAACAGAACCCCAAAGACACAGAATGAGGATGAAGGTTGGTGTCACGTTTTGACTGTGTGTGTGCACGTGTAAGAAGAGATTTCCCCCCTTTCTGTTATGATGAAGAGCAGATCGTAAATTGAATAGATGATGATGAAAAGTAAAGACATGAGAAATAAGGATTCGGATTCTTCTAGCCTGAAAGAGCACTTTGAGAAATCTTTAAGGACATGTTTGTAAATAGGAACCGCTGGCAGAAGTGACTTTTCCTCCCAACAATAACTGAAGAGGGAGGAAGAGCAGATGTAGGATCGCCGCCGCTGAGAGCACCATTAAAGTGAAAATACACAGAGAAACTGTCTTAAGTGCCTTGCAAATCTTTATTATCCAAACATTTATGTTCATATATTCTTGTGTACAGATGGTGCTAGTCAAGAAAAAGAAAAAGACAAAAAATCAAAACACTTTTTTTTGGAAATGTATTACAACCTGGTTTTTATTTTCCTCTTGATGTTTTATCCTATTTCTGACTTGTTGTTTCTACGTAACTTGTGTTTATAGAGATGTTTCTTAATCAATGCAGCATATAAATAAATGTTAACTGTCTTTTATTGTTACACATCAGAGTAAGGCCACTCAAAGGAGGGGGAGACTAAATCTTCTACATTAACCTCAAAACATTGGAGGAGGAGCAATCTCTGGGCTCCAGTTACAAAACACAGTGGATTTTCTGGCAACATGACAAATGCCTGAATGCTTTTGGTAGTCCCAGCAAGAATAAACCCATTAACTTATTCAACAGTTGAATTGCTTTTGGTAATTTGTTATTTTAACTTTGAAATAAAAATAAAAGAAAATAAAGGGGGGAAGATAAGTGTGTCTGCTTGTGGAGGAGAGAGCACCTATCATCCCCTGCCTTCGGGCTGGTTATGGTCCTATTCTCCTCTCAAAGAGTTCTGCCACTTTATTCCCCCATTATTGATCCATGTGTTCATTGAAATGTCATATCTGCATTGTTATTATCTTGTGTATCATCTGCCAAGGGAAAAACAACAGTTGATTCAATGGATCTGTTCTAGTTGGGATTATCAATGTGTTACCTTACTGTGGGGAAGTAAGTTTTTCATGAAATGTGGTAGGTTGGGAGTTTGATGATGAACCAGCGAACCAGATGCTAAGACCACTTTTAACAAATGTCAAAATGACACATTACAACCATCCCCTAGCTCCTGGTACAATGACAAGTGTCAATTTGTGAGTGTTCCAATATCAGATCTGTTCTATCATGAAGTTGCAGGTATGCAGCCATGAACATAAACGGGTTCCTGTTCTCTTGCCCTTTCTCCTTTCCTATGATGGGCAGCTATTTGAGAGAATGATTGACTCTGGCAATCAGTTGTAAGTGGTCCATTTTGTTTGTGAGAGGGAATAAATGTGAAAATATTATTCTTAAGTCTTATTACAGAATCCCTATAACTCTGTATCTTTAACAGTCAGATTTTAAAAATGGACATACTGCAGGAAACAGTAACAGTCCTGTATTTCTATGGAAATACTATAAAATGTGTAACTTTTTGCAGTGGGAAGTATATTTATGCAAAACATTTTCTACCATAGGTCTAAAAAGAGCATAACTTAAAATTCAGATTTCCTTTTTATGTGTGTACATGATGTAATTTCAAGATTCATGCCCTCTTTTGGAAAACCTTTTCAGTTTATAATCAGAGCTTTACATGAGGTATATATATTCTGTTCAACGTGGAAATACATACAGGGTATATATGAGGACTTGGCTTCTGTCTGTCTTAGCTTACCTGTCACAACAACACAAACTGGATGTTTGCTTCACTGTTGCCTAAATTGGAGTCAATGAAAAATGTCTGCACATGGTTTTCATCAGTATGAGGAGACATTGATTCTGTACCACCAGGTGCTAAATCTCTTTCTGTCCATGCTAGTCCTTACAGCAGATGGTAGTGAACCGATTACCATGATTGCTCCTCTTGAAAAATACCTGCAAGCTGTATTATACACTGGGTTGCCTAAGTGATATGGGGATATATGCCCTGAATCTACATGACCATGCTCCTTTTAATTAAGCCACAAATCTTTGTTAAGGTTTGGTAGAGAACTTTGGTTTGTACCTTTGGCATTTCCGAAGCAGCTAATTTTATTTGTGAATAGTCATGAGATCATTTTTGTTTGGTACTTTCACTTTTCAGAAATGTTCTTCAATTATATCAAGTACAAGTTGTAAAGGTATAAAGGGGGGAGACCTTGCTTGACCCCCAATGGACTAATCCATTGTTCCCAGCAGAAACCAGAATTATGTTTTAAATATATTTCTGGGGCACTTGGTATGGGCCAAAAACACATTTTTGATAAGAAAAAAAAATCCTCTTGGGGAATGGGAGGCTCAGAAGGATTTCAGGGACACATGAGACCCATCCTACCAAAGGCTCCATGTGGTTCCAGACCTCACAATTCCTATCTCTTGAACTATGCCTTCATAGATAGCAATTGACACACACACAAACTAGAAAAAAACTATTTTAGCCACCTTGAATTCCATTTTGAGAGAAAGGTGGGATATAAACCTGATAAATAAATAAATAGTATCATGTACATATAATAAGTATGACTAGTGGTGGTTGGCATCTCTGATGTCCATGAGGTGGTGAATCCACCCTAGTGTTTAGTTTGAAGGGGCTAAACACTATTCCCAAAATAGGATCACTACCTTAAAAAGTTGACAGAAACCTGAAGCAGATTCACCTCCTGACTACGATCAGAGCCACCAGTTGCCACTGAATGCAGGAAAATGTACGTGAACAAAGATTAGTTACAAAGAGACAAAAACTATGCATATTTGTGAAAGAATAGTGCATTCTCACACAGAATTAACACAGATTGTGTTCTGTAATACAATTGGGAAATTTACAGTCACAAGGTGCCATGGTGGCCTCAAGTTTAGTGAATTTTAAGAGAAATTTGATAGCTTCACAGAAGAAAAGTCTGTCATTGACTACTGGAGGTCATGAAAACTATACGGAAACTTCTGTTTCATTGTCAGTGAGCACTAAATACCAGCTCCTGCAGGTTCAGTGAGCACACTATTGCCTTCATGGCCTTCTTGGCAGGCATCCAAGGTAAAAAGAATATTTACTTGTTATTCGTTTCTTGGCTGTATTCTTCCATTGGAAAGAAATACAAGCAGCTGCTAAGGTACTGCAAGATTCTTAGCACTTTGGGGCGCATCTGTATAGAAATATACATGGTTTTTCTGTGTGTTTTCTGCCCCCCAAAACCATGTGTATTTCTGTAAAGAGATATTACTTTTGTACTGAAAATGTTTTCTGTACAAAAAATGTGCTTCTCTGTAGAAAAAAAGGATTTCTGCACAGACAAATAGATGTCATATTCTGTGTGATGGAATTTCATATACCAGCATTGTGTTGGTGATTTACGCCATCACCATTCACATGTTTGGTTGTTGTGAATGTTGGAATTCTTTGCCAACTGCACAACAGCCAAGTACCCACCGACTCCCCACCCTTTCTCAGCTGCAGACACCACCACCACCCCAAAGAAATCTGGCCAATTTCCTGGTCAATGGAGAATGAGAGAGAACATTTGGACAAGTGCCCAACTGTTTTCCTATGGAGGGGTAGTTGGGACACTATGGCTGGCATGCTTTTGGTTAATACCAACTAGAATATACCACTTCAAGCTTGAATGGCAAGATAACTCTCATTGATACAGTTGGTTTACTGTAGTTAGGAATAACAATAGGATTTCAGCCCATCATAGCCACGAGATGCAGAATTGTGACCTACATCTCTCTGAACCAGGATCTTGGCCTAATCTCCTGGCTGATAACTATGCAGAATGGACACTTTTGTGCAGAACTGAATAATTCTTCTAAAAGTTGGAAAGATGCAAGAGGCAAGGCATTTTTGCAATAAGTATTCTAATCATGTAAGTGCAATGTGATTTGAACAATTAGCTGAATCCAGTTCAATGTTCTGAATACACAGAAGCAGACTTCCATGAATGGTGTCAGCAACTACTTTGGTCCTAAACATGTAGCTTCCCTACCTGATCCAGAAGCCAGACACACAAAGAAAGCATTTTTTAAACAAAATGGAAACCCTGCTACTCAGCTTTTCATTTCAAAAATCAGCATGATTTTATCTTATTTAAAAGATTCCCATGCAGGTAGTGTTCATTCTCCCTCTATTAGTACTTAGAAATAATAATGAACAATCTCACAAAGGAGTCGCAATAATGGATTCAAACAATAACTGCTGCTTTAGGTACATAAAACAGCAGTATGGTGATTAGCAGTGCTTGCCTATAAGTAAATTAATACCTCAGTGATGTGAGTAGTTTAGTATCACTTCTGTATTGGAACTTCTAGCTGTAGAGAGAGAGAAATAATAAAGACTTGAATCACAGTGTTATACCCAACTAGAGTAGATAAGATGGGATTTACTTACATTCAACCATTGATTCTCCATTTGGGAATAATTGACTGGTCAGTGCATTTGTTTTTCTAGCCATAGCTGCCATCCTGTATTAAAAACATAGAGGTTTGCACATCTAATTCTGGAAACAAATCCAGGGGTAGATGTGTTGGCCATGCAGCAAAATACATACAACAAAGTCCACCAAAGAGCTATATTTTGGTTTGCCAATGGAAATGCATAAAATACATAATGTAAGCTCTCAAAACTCCACTGACTTCATCAGGCAAAAGATGTTAGAAAATAATACAGAAGAAAAGTAACAATGGTAAAGTCACAGGCCTACATTTTGTACCAGATGTTGTTTCTGTCATAGTAAAAATCTGGATGCAGGCAAAGGACACTTCCTCTCTTAGCCATGTCAGGACCAAGGACAAAAGGTGGTAAAAGATATGTAATAAAATGACTATTTACAACAGAAAAAATACTTCACTTCAAATCCAGGTTGTCCCTGCCGTGTGTGAAGCTAACTGCTCCTTTCTTAGGCAGAGAATGTTGAATATTGAATGTCCCATGAAGTTCCTGTGTTTGCATGATGTATTTTTTGCACTTTAGTAGATCTAATTCTGTTTGGTTTTTGGTTTTTTTTTTGGTACTTCCTTTAAGTTTTCTTTGACTCCTAGTTGAGAAGTATAAAGAATAGTTTGTTTTTAGATAAACCCATGGGAAGAATACAGTGGTGATCTATTTAAACTTATGCCTAATCTAGGCATGGGATTTGGGTAGTTCTTCTATTCAGAAACAATCAGATAGCTAATGGGGAGACAATTATAAAAAGAATATATTCTGTCTGTGTATCTACATGTATCAACAATTATACTATTCCAATGCATTTTACTCCTTCCCAGTAACATCTACCATATTTAGCTTCTATGATCTTTCTTTCAGATCTGGTTGTCTAACCTTGCTTTCTTGTAGCCAGCTTTCATGTTCCTTGAAAAATAAATATCAGGAGATAAGATAACTTTCCAAGATCTGAGCTTACTGGTGCCTGACACAGCATTTCATAAGGCTACTTGGTGCTTCTTGGAGCTTGGTAAGGCATCCACTGAGGATCAAACTATGCATATGCAAATGCATGTTCCCTGCAGTAAACGTGCCTTCCATTCCTCACTGGGATTTTTTCAAAATTATGTCCATGTTTACCTTACAATGACTAATCAGAAAACAAAGCATGCTAAATGACAAATGTGCAGGTGAGGACAACCACATGCATGAACAAACAGATTTCTTTCAGCACGTCAAGTACCATTTCTTATAAAAGTATGCTAAGTTTGAATTTAATATGTTGTTTAATTGAAAAAATCTTTACTAGAATTAGGAAGCTGCTTTATATGAGTTACTTTCTGAATTGGGAACAGTATGTGTAAATTGAATGTGTATTGAAACATGCATTCTTGGGCCAAAATACATGGAGGTGGGAAATTAGTGCAGCTTTTTTAGCAGGATATTAACAGCCATCGGGGTTTCCAGTTGAAATAGAGACCATTCCTCTGGGGAAGAGGTGGCTTCCCTCAAACCAGTTTTCCAACTTTCTGAATTACTTTCTGCCCCAAAAGTTAAAAGCAACTCCATAGATGAAGAGGGATTTGGGGAAACACTGTTCTACATATTCCCGTCCCATATGCCATGTTGCATTTTGATACAATATTCCTTGGTGACTATCCAAGGCCACATGTCAGATAGATAAACTCAGTCAGGAAGACCATGGGCCTGAGCAGAAAGGTAGAGGATAGGGGAGCTTGGATATGTCTCATTCACAAGGTCATCATGAGTCAGGGTTGACTCGAAGGTAGCTAACAACAGCAACCATCCATGTCAACCTATCCCTCAGTTTTCTTTATTTGTATCTCTAAACTCTGGTACTACAAAGCAAGTTTGGTTCTTAACAGCCATGGCACATGTGTGTGTGTCTGCCTTCAAGTCATCTATTGAATTTCATAGTGTTTTCTTAGGCAAAGAATCCTCAGAGGTGGTTTTGCCAGTTCCTTCCTTTGAAAAATAGCTTACAACAGCTTGTATTTATTGGCGGTCTCCCATCCACGTGTACTGAGTTAAAAACAAGGGAGTGGGAGCAGAGAAAGGGCATACCCACAGAACAACCCAAAATCTATGTGATGTTTTATGTGCTTGAGTTAATGCAGTTACTCAAAAGCAGCAAAGCAGAACTTATGAAGCTTGCCACAAGACAGTAACAATAAAACCTTTACAGCCTCAGTCACCAGAAGGCTGACCATTTATGTATGCCACATTTTATTTCAGCTGTATTTTAAATTGAGAATTGTATTAGTGTCTATTTGCTCTTTATCCTATAAAGCCAAGTTGTGGCCTTTGTTTCACATAAAGCTTTGAAAAATTATAACATCCATCAAATCAATTAAATAATACATGTGATTGTCACTAATTTAATGTCTGATGTACTCAAGACATCCAGGATTAGCTCAGTTAATCATGTAATATAAACAGAGACAGTGTGAAGAAAATGAAGAGCAAATCTATGATCTCTCTCTCTCCCCCCCCCTTTCCCTCGCACCACAGAACATGGTATTTATATCCTTCTAGTATTTCTGTGGGGGGCTTTAATTAGTAGATGACTGGAAGAAAGTTGGTCTGGCTGGGCGATTTTGGAAGAAAGGACTATGCCACAGATATTTTGGCTTAGTATGAGAGAAAATGATGTTTGTATTGCATATGTGTAATGTTTTTAAAAATGCAGTTAAAATGGTTGCTGGTTGTCCTACATAACAAAAATGTAGAACATTAAATTCTCATTAACAGTGACTCACTATCACAGATGTCAGCAAATAAAAGCATCAGACCTTATATTACTGTTACTGCACTTGGCTATGGCACACAGCATTGTACAGTCCAGAAAAAAAAATCTGACTGTGATTCTTAGTTTAAAAAGGATCTCTTAACTAAAATAATTGGAATGTGGCAAGTAATAACTTCTACCATCTATTATGGATGCAAAATATAAGAAAACAAATATTAACTAAATGGGCCATTGGTATCAGCTGGGGTTGGTGCCAGGATATTTTCAAATTGTGAATGGTTGAATCCATCAATGCAGAATTCATGGATACAAAGAGCCAACTGTGCTAGAGACTATTTTTCTCTCTCTAATTACCAAAAATGAGAACAATCATTCTTATTGATTTGGGGTTTGATGATCAAAAACTTGACAAAGCCATAGGTATTTTAAAAGATTCAGTACTGTTTTATGAAGGCAGCAGGTGTTTTCCAGCAAATAGAGGTTGTCTCCTGCTCCACTGGAGTGAGCCCACCTCCAATGGAAGGAGCACCCTAGAAAACCAACATGCCACCTGGGCATATGTATATATTCCCTATTTAAAAAAAAAAAACAGTATGTGGTTGCAAATAGTAGGTTAGAGAGTGCCCTCAAAGGTCAAAGAAATCCCTTCTGCTCAGGAGTAGGGTATAGCTTACATTCCACACACCCCTCCACTCCTTCTAGAAGCTCCGAGAATGAAAAATAGCAATTACATCAAGTGTTTCACATACACCAACATACTCACAGGACAACCTATGATCACATTTTGTTTACCTACAGGAACGCCATGCTGGAATGAATAATCAATGAGGCCTAATTACAGTGTTTTCATTTCAAAAAATGTGAATGAATTCCTTCATGGCCATTCAGAGTATACAATAACATATACACAGTGCAGGTGTCCATGACAAGTTCCCCTGATAATATGGGGTATCCCTGGTTCACTACAACCATACTTTACTGAACTATATCTAGATGAGTATTTTTATGGTGTATCTGCTTTGGGCCCAACTAAGCATATGTTCCCGGTTTCTCAAAGGACATCTCTTGTCAGGCTATACAAAATAGATAATAATGTTGTGTGGGTTGTGGGTTGGTTTGAACTTATTTGCACACTGGCATAGAATGTTTTGCTATCCGCAGCAATCAAATTTAAGTTGCAGTAATCCATGATGCTCATGTTGCAAGAAAATCTACCATCAGCCCTTTGGATAATTTCTCTCTCTTTTTCTCTTTGTCGCTTTCGTTAAAACACACATACTCATGCAATTGCTTTTGCAACACTCCCAAAGGGAAACAGAAATATGCATTGTATAAAACTTTGAGTGGCCATACTCAGCAATGGAGCATACTTTATACTAAAACAATGGTAATGAAAATGGTGCTTAAAGCAGTTTCAGCTATATCTATATTACATATACTCTCTATATGGATTTAGCCACCTTATATATTGTATAATATGTGTGTGAATGGATATCTGAATAAAATACACATTTGCCTAGAGATTTTATGTATACATAGATACTACTTTTTTCTAAATTTCCCCTCATTTCCCTGGCTGAAACTGCTATCAGACATCCATCACATAGTTGACATATGAAGGATATAATTTATTTGTAAACTCAGGATGTTCTTGCTTTATAGAATTGCTTGTACTTTATAATTTATTTACCCATCTTAATTGGAAATGCTTATCTAAGTGCTATGCATTGAAGTGTACATTTGCTGAATCCATTTCATTCTGTCTGTGGCTATGTCCTTTTTCATATTAACAGTGGTATAATAAAGTCACGTAAGGTGGGAATGTGCCCCCTGCCATTGGGCCAAATGCTTCTATTGAGTCAGTCATGAGAAGTTCCACAAGAAGACAGACCTGCAAACTTATATTGTGCTACATCAGCTAAGCTTTTTTGGAACAGGAAAGAAACAGCACTGGGACAAGAATGGGAAAAGAATCAGAAAAACACAAAAAATCTGCAAGTTTATTAAATGAGTATGTCAGACCTTTTGCCATTAAAATGTAAAGTTTACTGTTTGCTGGCTTAAAAAAATCTCTTACCTTTTGTGGTATATGAGGTGTGAAACATATTGTCAAAAATATGATGTTTAAAAGATATCAAATATAGTGGCATTAAATGTTTACTTTTATCTTACCAGTTCTTGTGCTTCTCAACAAGCTTTGACTTCAGGGGGGATTGGTTCTTTCCACAGGTTTCTGGAGTAGATTTTTGACAGCTCAAAATGCAGCATTGTACAGTCACTAGAAGAAATGTGTGTACAAGATAAAAAGCAACCTGAATCACCAGTTTATGAACTGGATTCTTGCTGATTCCACCTGCAGGGTGGTTAATTAAATAATTCCCCAAGGAAGTAGAAACCAAGTATTAGAAGTTTTAAAGGATTAAAAGATTAACCAGAAGAGTTGTTTACCACAAGATCTCACACCACTGGGGGACACTAGACAAAGAGTTCTGGCAAGGACAAAGATGGAGCCCAAAATGTTTATAGTTTTGTTACCTCTTCTTCATCAGTTAAATCCATGAGTAAGGTAAAGACTTAGGGCCTTTGCAGACTGCCAGAAATAGTGCACATTAAATTGAGGCACTGCCCTGGCTCAGTGCTAGGGAATCATGGGAACTGTAATTTATTGTGGCACCAGAGCTCTCTGACAGAGAAGGCTCAATGTCTCAGAAAAAAGTACAATTCTCATGATTCCCTAGCACTGAGCCAGGGCAGTGCCTCAATTTAATGTGCTCTATTTCTGGCAGTCTGCTTAGGCCTTTAGTCATTATTTTTTTCAAGGACTGTTGGGATTAGGATGCATAAGAAAAAAGCAAAAGTACCATTTTAAACGCTATAAGCAATAGGTCTTGAAGTTTCCCATACACTTTGAGTGTAACATGTTCCTGAAAAGTATAATTGCTTGGGTGAGCAGGATATAATTCAGTTCATGGCATTTTCTCCAGACTAACAGATATTTGTTGTTGATGTGCTTGGGTCCCACATGTTTATTATATGAGACATTCTTTGAGTTAATAAGAGACTATCTTTTTCATCCAGTCTTTCATGTGGCTGTGTTGTAGATCCCTCAGTTTAGATGTTAATATGTTTGAATGTCTTTCCAATTCTCATCAGAGATGTGCAGGAGGTGGGAGAGAAGGCTGGTTAGCTCAACTTCAGCTCCCCTCATTGTAATTTGCCTGATTGCTCCATTAGCACTGTAGGGACACAATGTTTCAACACAGGTTGAATCTCTACCCATGAAGTGGCAGAATTCCCAGAAGGATCTAGATTCACTGTTTACCAACATTATACTGCCCTGCTTCCTTCTATTGCTGCCCAAATCCTTTCTGCTGACAGTGTACCTTTCATCTCATCTCTAGGTCTCACAACAGGATGCCAAGTAAGCAATAACACCAAAAAGACTATGCACATTTACCATATAAATATAGTTTAGGATGAGTGTAGTAACCCAGGTTTAGTTAGACCAAGAAAACACAACTTTCCTAAGAGGCTTGAGTGTTGGCCATTTTTATACTTACTGTAGTACAGAACACCTGCTAGGTTTTCATTAATGTATATGGTTTGGATTTGGGAACATGGCAATCAGTCAATAGTGTTGCACATTATTTAGTCGATTTGGTTAAGAGACAGCCAGCATGGTGCAGTGGTTTGAGTATTGCTCTAAAACTTTGGGAGACCAGTGTTCAAATCCCCACTTAGCCATGGAAACCCATTTACTTTGGGAAAGTCACTCTCTCTAAACCTCAAAGGAAGGCAATGGCAAATCTCTTCTCAACAAATCTTTCCAAGAAAACCCTATGATATGTTCATCTTAGCACGCCATAAGTCAGAAAGGACTTGAAGGCATATAACAACAGCAGCAGCAGCAGCAACAACAACAATTTGCTTAAGGAAAAGAAACATCCACTTATGATTGGGATAATTATCCATATTTTATCCACAGTGATCACAACTCAAGCATGATTTTCTGTTCTGTTGCTACCTCTGCCCAGTGATAAGAAGGGCTTGTAGGCAGGTGTGGAGAGAAAACCTCAAGGGAGCAGAGGTTCCTCATCTCTGGCTTACACTCACTATGCTAACGAACTCAAGCTTACCCAATCCATTGCTGTAGCTCTCATCTTAATATTCCTTTTATGCTTCCATTTTTAAAATTAAAATATTCATGTTCATTTTGCCAAAGAGGCTTAAGGGGCAACTTGCAACACACCAAAAACAAACCTCATACATATCAAAGAAGAAACGGGGGGGATGATAGAACATATCATAGGACAACACCAATGAACAGCTAAGATTCCAGCCAGCAACCCTGCTAAGTTTTTTTAAAATAATGTTTTCCTTATGTTTGCAACAGGGTAGGCCTTAGATATTTCCCTGGGAAGGTGAATGGGGCACAGGGGTTCAACAGTCTTGGGCACTATTAACTATGAAGGCTTAGCTGTTCCCCCCCCCCCCATCAAACTGGCTTCAGATAAAGATAGGATTTGGAATAGAGCCTTTTCTCATTGCCTTTATATGAAGGATTCACACCAAAGACCTGGGCTCAAGACACTTTGGGAATTAAGGGATTAAAATGAGTGCTTTGTATGGCACCTGGCACCAAAAGTGATCTCTTTGCATCAGCTTGCTTCTCATAGGCAGCAATATTTGTGAACCAATTAAAGATTTCCTGCAGTCATCAAAAGAAGTCTCACACAGACTCATTGTAAGAAGTCTTACAACAGTCCAGGCCAGAAGTTAGTAATGTATATATCACAGTAGCCCACTCAGCACAGTGATCACAGCCTAGCATGTATTTACTGTATCCTGAGATCACAGGATAAGCAGTGGGATATCAATACATCAATCAATCAGCATCTTGGAAAATTCAGGACTGGAAAATAGAATTGCAACATTTCTCCATTAACTGTATTTATCATGGTTTTCAAGGTTGATAAGAAGTGTTTTAATCATGGCAGAAGGAGAAAATGGAAGAGTTTCTCTGCCTGCTTTGTGGTGATTGACTTTTGTTGCCCTCAGATGGGATGGCTTGGATTCAATCCCAGACTGGATCTTTCATGGCCTCGCAGGCTAAGCAGCTGGTTTAGCAGCTTGCGCAGCTAAGCGGCTTGCTCAACACGTTAAATAAAATTTAATGTTCTGGACTGTATAATAAATTTTGTTGGAAGGTGCCTAGTCCTTGGAATTCTTTGCAGCCATTTCATCTCTATTGTTTCTGCCTATGAGCCCTCAACAAAGACCTCAAAAAGGCAGTTGCTAATCCCATCCTGTTTGCAATTCAACACACTTACCAATGCGATTTGCTTGCAACAAAATGCGGAGCTGTGTGAGCGGGACCAATGAGATTTACAGAAGGGTTTTAGTAACAAAATCTGTCAAAAGTGAAATAAAAATCCCAGCCTAGTATAAAAGCTTCCTGCCTGAAAATCTGCTCTTCAACAAGAAAAAATTATAGAGGGACAGTATGTACCCCATGCATAGAAATTAAAAGCCTTTAGAGTAAGCTTTGTGCCAATTTTGGCATCTCTTTACAGGTTATTATTGCCAGAGCTTGCTCAACATTTTTTTTCCTGCCTGAGGCAAAAAGCATGGTGCTCCCTGTCCCCTCCTGCCCATTTCAGATGCTGCACAGATTGGCATTTGACTCTTATAGCAATAGCAATAGCAATAAAGTACATTTCTATACTGCCTATCAGTGAGCTAGCACTCCCAAATGGTTTACAATGTGTAAGCCAATTTCCCCCAACAACTGGGCACACATTTTACTGACCTATGAAAGGATGGAAGGCTGAGTAGACATTGGAGCCTTCCTTTAGGATCAAACTTGCCATGTTGTGGATGCAGTATCAGCATTTAACCGCTGCAGCACCAGGGCTCCTTTTTTTTTTTTTCTTCTTATGCCAAGTCTGATGGATGGACGGTTCCTCCATCAGAGAACAGCACACTAGTCTATGGGCCCATGGCAAAGCATCTGACTCAGAAAAGGTGACAGCATCTCAGTCCTCCTGATGGCCAAGAATTTCTTGCCTTGAGTATTTTCTTCACCCTATCTAATTGACCTACACTGAGGCCTTACACACTACACAATTATAGGGCTATCATTCCATGTTAACTGACTATGGAATTCTGGTGTTTGTAGTTTGTTGAGACTCTAGAGCTCTCTGGCTGAGAAGGTGAAATGCTTCTTTCTCGACTGCGAGTCTCAGCATTCCATTGGGTGGAACAATGGTGGTTAAAGTGGAATAGCCCTATAATTGTGTAGTGTGAAAAGGCATCCATAGTTTTTTGTGGGTTTTTCGGGCTGTGTGGCCATGT
>CM034701.1:335554646-335571685 GCA_020142125.1 Phrynosoma platyrhinos
TTTATTTATTTATTTATTTATTTATTTATTTATTTATTTATTATTTGCTTGTCCACTGGGCATTAAAATGCTTACTGACCATTAATCGTCTTATTGTTCTGGTTAAGTTGTGAAGCAGGGTTTGCATTTGAAAGAATAAGAAGTATATCAGTCATTCTCCTTCTATTTTTCATTTCTTAACACTTGCCAGAATCAAGCTGTTATGTTTCTTTGCAAGCCATAGCATTTTTGCAAGCACCTTCAGAGCTAAAGTTTGTTATTTGCACACAGACACACCATTTTTATTCCCCTGTCTGACTTTGCACAACACTGTACACATTTGAGGTTTTTAGAAAGATAAAATAACTGACAGTTTTCTGGTGTAATGAAGGAAGCCCAAAATGAGTAGATGTGAGCCAAATAAAGTATTTGCTGCTATCAAAGGAGAAATGTGAGACAGTGTCTGAAATAAGAGTGTCATTTTACTCTTAAGTATGAAATACAGCAAATGGCTTTTGAAGAGACTGAAAAGAAGCAGCTATTCGGGAGACATTCAGTGAAGCTTGAAGCAGAGGAATTTGAGCCATTTCCAGGATATAATTTTCCTAAGAGAAATTTAGTTACTCCAGGCCTTCTTACATTTCACAGATGAAAACTGGGACAAATGTGGCCAAGCAACATCATAGTATGATTAAGCTGACAAGGCTGCTGTATTTTGCTTCTGCCTGAACCTACTGGGAAGGGCAAGATTGCACCTCTTCCTCTCCTCTCTTCCCACTGAGGCTGCATCTGCACTGCAGAAATAATCCAGTTTGATACTACTTTAACTGCCATGGCTCAATGCTATGGAATTCTGGGAACTGTAGTCTGTTGTGGCTGCCAGAGTTCTGAGGCAAAGATTATACATTTACTTTGGCAAAGACACAGGTAACGTGGCTATTTATGCATTGCCAAAAGGAGAAGACACTTTTCGAAAGAAAAAAGAAGGGATCCATTTGTCTGAATTGTTCCTATGTTAGTGTATTTACATCGATCCCAAAGTGAAAACCGTTGCTGTAATTCATATAGCAGTACAATATCCCACCACAATGGGACTATATTAGATGATCTGTGTTCCTGCTCAGTCTGTTGTCCAGATACTAACTGCTGATGAGGTATTGAGGCCTTCCTCTCTTAAGAGTTCTGTATCTGTAAAAGAGAATGGGGCTGTTCAAATAGATGACAGATCTCAGAGTTATTAACTGCCCTACAAACAGGGCTGTGGCTTCCTTGATAGAATCAACCCATCTGTAAAGTCATCTTCCTCTTTCTTTCTTTCTTATGCCACCTTTCTCCTAGCATGGGATTCAAGGCAGTGTACAACCTTTTAAAAATATAACACATTTTTTTTGGTATTTTTTTGGAGGTAAAATCTTTTAAACGATTTTATCTCTGAGCTGCCGTGGGTCCCTTTTTGGGAGAAAGGTGGCATAGAAATGAAATGAAATGAATGGATAAATAAATGTTTTTAAAAACCTCCAAATACAAAAATTAAAATACAATTAAACTGGATTTCTGTTTAAAACACACAATTTAAAAACAGCATAAAAAACATTTAATACATAATAAAACAGAAACATTACACCGCCGCCGCCATTAAAAGCTCTATCTGCTGCAACATACTAAAAACAAAAATGCAACCTTAAAGACAGCAGTGAGGGGGGGGCAATCTGATCTGGGAAGGCAGTTAATGGAAGCAGCTACCAAGAATTTGCCTATGATGTTGGTGGGACTGAGAAAAAAAACTTTCCCTGAAGTTGCTAGGTTTCTACTAAGTTCAGGTCTGATTTGCTCTAAGCTGCCTTTTTTCTGACAGTCCTCCAGCTGTTTCTAGGACTGACAGACACAACATGAGTCCTATTACTGTGTATGCTGCCTAGGCAGGTTATGGAATTGGCCATTCTTCCATACCTTATACCTCTTTCAATATCAAGCCAAAATCCACCAAACAGTGATACCTTTATTGGGCAACCGAAATGGACAATTCTACTTGTTGCAAGCTTTCAAAGCTCCACAGGCTTCTTCATCAGGCAAGATGTTACAAACCAAACAGGAGAAAAATTGGAGATGTTAGTAAGATGCCTGCATTTTGATGTTTCTGTCTTTAGTTAAGATGGTAAGGGGAGGATATCTTTTGCAGGCTGGCTCTTCCTCCTTCTGGCCGTGTGGCAATTGGGGGATTTTCAAAGTCCAAGAAATTTAAAGTTAATTTGCATATCAACAAGGACCCCTATCTTGCAATCCAATATGTCTCCATATTGTTTGGTGGATTTTTGTTTGAATTTGCTAAATGGCCAACACAGCTACTCCTGCATGTGACCTCTATCAATATACAGTGAAAACAGCATTTCAAGTAATGTTTTATCATTTATATGAATAATGGTGTATTCATTCTTGTAAGTGCAACTTTCCATAATTCTGGTTCTCCTCCCTGTCAGCATCAGACCACCTTGGCATTTTCCAACATCTAGTCATGCTGGAGGCCTAGGCCAAGTTCCTTTATCAGTAGATTTACTTTCTGCATGTAGCTATGATATGCCTCCTAGTGCAGACCACCCCTAAACCCACCTTTTCATTGTGGGCAGCTCCCCAAGATATCAAATTCTGTGTTGATGGCAGGGGGAGAGGAGCCACAAAGATGCATCCTTCTATTTTTCCTTTAGCTGCTAACAAATGTTCTCCAGAATCTCCCTTGAGATCCTCTGGTGGTCCTGAGAATGGTATCATTTCTCCATCAGTAGGAAAATAGATGGAAGCTTCTCTGCTGCTCTCTCTGCTCTTCCAGGGGCTTCCACACTGAAAAGGATGGGTGGTGGTTGTTGTTACATAGTCAGAACAGAATTCTGACTTCACCAATAACCCTAAAAGTGCAGCATATGTTGGACCTACACCATGGTAGCTCAGTAACAGAATACTATCCATACTGTCCCACCCCACCCCACCCCACCCCTTATTTGCCACATTTGGATCTCTGAATCAGTCCATACAGCTTCGGACTATGCAGTTCTGTTCCAAAATTAAATTGAACCAATTTGAATCAATATAGAACTGGTTCACATCAGTCCTGAATTGGCTCATTTTGCTTCCAGATGCAACCAAGCCAGTTGCACAACTCTAATAAACAACAGCAGTAATTGGTAGTGTTGTCATCTATTGGAGGAATATTACATGTTGTAGAACCTCCTATATTTCCATCCAGCCCCAGAGCTCAGAACAGATTTGACTGGACTGCTCCTTTGTGAATGGAATAAATAGGATGGGACCAGGCATTTCACAGCATCTACAACTAATAAAAAAGGACAGAAGCTCTAAAACCCCCAAAGTGCTAGGTACTAGCAGGCCAGAGCCCCCAAACTCTGTCTGGATGCTTCACACAGTCATGAGATTACTGATTTAATTAATAAGGGTCTCTGAAAGAACAATGAAACCATGGGAATTCATACATGAAACCTTGTGAATTCTTTACTATTTTGTATTGTAGTAGTAGGATGCTTGACATAAGAAAGCATTAAGGACTGTTTTCTTTACTTCTCTATTCCTGCTCCCCCGCCCTGCAAATATTGAGTTGCAAGCTTGCTATAAAAGGCAAAACCAATAAATATTCAAAGTAAGTGCAAAATGGTATGAAATGCAAATTCAGATTGTGACTACATTTTGCCATTAATTGTAGTCTAAATCTCACATAAAACACTTCAGAAAAAGGGGGAAGGGGACAATCACATCATGTCTTTTCCTCACAGTGACCTTTTAAATATGGTTATTTATTGGTTCCTTTTTGCCACTGATTATTCAGAAATGAATCTTCCTGCTCCCCAACAGCAAAGCACAATGAATTACTCATTTTTGGTAGATAGAAACCAAAGGGCATTGACTCTCCAGCTATGCTATTTTCTAATAAAGCTGTTTTCTTCTTGCTAGAAGCAGCAGGTATAGGAAAAGTTTTTTCAGCACCTAATGTTAACACACATGTAAAAGAAAAGAAGAACGCAGGTGGACAGAATGACATATCTGCTGCTTCAGCAAATCCATCTGCATGGCTTGTGATTATTTACTGAGCTCTGACAGGCAATCTAATCAGATTTTCAGCCAGGTACTGTAGATGCAGAATGAAAGAGTTTCCGTTGATGCACAATTTCAAAAGCCTCATGCAACAGCTTCTGAAAGGAATCCCAAATGTGGGGATATACTTAAAGGTATGGATGAAAACTATTGGTGGAAGCACCAATGTAAAGGAGAGTGTTGATTTATCCAGGTATGTATAGAAACCTGTGAAGTAAGGATGCAGAATATGTTCAACCTGATAACTGAATTCTATTTCAGAGTAAGTTCTCAGGAGTGGCATTCTAATGTGGGTGGAATGTCACCAAATGCTAATGGTGGGAACAAAAATACCAACATATTTTAAAATTAAAATCAGTACTTGGTGGGTATTTTATTAGGGACATCCAGAAGCTTAAATTTCTCTCCCATGTGCAAATATTGTTTTTTGGGTGCTGCAGAGGTTGGTACTCCCATCTTTCCCATTCATCACCCAAAGCCCAATCCTGACTTATTAAAAAGCTCCCCATACAGCCATTCCATGCTTTACAGCAAGCAGACAGCCTCAGAGAAGTTACCTCCTGATATCAAGATAAGAAATCATCACAGCGCAGCTGAGCCCCCGAAGACTCTGGTGGATCTCACAGCTGATGTCATCATTTTGCACCTGGCTATGAGGCAATCTAGTCACTGCAAACCCCAGAATGGCCACATAGGACACTTTTAGGGGGTTTTCAGTAAGGGGAGGATATATGGCTCGGTGTAGCATAAGTCCACATGTGGATATTTATGCAGGAATATGGGGATGTAGGATTGAAGCTAATGCCTGAAATGAAGCCTTAGGAATGTTATCTTAGGGGGGATACAGACGGTGCAAAGCACCAATTTGGAGCCAGAGAAGGGGAGGGGCAGCTGAACGCCGGGAACCCCAACCTCTTCTCAAGGACGTCATCAGAGTGCTCGCCATTGCACATGGCAAGTGCTCTGATGATATCCTTCTGGCTCAGCATCCGGACACGATGAGCCGGAAGGAGCGCGGAATAGGTGTCCGGCGCCTCTTCCAGCGCCCCTTTTGTCTACTCTGAAAAGAGCGCTATTTTAATGCTCTTTTTCAGAGGCACCATAAGGGTGGATCGGGGCCAAGGCATGGGGCAGCCTCAGTCCCAATCCATGGCTTCTTGGGGAGGCCCACGGCCGCCCATCTGTAGAGGCCTTTAGTCATTCACAATGGGAAGAAACGTACTCACACTCTGAGATGCTACCAGAATGATGGTATAATGGGAGAGGGTGTGCCAAACTGAAACCCAAGGAAGGCAACATTTAGCTCCAGGGGGAAAAAAACTTAAATTCTGAGGTAAGGAGTCACAATAAGAAGTGAAGCCAATTTTAAGGCATTGGCATACACATGTTGCAACAGATCCACAGTAGCATTTACATACTAACTTATGGTTTTATCCACTACAATCCAGTTAACAATGTATTGGAAGAAGACATTTACATCTCAAAGCAAAACAATGGTCAACATCCTATTAATGACATACGTGTGTATGAACATGACTTGTGCACATACATGTCTCTCTTTGGACAGGGTAAAGGAGGCCATTCTCCAGTCTTTTCTGCCCCATCCAAAACTTTGCTCCCCAAGCAGCTTTAAATCCCAGGAGAAGCTTCTGCTGCTCCTTGCCAGTGGGAAGGGAAAGAAAGGAGAGGCAGATGGAATGCACCTTCATTTCCTCTCTCCTCAGAGCCAACCACATCTTCCTCATCTAAATTTCTTCCTCAGCCATCAGTAGGTAGTAGCAGCAGCAATCTGTCCTGGGGATTGACAGCTGCTGGGTTGGGGAGACGATGTGGAACTGCATGAGCAAAGCAATACATTTTGTCTGCTTGGTGAAGGATCTTGTCCATTATTGAATTCGGGATGGTCATAATGCAAAGTTTGTGTTCTGCCCTCTTTCACCTTCTCAATACCTTCCTCTAGGTGTTTCTAGAGAGTCAATTCCTTTTTTTGGATATATTTGTTTACAAATTCAGAAAAACACACGCACAATGAAGCTGCAACCATGGAGTGTTGGGTTGTTGCCCAGTTTATTATCTGTGCTACCTGTAATTGTATTGTACATAATAATGGTGACACAAAGTGAACTTCATGTCTATTTATTTCTATAGTCCCACACAAGAAAGAAATGGGAAGATTGCATTGGCCCTAGAAATGTTACCCAGTTGAAACTCAGAAATCTTTATGAGAAAATCAGGCAAACCATAACAACTGAAAAAGAAGAGGTGCTAAGGAGGCCACAAGTCTCATAGTGATGTATTTCCCTTTCTATGGCATTTTCAGAATGCCTTTGCATATTACATATTATCACATGCATATTATTACAAAGGTGTAGTGGTTTGAGCATTGAGCTATGACTCTGGAGACCAGAGTTTGAATCCCTGCTCAACCATGAAAACTCACTGGGTGACCTTTAGCAAGTCACACTCTCTCAACCTCAGAGGAAGGCAAAGACAAACCCCCTCTGAACAAATTTTGCCAAGAAAATCTCATGATAGGTTCACCTTAGCATCCCCATAAGTTGGAAACAACTTGAAGACACACAACAATAATGCTGCATATTACACAGAAACAGCAACTGTTGTCTCCTGTCTTCTCACTTTGACCTAACTCCTAATCTTATTCATGATCCACTGAATTAATTGGATGTACCTGTATTTTGACTCACCATTCAACTGATTATATAGGTCTACTTTACTTGGAACTAACTATCAAGGTGCCAGCCTCAGTATACCATCTCCATCAAGGTTTCCAGGAGTCCTGGTTTGTACAGGATGTCCCGTATTTGGGGTCCTAAAGTCAAGTCTCCCAGACTATGGAATGGCCTGCCGGATGAGATCCATCATTTATCAAAAGAGCTGTCAAGATGGATCTCTTCCAGCAGGCTTTTCCTGATTAGTCTTGCCAGTCATAGAACCTATCCTTGTAACTTTTCTTTCCTCAATCTCAGCCGCTATTGTATCTGCTGCTGCTGTAGTTATTGTAATTTGTAATTTGTTGGCATTTGCCTTATTTTAAAACTTTTAAATTTGATGTTGTTTAATAATTTTTTAAGGGATGGGAGGGTTGGGGTCTGGGGTTGAACTTATTGTATTGTATTTTTATGTTGGAAGCCACCCCGATTGCTATGCAGAGGGGCGGGGTACAAATACATTTTATTATTATTATTATTATTATGAAGTCCTGTTATCAGAATAATACAGGATATCCCAAATCGTCTATTCAAGAGTAAGCAGCAGCCATACTTCCACCAGACTGACCCTCAAGTATTTTGTATGTAAGCTGCAATCATGCCTTAATTCCTTTTTTAAACAGTCATACAAGAGAAGAAGAACCTTCCATACCTATAATCTATCCTGTCTATGAACATCATTATTTTCTTTATCTCTATTATCTACTTTCGTATCTTCCTTTCTAATCTCCCAGACCATCCTCTTCTTGCCCTTTCAAACTCACTCTCTTCTCACACTCAACTTTCTAACTATTCATTCTCCCCTTTAACAACTTATTCTTACCCTCTGCAACTTACTTGAACTTTCTGACTTCTTTCCTTGCCATTTCTCTCCTTCTCCCTCCCTATGTATTCAAAAGCTTTTGGACTGTAAATTATTACAATTATAAAGTGAGCAAAGAAAAAAGAAAAAGAAAGAACAACAACAACAACAACCACAATGAAATTTTGCAATCATGCCTTAATTCCAAATGCCAAGGATCTATCTGTTAGGAATTGTGGTTGCCATGATGTCACTCTTCCTTCTCTATCTGGTTAGGTTAACACCAAGCAGCAGAATAAAATTCACGTTTCTCAATAGCAGGCAAGATTTGCATAAGTTTTGGCATTCCCACAAGATCTGAAATCTCACAGGAGAACTGAGCCATACTTATACTGATCTGGCTCACTCATAACAGATTGCTCTGCAGAAAACCTGGCAACACAGGAACATCACAGATCGTATGAAAAACATGGACCAATTATGCATTCAGATCTTGTAAAGGAGGAATAGAAAATGTGCAAGACACTCTAACAATTGTTACTGCTTCTGCATACAGCATAGACTTCTATATCCAGAATCCATGGAAGAAGAGGCACAATGCAGACATTTAGAAATTTGGATCATCAGTGATATTTAGCTGCAATAAAAGAAACAATATAGGAGATCACAAATAAATGGTCCTCAGACGAAGTCCTTTATAAACCTACTGTTTATGTTAAACTAAGGGAGAGGTTGTTTAACATGTTGAGAAAAGATAGGGCTTGCTGGAGGCTGTTCATATTCAGTAGTCATGTCTTCATATAAAGTGGTGCTGGAAAGATTTTGTGGTAAGTTTCAGGAAAATTGCAGGTCACACATACACTATACATAAAGCTACGAATATTCATCAGAACAGAGGATGAACCCAAGCTTTTGTCCTATTAGAAACCTATCATAATCTTGCAGTAGTAGCACCTAAGTATGTGATGTGGAAATATTTAGATACTTCAACAATCTAAATTGGAAGGTATACAGCTGTGGTGGGAAAACATTTTTGGAACGCAAGCCATATTGTTACAGGACCAGGATGTTGGGACCAAAGGCAGCACTTAGGTTTTCCTAATTGAAAGCTGGAGAGAGTGCCTGTACCTATAATGGTTGAATAGAAGGAATTTCAGCAGGTATTGCTTGTCACAATACCTGCTGAATTTCCCTCTTCTACACAGCCATTAAAGGTACACAAGCCTTCTCCAGTTCTCAATCCTACAGTGCTTCCTTGAGCCACCCTGAAGCTACAGCTCAGTTAGGAGATGCTTTTCAATCCCTTGACCATTTCTGAGGGGAGGACTGCTTGGCTCAGTTAGGATCACCAGCCACCATGGTATATAAGAGGTTTTGCGGAAGCAAAAGAAAAGAGCAGCCATTAGAATCCACAAATGAAAATAACACATGTCAGGATGCTATGGAATGATTAGAACATCTAACACATTTCAGCTGCAAATATTTTTTGGGGGGGAGGCTTGTTTGAAGTGCTAAGAAATATAAAGAAGAGACATATATAAACAAGAAGCCAAATCTTTTAAATGATTGAAATCAGTCATGTGGGCTACTGAAAGTAAACAGTCTGCAGATTTTTCTGGTGCTCTTGTTCTTTGTAGCCATTTCAAAAATGTCTGTCCTTCAGTATAATCAACAGGTTTCAGCACCACTTCTAACAGAATAAGTCCACTGCCTTCCATTCACACACTTTTAGGGGGGAAGCAGACGGGAGCTTCCCGTGCGCCGCGGGACGGAGCGCCGCTGGACCGCGGCAGCCGCACCGCGGCGCACCGTCGGCGACCCTGGAAGGAGCGCTAAATCAGCGCTCCTTCCTCAAGACAGCGAAAGTGCGCACTAAAAGCGGCGGGCGCACTTTCGCTGTCTTTTCCGCCGCGGCGCATGTGGTCGCCACGGCGTGAGGTTATCCCCAATGTGCCGGTCGTGCGGACGGCCGGCGCATCTGGGGGCGACCTCGGAGAGAGGAAGGGGTGCCGTTCGTGCGGCTGCCCCTCCTCTTCTCTGCCCAGAAGACGACTTTATTAGTCGTCTGCTTAGGGCCTTAGTCTCCAATAAGTTTTATTAGCAACTGTTTAAACAGAAATATCTGATAACTATATCACTGTCTTAAAAGGTCACTTGAATTAGTTTCTTCAGCTTCATGGAACTGTGTGCAATCTAATTACAAATGCTGAAGTCTTCATTCTTTTAGGAAGGAATCTCTAAGGTGCTTATTTAAACTGGCAATCCCTCTACAGAATGATGGAAACAGATTTGCCATATCCGTGTTAATTACAAAGGTGAAAAACTGTGTTGATTCGATGGAATGAAGAGACAATAGTAAGGGAATGTTAAGATTGTGATGTGACGTATAGCCTGGTGCTGGCCGATAACATTGCCAGGCTTGGGCAGAGATACCATTTCTGAAGCAAAATGTCCATGGCCTGAGACAAATGGGTGGGAAGGAGCAGCCCAAGGCCACTCCAGCTGCAAGCAAATTGGGACCATGGTGACCGCACAGCCTGCTCTGAAAGTGGGCCACCACCACTGGTCCCACCCCACACTGCCAGCAACCAGATTATCCTGGCTCCTTTTTGATCTGGTCCAAAGAGCCAGATCGCAGCTTCAGAGACACTTTGGAGGCGTGTATTTGAACACTATGCCTCCAAAGCCACTTCTTTTGGATCACCTGTTCCAGGCCCATGTGAATGAACCATATGTGGTTGTTTTATTTTTGCAACAATTGCCACACTTTCACAAAGCAGTTGCATAGAAGTTGCTCCATGTGCAAACAGGATCCAGCTTCTTATCATCTTGATTAGAATAGAAAAGGGTTTTCCCTTGTGACAAATTAGCTTAAAAATACCCTCTCCCTAAAAATATTCTGCTTTGAGCATAATAGGCAGGGTAAAAGCTGGGTACATTTAAAACTACCCTCATGACCCATCCAAGTGAATTGGATATAAATGTAGCATATCTTCCAAATGTCTGGATTTGGAGGCAGAGATCCAATTAATCATCTGTCTTCCCACTTTCTCAACTTCTTTTAAAATATTCTAGATTTGTTCTCCTTTTCCCACTTTCCCCCTTTGTCTGCAGCTTACTTCTGTTGCAACAAAGTGAGTTCAAAGTGCACTCAGTTAACCCAGCAGTGAAGGGAGAGGAAGAAGGGGTGGATCCTTGTCCTTCCCTGTAGACTCAGACAAAAGCAAACTGCTCAGCCCCTCCTAGCTTATGTGATCTTCCTAATTAATAACTTTTGCTGTCTTGACCACACTCTGATGTTGCTTGGTCACATGTCCCAGTTTTGATCTGTGAAATGTTGGAGGGCATGGTGTAGATGGTATTGAAGTCACTTAGCATTAGCTGAGGGATGGGACTTCTGTGGCCCTCTAGTTGATTTTGACTGCAGCTCCTATAATTAATCAATCTTGGGTATGCTGGGGAGGGCTGCTGTGAGCTGCAATCAAATAATGTCTGGAAGACCTCAGGATTCCCATGGGTAGCCTAGACAGAGCTTAAATTCAGTTTAGTATGCCTTGGTTGTACCCAGGAATCATCAAAAATTAGTTCAGCCTGCATTAGAAAGTAAATTCCCATTTTTCCCATCTCCTGAATTAATGTGTCAATTGCTTTTCCTTCTGATTTTACAATGCAGCTTTGAGCTTTAAAGTGTACCAATTATATGTAAGAACAGCATTTTATGATAAAATGCATATGCAAATACATATGATTCTTCATGCACATATTTTAAAGACTTTCAATCAATGCAGAAACAGGACAGAATTATGGACGCATATGAAACTGGAATAGCATGAAAACAGACTGATTGCTCTGTAACTCTTAGTAGACGGAACAGGTCATAGATGATAATAAAGTTATGTTATCTTATAATATATAATATAAGATATAATGCTATGTTACCCTTATAATATTCTAGACAAGGAATAAATCTAGAATGGCCTGTCAATAACTTCTGATTTTTTAAAAGTCTATTTTGGGTCTATGAGGCCCCAAATAGATTTGAAATGGATGGTTTTGCCCTTAAAGGCTTTGTGGGGAGTGGGAGATAATTAGCAATTTTACATCGTCACGAAACTTTTACATCAGAGCGTGATTACAAATGCATTGGTCTCGACCTGACTCCCCAAACCTACCTTAACAGCCAGCAGCTGCATCAAGGAATGGAAGTTTGTTCTACTGGTAATGGGGATACAGCAGGATAATGTTTCCAAACCTTTCTCTTTAGTCTGGATTGTCACTCCAGACGATCAGAAAGTGAACCTCAGCTGCAACTCCTCATCATACCAGATATCATGGCCCATCCAGGTTGAGAGAAGGGTGCAAGTGGGCACCTGGACCCACTGAAGCTGCCCGCTGCTGTGCTAGATGATATAAATCCACATACCAATTTATCAGATATCATGGTGGGATCCCAAGGTATACTGTATGTGAAGGTATATCTGCAAGGCATAGGGCATCTGTTTTTCTTCTCCTGCAACACCACCTTATGGATTATTGGGCTTCTCTGAAGGGAGGATTTTGGAGGGTGGCTGGCACCAGAATGCAGGAGCTAAAAGCACTTTTATCTTCTTAGATAATAACCAATGAGTATATAGTATTTGATAGGCCAGACCAACCCACATCCATTGAGAAGCAGATATGCCCTTGAACCTTCAAAGATCTGCTGTTCTCAATGTTTTGAGCTATTGTATATGTATATTTCTAAAGCTTGGAACTGACCTTCACTGTTTTTAGAGAAGTAAATCTGACAGTAAGTTAGGAGCACAGGTCATTCACCTGTGTAGCTGATAAGAAAGCATTATAGTGTGGCAAAGGAAACAGTGTAAGTGTTTTATATGACAATGACAGAAAATATCCTCTCATTAGATGGTGTCATTGCTGACAAGCAAGACAAGCCTTGCTTCCATGTTCTAGGCTGCCGCTCTCCAATCTTGCAACAAATCATTTTCTCTGACTTTTTACACGCTTGGCTGCCACTGGTATATGTCTCTGATGCATTTCAGGGAAGCTGTCAGATCAAATGCAACAGAAAATGTAGTTTTTGTACAACTTCTCTGTGAGCAATGGTGAACAACATTACTATTTAAACACAGACAGACATGTGTCCAACTTATGTGTCTTGCAAAGACCTGAAATTGCTCTATAGGCAGAACTGCCATTGCAATATACTACACTGGTTTGGTTGTAGCTGATATAGAAATTATACTGACCTGAAACAAAAGAGGTTTCTTTCCTCTGTTGATCTCTAGAATGCATGCTCTTATGAAAGTTTTAAAATTATCATTCAAATACAAATAAACTTAAAAATCACAATTTCAAAGGAGATGTAAGGTTCATCTGTTTTAGCATCCATATTTCCTTCTGAAGACTACAAGGAGGGTGTGAAGACCATGTCAGTTTTCTTGGCATGTAGTCAGTATTTAGTATTCAGGAGAATACTGCTTCTGAACTCGAGAATTCCGTAACCATTAATAGACACATTTCCCTATGAAATAGAGTGAAAATATGTGCATATATGGCACAATGCTCTGCTCTTGCCATCCTTTGTCCACATTTTTACTTTTCTGTTAAGTCCCATGGGGCAAGGCTCTACAACTCAGTGTTCAGCACTAGAGATGTTGTTTGAGAAATGGCCAAGCTCCTTCTGAATAGCTTTATAGATGATGTGTGCTACCACTGTACCCCAGAATGTCCTGACCTACTATCAGGGTCTTGTTCTAAGCATTCTTCTTCCTTGCAAGTATGGGTAAGCAATAGTTGATGTCAGCACTGCTCTTTGCCTCTGGGCTTCTCTCCATGCATGCCACTGCCTTTGTTTCTAGGGACAAATCAATAAACCATTCACTTTGTTTATACCCCATCATTCCCCTAGTGGTTTTAGGGGCAATAGGATGAGAACAGTCATGGGCACAGTTTGCATGTGTTTCCATGTGGGGAGTGCATAGGTAGGAGGGTCTGTGAATGTCTCTAGGGGAGCTGAATGTGTGTATGTATGTGCATAAATGTGTATGTGTATAAACAGAGTTGCACTTGTTCTTGTTTTAATCCTTTAACTCTTGTTTGGGCATTGGATATTCACTGAACAAGAGGAAATATTTGCCTTTTTAAAGGTGATAACAATTTTGGCTTTGCCAATATGGGACATGCTTTTAAGCCTTGCTAAGGAAACTTTCTAAGGGTGGCTCTCGAAACAGCGACAAGATACAGAAAGGTGCCTCTGCTGATTTTAGCAGCCGTGCTTCTCGCTCAACAGTGGGTCACATGTGGCAAGTTTTTGGATGCAATGCAAAAGAGGATTCAGGAACAAATTTTTGGGATGCTGAGCAGATTTTCTTCTTGCTATTTTGGTGAGTCCATTTGTGTTTGCATGTAAGTCAGTAGGTGGCAAGATGAGCACCAGAAGCTAGGACCTTAGGTTAAGCTGCAAAAAGGTGTCCCCTCCAAAATAAACTAACAAACAACAGACTAGGGACAGAATGTTGGGTATCCTGTAAAGATTGTGTGTAAAGTTGGAATGGTTTTTCCATTATGAGTCTTAATTCAGTGACTCTCCATTCCAACAAGCTTTTGTGCACCAAAAGGTTATAGGGAACACAAAAAAATTCCCAGCTAAACTCCCCTAGGTTGTGTTTTTAAAGAGAATTAAGAAAAAGAAAAGAAAAGAAAAATGAAAACTTTCATATGAAAGATATATGGAAATATTGTTTCAATGGTTTTAGTCAGAATATGTACTTGAATTAAATGTTAGACAGTTTTGGAGAACTCTTAATAGACATGTGATTTAAAATTGCTATTGTGTTATAAAAGAATGAGAAATTTAATGAAATGCTCTATGCTAGTGCTTTCAAACAAATGATTCTCTCAGAACGACCTGTGAATGAATGAGAAGGAGGAGGAAGAAGATTCTTCCTTGTTAGTGCCACCTATGAGAACACCCCTACATTATCAAACTAATGAGAGTACTAATGTTGTGCATGTGAACAAATGTTATTTCTAAATATTGAGGACACACTTTGCATCCTCCAAACCCTGTGCCCCAGAGGTGAAAGGATCAGGAATTGCATCCTCTGGCTCATTTGGATTATATCCTGATTTACAAAGTTTATTTCTAAAAATCTTGCATCCTCCTCTTCCCCTATTTCCTCAAACCCTCTTTTGAAAATACTTTGGAAATACTTGGTGGTACAGTTATGATTGATTTGCATTCTCCTTCTGTCATCCTACATTTCATATGAAGTATCTGCTGGGAGTGGCAGTTCTTCAGTTTCAACAGATGTGTTTGTACTCTGCATGGTTGTTTTCAAGATAAACATAGAATTATGAAATCGTGGAGTTGGAATAAACCACAAGGACCATCCAGTCAAACCCCCTGCCATGCAAAATACCATGTGCATGTGCATTGTTCAGAAGGCAAAGGAACAGTCTGAGGGACAATTGGGATGAGGCTACCCCCCCCCCCCCAAGATATGATAGCATCCCTTAGATAGCTGTTGGACCAAGTGGAGAAGCTGTGTTGTTAATGTTCCATTCACTTCTACTGATTTTCATTGAACTGGAAGCAATGAATTAGTTCATTTAGAATGAATCCTCAGAAAGTTGTGGATTTCATAGAGATCATTTATGATCCAAATTGGAGTGATATACAGGCTATGATTGGAGCATTTTTGACATCTGAGGAAAAGACTTTGGTTGTCAATAAGTTAAAAGAAAAAAGCCAGGACTGTTTTTGATGTTCCTGATTTAAAATCTTTAAATTTAAAATGTTTTTGAAAATAGGCTGAATTGCATATCTATTCCCAATATATTTGGATGGACTAAAATATGCTATTCCCAAGAAGCATAATTCAAGAATTCACCTGGATTGCTTAATCAGGCTCTTGCAGAAGACTTATCTAGATGGAAAGCCTCAAGGACTTGGAACTGTGATTCCCTAGGTTGATTATCTGTTCTAGAAAGTGTGGATTAAGAAATTCATAAGGCAGTTACTATTGACTTTTTGAACTATTTGGGCATGGTTGGCTATCTGCAAATAAGCTTCAATATGCTGCTCCAGAAGTGAAATATTTAGGCGTTGTATTGTTCAACGGACAAAAAGCCTTAGGTCCACAAAGGAAATATAAGCAATTTGTTGTGTGGCTGTTCCAAGAAGCAAGAAACAGCTTAGAGGATTTTTGGGAATGGCAGTCCTATAGAGTATGGGTTCCAAAACTTTTCTGTTTTGGCCAAGCCCTTGTATAAAGAGAACCTGAAAAGGTCTTGGCATGGACTTCAGATTGTTGCAAAAGAGTTTGATACCATTTAAAAATAAAACGGTGAGAGTCATTGCATTAAGACTCATATTCTTGGAAAACCATTCCAACTTTATGTTGCAAAAACATGAAAATAGTCACTGGAGTACTCAGAGATTGGGTGAAGATTGCTGTACAGTAGCCTATCTATCAGAACAACTTGACCAAACAGCAAAAGGATGTTGAGCATGTTTTTGAGTAGTGATTGCAACTGCTATGCTAGTCAAGTAAGCCTGAAAGTTTACTTTGAAAAAAACAAGATTGAATTCTTGATGTTAGCACCATGTTAGAGACTAAGAGTTATTTCACCGTCATGTATTAAGCAGTGCACAACTCTGATTGAAAGTGATGATGTAGACATCTGACCTTTGACCACTATCAATCCAGCATCCTTGTTGGTTGCTAATGAATCGGAAGGAAGTGAATATAATTATGCTCAAGTGCTAGAACACTGCTGATCATGAAGAGCCATCTATTTCAAACTGATTTAATATATTCCACAGATGGTTCACCTTTTGTGCACAATGGAGAGAGAAAAGCTGGATATGCAGTTGTGTCTTTTTGGGATGTTGTAGAGGCTGAATCATCACTACCTCACCCATATGCATAGAAGGCTGAGTTGATTGTTATGATCAGAGCTTTGGAATTAGGAGAAGGAAAGAGGAATGTTTTAAAAACCCTATAGTTTCTGAAGTAAAGTGTACTGAAGAAACTTCTGACACTGGTAGATGCTGTGCAGCTGCTTTGGAATTTGCATGGGTTTATTGTAAAGCACATCAAAAGGGAGACACTGATGTCATAAAGGGCTGCAGCAAAAGCAGCAGTTGATGCTAGAAAAACCTCAACCCAGTTACCTCTGATTCCTGGAGTGCCTAGGAATTTTGGAAAACTTTTAGATAATTGTCAAATGAACATGAACTGGCTAAGCAGTTACAAGCCATATCTAAAAATGGATGATATGTATTACCTGACAAAAAATACGTATGTCTCAACATCTTGTCTATCATTGAATAAAAGAAATTAATCAAAAATTCTCATTGGGGAAATGATGCAAATATGAGCTGTGGCGTCAAGAGAATTTTACATTCCCCAAGAAGATGAATA
>CM034701.1:335584904-335603222 GCA_020142125.1 Phrynosoma platyrhinos
GGAGGAAGAGGAAGAAGAGAGGAAGAGGAAAAAGGAAGATGTGGTGGCAGGGGCAGAGGAAGGGGAGGAAGAGAAGGAAGGCAGACACAGCAGCAGGGGCAAGAAGAGGAGGAGGTAGGAGGAACAGAAAGAGCAGCAGTGGTGCGGAGAGAGGAGGATAAAGAAGAGGAGGAAGAGCAGAGGCAGCAGGATGCTCTGAATGCCATTGACTTTGAGTTCCCATTGGCAGCTCCCACAAAAAAAATCGGTTCTTTTGAATCCCCATTGCCCCAAAACCCAAGTTAAGGGAGATTTGACCCTTGAATTCGGGTCAGGAAAACCTGGTGCAAGTGTGAATGACCCCAATTTAAACCAGTTTGCAAACCAGTTTAAAATGTAGTGTGAATGACCCCTAAATATATAGAACATACAGAAGCCATACTGCAGAAATTATTTCTATTTCTTCTTGTGATTGAGGGTAATCTATTCCTTCATGTGATGCAGGCTAATAATTTATGTTGAGCTCTGTAGAACCAATGGCTTTCCATGATCCAAACAATTAGTTTTATGGTGAAAAATGTGAGAACACAAATAGGACACAGAGCATGGCATTATGAATGCCATTGTTTTCTGCCCAAGAACAGAAAGCCTCATTAGATAATTGGTACAAATGTGTCTTGGAATGCAAATAAAAGAACAGCAAATCAATTTGTGTTTGATTTGCATTGGGATTGGATAGGGTACCTAACATCAGAGGCACATGGAAAAGTATGCAAATATGCCACTGCGCTGCTCAGTCAGTCATGATGAAAGGAGGAAGCCAGCTCCATTGCGCTGATGTGCTACAAAACGAAGGACAGGGTATTGGGGAAATCATTCCTGCTTTTCCTTTGTCCCTTGATTAAAATGAATGTCTGTTAGAAGACAGCAAATGAAGGACAAATGCCTAGAAAGCCACATTCATTTTACTTTCATCACATATGCAGTTAATAATGCACAGGGCAAGCTGGAAAGGACCAGTTCAAATGAAGCCTAGTGTTGTTGTTTTTAAAAAAAGTGCCACTCTGGAGCAAAAGGGATTTGTGTTTATATTATTTCATGTTTTTCCCAGTAGAGGAGTGGCAGAGGTAGGAAACATGCCAGAAAGTAAGATACTAGAATTTTCAGCACAGGAATTAATGTATTGCTATTGACTTGCATTCCTTTAGAATCAATCTTCATTTGTAGGGTTAATTTCTTTCTGATTTGCTAGCTTTCTATACGCAGCAAGCAGGGAAGTCCCCTCCACCCCGGTTATGTGTCACAGTCCTTATAGTCTAGGTCCATTCCTGATATCCTAACTTTCTATGTGCAATCACCATCACCACCACCATAATCTTTATTTATATCCTGCCATCCCCCAACTTCAAAAACAGGAGTCAACACAGCTACAGGGAAGCTGCGTTACTGTTTTACATGGTAGAATAGTTAAATATGAAATCCATTCTGGACCACCTGAATAATGCTTTGAACCTGCAGGGGAAAGACATGTATGAAAGTGAGGAGGATATGTTCCTCTCTATATGTGTCCATGCCATTGATGCATGCTGAAGGAGCAGCAAAAGAAGATAACAAAGAAACCTCAGTTGTCATTTAGTATTTCTAAAATATATATTAGGGATGTGGTGGCTTAGTGATTAAGATGCCAGTTCTTACAAACAGAGAATCGGAAACTTGGGAGTTCGAGGCCCGAGTGCTGCATGATGAGGTGAGCGCCTGTCATGTCCCAGCTTCTGCCAACCTAGTAGTTTGAAAGCATGCAAATGCAAGTAGATAGATAGGTACCACTTCATTTAAGCGGGGTATAAATAAATTTTATTATTATATTTATTATTAACAGCATTCAGTGCAGTCATGCTGGCTACATGACCACCAGAGCAGTCCTCGGACAATGGTGGCTCTTCGGCTTAGTAACAGAGATGATCACCACCCCCTTCAAGTCAACGGGGACTACCTTTACCTTTTACCTTTAAAATATACATGTGAAATAAAATATTTTGCTTTGTTTTAGCTAACTTGTTTCCATATACAATGCAATTTCATGAAAGCAGGAAAAGATTATATATTTTCTTAAACACTGCAACAAATTACCTCTGAAATATTACAGTGAGTAAATGGAACAAATTACTTTTAAAAAGCAGTTTTCCAGGATCTGCTATGAAAACTTCAGCACCTAGTTAGAAGGGGCTTGGAACTGGAATGTGACTGAGCTTATGGGTCAGAGTATGCTACTCATCTGGAATCAGTGCATCTTTTTATCACTCAAGTGAGACCTTAATATTTCCCCAGAGTGACAGAAATATTCTCATTTGGCTGTGTCTGAAAACTCAAGGTTAAGCTAGTAATTTGAATGTGCTATGGCATCTTAATATTATATAGCAGAGCATTTCATTTAATGGATTTAATTGGGTGTTTGTTTGTTTTTACTAATGTTCTGCTCAATCCTTAGAACAAGGTTGGTTATAATTTTAACCAGGGAGAGATAGGTCATTATGGAAACAAGGACTGCAATAAAGCGTTGGTTGTTCCTCAAATGTGTTGCATTATTGCCTGATTCCCAAAAGGCTGTGAACAGTATCCTTGGAGAGGTGTGGCCTATCAGTTCTTGTAAATAATGCATGAAAGATTACAGTATGGCTCATTACTTTTTTCCAATAAAAAGGAGTTATACTTTTTAACTTTAAGGTTTTCTGCATGATAAATAACATTTACAAATTACTTCGAAACGTTGTTTGGGAGGCATTTTGAGAAGGGCTTTTTGGGTTTTTTTTAACTATTTTATTTCAGTGGTCTTTGCAGCTTCCTATGGAAGAGCCATATTTTTCTCCTTCTCACAGAGAGGAAGAGAATTCTGAAGATATTATTTATGGTATGACATCTGGGTTGTACAAGTCCATAAGGCATACAAGTAGCTTCTGTTTTGGCTTTTTAAACCTTTAAAACATTATTTGCCTTAGATTTAAAAATAAAAATCTATTTTAAGTAAAATTTTGATATCATGCTCTGTTGCTCGTTACTCACAACCTGCAAATAGCAACCAAGATCAATAAATTATTTTCTCTCCCTTCACTTTAAAACATAAGTAGTGCCCAACAGTAGTGTGATTGACTACCTGGTACCAAATTTTTTTTGGTCCCCAGATTCAGCAGTGCAGTATATGGAGAGATAATGGGGAATGCAGCCTTCCAGGGTCCTGCACAGAGGGCAAAGAATGCCCCCAAGACATTGCAATTGTTCTCCTGTATGTTAAGTCCACTGCATGTGAGCTGGACCCTTACCCCTTCCTGTCTTATAAATATATATATATATATACACAAGGGAAACTGGCTGAGTGGGCAAGCATAGTGTTGGGAATGGATTTTTACTGAAGAGGTAACGCCAAAATGAGGTAATGACAAAACATAAGAAACAAAACCAAACCTTACTGAACTACACCATATTAGATAACTTTCACCCAATTTCCAATATTCCATTTTTGAGTAAGGTGCTGGTGCATGTGGTGTCTCAGTTCCAGAATTTTGGATAACTATCGGCCTTTACAGACTGCCAGAAATAGTGCAAACTGAGGCCACTTTAACTGTCCTGGCTCAGTGCTAAGGAATCATGGGAACTGTAGTTTATTGTGGCACCAGAGCTCTCTGGCAGAGAAGGCTCAATGTCCCAGAAAAAAATACAATTCCCATGATTCCCTAGCACTGAGCCAGGACAGTTAAAGTGGCCTCAATTTGCACTATTTCTGGCAGTCTGTAAAGGCCCTATATTCCACAGATCAAGTTTCAATTACTGTAGATCCACTTCAATCCTAAGGTCTGCTTATGAGAAGGAAACTGTTTTGGTCACTTTGGTGGCTGATCTTCACCAGGAACTGAATGGTGGGAGTGTTCTAAAGGATCTCAGAGTGGCTTTCAATACCATTGGTCAGGTTATCTTTCTGAGACCTGTCTGCAATGGGATCTGGAGACATTGTTCTGAAGTTGCTCTGTTTCTTCTTGGAGTGCTGATTTCAGAAGGTGCTACTGGGTGGTTCCTGTTCAAGATATTGGCCATTCTTTGTTGTGTCCCTCAAGGTTATATTTTCTCCTCTACGCTTAATATAAACAAAATATCACAGGGACAGGTTTCAGAGAATTTTCAGCTTTAGTACCACTAGTATGCTGGTGATACTAAACTCTTATTCCTTTCTATCTAAATCCAAGAAAGCTGTTTTAGTTCTAAGCCAGTCAGTAATGGATTGGAGGCACAAAAACAAAACCCACCTTAATCTCGACAAGACGGAGGTGCTCTTGGTCACTCAAAAGTCATATCATAGAATGGTTCAATATGTGCTAAAGAAGGTTACAGAAGGAAAATGTAACTGTCCATTCCTGGAGATGTCTGATCTAGCCACATGCCTTGATGATATCCTGTTTGGACTATTTGTAAGGACTGAAAATGGAGCTCTTTGAAAAGTTTTCAGAAACTTCACACGATGCAGAATGTTGCAGTCAGAAAACATTTGACCCCTTTATTACAAGAGCTTCACTGTCTAGTATTTCACTTCTAGGTACAATGAGAATGGAATCTTTTTGGTGGTCAATCCTAGCCTCTGAAAATCCTTGCTGGTAGAGGGTAATTGCCTTCCTCTTTGCTGTCCTTCTGCCAGCAGAAAAAAATATGTTTTCATTTAGGCTGGTCTTTGGCCTATTAGCTGGTCTGTTTTGAAGGAAGCATAACTGATTTGGTTAATACCAATTTCTTACACTATTGCACTTTATTCGTATTTTCAACTGCTATATTCATTTTAATTAACATTTAGTTTAATTACATTTCACTATTGTTATTACTGAACCAAAGCTCTGGAGATCAGGGTTTGAATCTCTGCTCCACCATGGAAACCCATTGGGTAACCTTAGTCAAGTCACATTCACCCACTACAGAAGAAGGCAAAGTCAAGCCCTCACTGAGCAAATCTTGCCAAGAAACCCTGTAATAGGTTCACCTTAGAGTTGCCATAAATCAGAAATGACTTGAAGGCAAAAAACAATAGTTAGCTTCCTTGAGTGTCATTCTGGAAGCAAAGGTGAGAAATATTAATTAACTAATTAGGTAATAGACCACCAATTAGATATAATGCACAAAAGCACATAATATGTTCACAAACCACAAGTTAACGACCCTCTAAAAACAATGAAAACTTAAGATTATTTTTGTTCTTGAATCTGATTGTAAAGACTCAGAATTATTATTTTAATAATAATATTAAAAGGAATACACTCAGGTCAGGTCATCTAATAATATGAAATTCTTTGTTTTCTTCATCATTCCCAAATCCACCTTCTGCTTTTTAAAGTTGGTATTCCTCTTGCAATACTGACAATACAAAATGAAGCATGGCCACTGCTGCCCTCTACTTGCAATGAATTTTGCAAGACACTATGGATCAAAAATCTGAGTTCTCCACAATTCCAGAGGAGAGACCTTTAAAATGGACATTAGCTTTCCAACTCAGATACATCAGCTGAAAACCAGCTAGTATTGTCAAGCTCGGGGCTTGACTGTGATACTTACCAAAAATCAGGTTTGTTAGTTGTTATTAACCGTTTTAATTGTTTTTCATTTTTATATCAAAATTTCAATCTAAATGCTTCAGATGAGATTTTTGCACCATAACCAAAATGACATAACCTACTAAAGAATACCATAAACATGCAGACAGATCTTTAGTTACTTTTATTCTGCCTTCCCCAATCAGCTAGATACACAACATGGTCAATACTTTAAACAGGAAAGAAACAGAAAAAGGCCCCAATACCTTTTCCTTCCTGCAACTTAATAGCTATTTGCCATTCAAGGTTAGGGGGTGATTAATGATATCCCCCTCAAGCTACTGAACAGTAATTACCAACAACTGATATTAAAGGAAGTCACCCTTGGAAACTGTGTAAGCAGCAATGACCCATCACCTCACTTTGCAGCTATTGCCTAAGGAGCCAGTGCAGATAAAGATGTGGGAGGGCAGACTGGGGGGATGGCACTGAAAAAGGAGGAGTGAACTCCAAGGGTGGAAAATATTTGGGAAGACACAAGCATTTGGGAGAAGGGATTAGGGGTAAGAAAAGGAGAAATGGCAGAAGAGCCATGGCAGGCAAAACTGACCTGTTTCAAAGTTTCCAGGGCCTGGGAAAACATCTCTTGGCTATACTGCAACTTAGCCACTCTCATCATCTGGACAGCCCTCAAAGGATGGAAGCCGGAATAATAAAACCTAGATGCACAGACAGGAGAAAAATCATAGTATCTTTGTCAGCTCTCTCACCTTCACAGTTCCTGCCTCAGTGGAGAGCTATTAGGGTGGGCCTGCAAAGCCATTGTGAATTTTAATCAGGTATTCAGAGGAAAATGAGCTCCACTGCCGGGGGAGTGTGAAATACTGAGGGGAATTAACAAATTATTATTTTCCATCTCCATAGAATGGCTTTTACATTATCCTGTTAGAAAGTGACAGGGGTGGCATTAATTCGCACACCTCAGTTAGACAATACAATAGCTCTGACTGCACTTAGTGTTAAACAAAGAGGCTTTCTGTCACTGTAGCACTGGGACAAATTCATTTTCACAGGAGAGCTTTCAGAGGGGAGTCAGAGTGTCTGTTCTTTAATGGAGACTGGCATGGGAGTTGAGGAATGTATGGCAAAACATGGAGAACTTTGGTCTGAATGGTTGATTACACTTCCCTAGTCATATTTTATAAACCCCACAAAATGGCAGAAGACACTGTGTGGGAATCTCACAGCTTTCGAGATGTTGTTGGATTGGAACTCCAGGCATCCCCCACCCATTGGCTACTTTTGCTGGGACTTGCAGTTCATATCATCTGGAGAGTCATGCATATCCCACTCCTTGGCCCAAACTGAGAGATCCAAGCAAACTGACTCAAGAAAACTGGCACAGCAGAGTGGCTGAGAGCATGGGCTGTGAAATCCTCACATCAAACCTTTCCTCAGCCAAGAATCCTACAACTGCTTCTGACAAGCTACCTTGGTATCCAATTTACAATATGAGGACGACAATGCTGAGAAGGGTGCTATTATAGTCCCTGAGATAATGGATACTACAAAGATGCTAGATAAAATGTGTTTAAAACCTCCACTACTAACAGCAGTAATAACTACAATGGTAATGACAACATGACAGCTGCTGTTGCACTTATTTATTGATATACTTATTTAACTGATATACTGCTACTCATGATAAATTTTAGAAACATGAACAGAACTGTTTTGTGTCAGTGACTGTCCCTTGTACATCACCGACACCTGTTCCAGCACTATTCTTGCCTTTCGAAAATGCCTAATATCCCATGCTATTAAAACCCATTAGCAGCAGTAGCATGCTATTCCTCAGGTTTCAGCCGCCTCTCCCAGTTTTCTTCAACTGGAGTTGTATGTATGTACCAGGGACAGAAAAGAGAAAACAGGGGTTTTCCTTACTAAGATAGTTGGGTAATGCTCAGTTTGGGCATACCATTGTTTTTTTCTGAGGGAGATTCTCTGAATCTCTACACATACACATTGCCTCTATCTAAACCAAAGGGAGTCACCCAACTCCAATCTGTGAAACTACCATTTGCAGAAAAGCAAAATTTCTTTATTTAGATCTTGCATGACACTTTCACTTAAAGTCTCCCCACATCTGGAGCTTCTCCAAGTGCTTCAGAGAATGGTTGCCTGTTTGGGATCTCCTTCACCTTTACTGGCTGAGTAAGAAACCATCAGAAATAACAGGACCTGCTGCGACAGAAGTTGGGAAGAGGAGGGAGAGCAGCCTAGCATGGCACTAAGGTTTCTTTCACTAACATTGGGGATTGGACCTTTGCCCAGTTTGCCTGGCTCCTAGATTGAGTGGCTTTCCACCAATTAAGCAGTAAATTCATCTTGCAGACCCCCTCCTTTACTCCCACCTCAGCTATACTGAGACTTGTTTAATAATTGCATCCAATTCCTGAGGTAATCAGAGTCTGTGAAGATTTAGGATGATGGTATATGATAGCAGAGGAAGTAGTGAGTAATTAAGCAATGTCAGGCAGACAACAAAAACCACTCAGATCCATAAACTAAAGAGAGGGGAAATTTAAGAGGTGAAGGTAAAGGAAGCAAGCGTGAAACTGAGAGCACTGAGTACATAAATATTTACAAAGCTCTTTTATTGGGCTGATTTATGCACTGGTCTTATGCAAGTGTTCAGTTGCTTTTCACAGGCTTTAAGGCTGACATGTAAAAAAAAAATCAGCTGTTTAGTATTATTTTCTGCAATAAATCTGCTAAATTATTGGAATATCTTTTGTGCAAACATGTGTACTGCACATCCTTCTTGGGATAGTAATGTGTGGCCTTTGTGGAGAGTTATTTTTGAGGTAAACAAGAACCAACAATTTGGTTTCCATTCCTTTCATCACTCTACTATCAAAATCCAGACACGGTGGTAAGACCTCAGTTTAGATAACAACATACTAAATGAATTAGTTCATTGAGATCCAGAGAGGCAGACATCACTGAAGGATATGTGGACCAATTTTCTGTCAGTGAGAATCTCTGGAGACCACACAGACTTTAAGAAATGGAAACAGAGGGTAAATAGTAAAGGCTGGTTTTGAATTTTGAGGAATTCAAATTTTTTTTTTACAGTGTAAGGGTTTGCCTTTCCAATGGGTCATTGTCTCCTCTTGTACATGTGAGCCTAGGCTCACACTTTGGAAACTGCTGGGATAAAACCTCGATCAGAATGGATGGATGGCACCCAAGGCCCCAGGGCTTGTGCTGTTTCACAGACCTTGGTCTAGTAAAGATTTACAGAGAGACATCCTGGTGATCACTTTGCACAGGGAGAAAGTGATGTCTCCAATCTGAAAAGGGTTCCGCACCAAGGATGAATATATTCCCATCCCAAGAGACTTGTACAAGAACAGAAAAATGTGGATCTCAGGGTTTTATGACATGGCCCCCATTCTTGCTGCAATAGTGTTAATGAAGGGAAATGCATACATACTACATTGGATGGCACTCCTTACCACACATAATTTCATTAGCACAATTGGGCTGTTTCTGGTTCCATGCTCTCTCTTCCATTTTCATCCTTAACGCCACTTTCCTGCCCAATGCCCTACCCAGCATGACTTTCATTTGAGTGTGTGTGTTTGTTTGTTTTTAATACAATTCCAGAGTTCTGCTAATGGGTTTTAACAACAAAAAAAGAATAAAGAAAAAAAGAGGCTCTTCTGGAATAGCAAAGGGGATGGGGAAGAGGGAGAGGAGGAGATACTGGCACCAAGTGACTGCCCAATCCTAGAACTACCATGGGATATTTTATCGCACATGTGGACTAGCGCTATACCAGCATATGGGAGCTTATTGATGGGTTTTCCCTGTCAATGGCAAGGTGCAGGATAACCACAATTGAAGAACAAGGCAACAACATGAAAGAGACTGCTTTCTATGTTAGTTATGGCCAAAGACATTATTATCAGACTTTTTTGGTGGTTTAAAAGCCATGTATGATAAAGTCCTCAGTCTTAATCCAGGTGTGTCCTAGTCATATCAGAAAGAGTCTTGAAATCTGAATAGCTCTGTGCAAGGTCAATCAGAATGCCTTACATTGTTGGCATTATTTTTGGAGCAACTTTGCACTTGTGTTATGGCCTTTAGCAGCACACTCTTAGAATGTTCTCTAATATCATTACAAGAGATGAATATGTAAGGATGTACATTCAGAAGTATTTCTACAACAATGTTGTCTCTTTCTTGTGGATGTTAGCCAGAACCATATCCTGTACACTATAAAAGCCCTTCTAAAATCAGAAACCAGAAAAGGCAAAAAGCCCAGTTTTTCATCCTGCCCTGGTCTTGCATACTCATCTTTAAATAAACATCTGAACACCTTGGAACTCAAAGTGGTTAAAACCACAATAATATATATATATATAAAAATCCTTACAATTTAAAGCATAATAAGTAAACATTAAAACATATCTTTTCCAGTGTAGTATAAAACAATATCTGAAGCCAGGGATGCAACATAACCCAGAAAAACATATTTCAAGCCCTTAAATACTCATTTGGTGTCTTATGTAGTTGCAGTAACTTCTGACATTATCACTTCTTTTTAAAACAAGACATTAGATTCCCATACTTCCCTTGTATAATCTCTTGTGGAAATAAATACTACTAGCTGGTTCTTTGCTTTTGAAAGAAATTGTTCATTTACCTTATTTGAAATGCATGTGTGTCATCCATTTATCTGAGCATCTCATTTTTAATGTTATGGGGGAATATAAAAAAGGAGAGGATTAATACTTTCTGGATATGTAATAAAGGGTTTTAAACCCCACATTTCAGAGAACTCATCTTAGAACTTCTGCCTTTCTTTTTTCATTTTCCAGGCTACATAATTAGAGGTTTTTTTCATCTTCTCATGTGTTTAGATTTAAAAGCTTAGTACAGAGTAAAGAAAACAGTGATCGTTTCCAATTTCTCACAATTTAAAATAGGTTAATTGATGTGTGCTATTCTCTTTAAATCCATTTGCAAAGCAACATTTCTGCCTCCACTTTCAGCCTGATGGAATTTCAAAAACAAATGAATTGTAAGCCTTGAAATCACTGTCTATAATGAAAGGAAATGTTTGTTACATTATTCTCATGTCAAAAAGACTAAGAAAATTTTAATACATTAACTTCTATAAAAACCCCAGAAATCAGAAAAGGAGGGACATATGGGCCGAGAATATTTCTTATTAATAGTCTGTGACTCTGGACTTCAGGAAGAATGGTGAATAGGTAAATCATGATGATGGCATTACGATGATTTTAGTTAGAAAGAGTGGGGACACTGCCCCACTAAATGAGATTATTTTTGGAAAATGTTATCTTGGCCAAATAAAGCGGCTTCAAACTGCTTTGAAGTCTGTTTTAATGATGCACGAGGTGAAGCCGGATGGAAAGTGAAATGAAGCCATGCTCCAGGGCTTAAAAAAAAAAAAAAGAGCAAAAAGAAGTTGGGATATTCTGACTCAAGGCAAAAAATGTGCATCGTCGTATCAGCATATAAACAGCCTGGTGCCAGTATGAGACTTTAATAATAATAATAATAAAATTTATTTGTATCCCGCTTAATGACAACAATCCAAGCGGCTTACAGTAAAAATCCCCACAACATTTTATCCAAAACAACCCTAACCCCCCTAAAACAGCATTAAATGACATATAATTAAAATTACAATAAACATAGAATAAAAACATAACAAAATAAACTTAAATCTGCTTGGGCAGGTATGGTACCCTGATCCGTTTCTACTGCATTTCCCAACCATCAACATGATGGAGCCATGATGAGGATGCAGGATCGCCAAAATGCAATGGATGTAATTACAACATACCAGTCCAGACAGACAGTCCAACAGGAGGGCATGAGGTGAAGGGGGCATGTATAGGGGGCCTCCATGATTGTGTTTTGCCAATGTATCACTTGGCACACCAATGCACCACTACACTGTAGAGGCAGTGCCAGGCATTCAATGAAATGTCATCTTGGTGGGAAAAGGGAGGTAATTGGATGTCACAGGTGGTGTGTTTGTGTGGTGGTGCACATGCATGGTGGGCAAGCAACAACAACAAGAAAACTGTGCAGTGTGGCTTGACGACGCATGGTGTGGAAACCTGTGGGTGTACAGTCTGCCTTGGGAGCACCTGTGTGGACAGCGGGGTTTCAATCTACTTTCAGAAAACCCAGGATCAAGCTGCTTTTTCCTGCCCATCTGTTTCAGTCCTGAGGCTATGTACTGGAAAGCCCAGAGATTTTAAAAGCTGACACGTGAAAAATGTCAACAGGTGACACACAAGGTGAGATGCATATTATCCCAGTGTTCAAATTACATAGGGATCACAGAAGTTCTGGACCCCTATTTTTTTGTGATGGTCTCTTTAACTAATGTTTTAAATGGCTGGAGTAAGGGTAAGGATTTGGCAAAATGGATAGAGATTTCATGAGGGCAGTAGGTTGGAAATATCTAAATGTGAAAAGTCTTCTCACTCCTGCATTCATACACCTCTCCTACTCCAGAAAACATCCAGGGGTAGCCATATTGGCCATTTAGCAAATCCAATCAGAAATCCATCAAACAGTGATACTTTTATTGGCCAACCAAAATGCACAATATACATGTTGCAAGCTTTCAAAGCTTCACTGGCTTCTTCATCAGGCATGGTGTTACAAACCAAACAGGAGAAAAACACTGAAAATGTTAATCATATGCCTGTATTTTGCTGTTTCTTTTCTTAGTTAAGATGGTATGGAGGGGCATATCTTGCAGGCTGGCACCTCCCATTTGGACTACTGTAACACACTCTACATGGGGCTGCCTTTGGAAGCTGTTTGAACATTTCATCAGGTTCAAAATGTGGCAGCCAGCATGCTGACCGGGGTCAGTTATTGGGAGAATATAACTCCCTTGTTGAAACAGCTTCTCTGGCTATGAGCTTGCTTCTGGGCACAATTCAACTTTAAACTCATATCTCTAGTTCCTAAAAATTCTGAAGGCACCAGATTCCCACATCATTTTGGAAGCAAAACAGTGCAATTCACACTTGTAAGGGAGACCACAAGTGAATAGCAGGTGCTATAGGCTATATTTCAGAGGAATGCAAAGGCAAAAGGTACTCCTTGCCTCAGAAAATCCAATGAAATTCACAGGGTCACCATAAACTGACAGATGACTTGAAGGCACCCTCTGTCTGTCTGTCTGTCTCTCTCTCTCTCTCTCTCTCTCTCTGTGTGTGTGTGTGTGTGTGTGTGTACAAATATTTTATCTTAAGATAAAGATATAAAGGTATCTCCTGTGGAAAGTTATAACCCCCTCCCCAAATATCAATGTACACCATATCAAGTATTATTGTTATAATTTCACAGGTTTAGAGACAGTTCTAACAAAATAAAACAAAATGGATACTCAGGTGGTTGGGTGTTTTGCACTACAAAATCTAAAGGGGCATGGCAATTTAACAAGAAGATCAGATCCTGGGGGGAAAGACTGAAACAAGACATAAGAAACAAGGAAAAGGGGGAAAGAAAGAGAATGATGTTCACCATCACCAATGACAACAAAGAGTGTCATGGCACCTTAAAGACAAACAAATTTATTGCAGCATGAACCTTTTTTTGTACCATAGGTACAACAATTTGATATTGTTGTGATAACCTTGGCATTCATTATCTTCTCTGACAGCAAATCAATTAGGGGCTGTTGCTGCAAGACACCCCTATTCAGCTCTTAAGTGTGTTGTTTTAATTGAAAGTGCAGTTAAAAGTGCACGGCTAGAAACAGACAGGTTGAAGCTTCTAAGAGTGGTCCACGTTCTAACTCACAGGTTAGCATTTTGTTTCTTAAATGAGTGATTAAATAAAAGACACTATCTTTTGAGGAACACATAGCAAACATGTTGAATACAGATAGCAAAGGACTGTTCACCTGATCTTAGAGTCTACTGTAAAGCAAAAAGTGGATGGAATCAGAGTCAAAGTATCTTGAACTAGAACCAAACTCTGTAGCTTCATTTCAAATTACACTTACTGAAAGTTTAGATCAAAAAGGTAACCATTCTTAAATTCTGAGCAATAGAAATGAGGTATAAAAATGGCTGTGTTCCTCATTAACATTTCAAAAGCTCCCTTCTTATAGGTTTTTGTGGGGTTTTCAGACTGCAAAGCCATGTTCTAGAAGAAGCCTTTGACTTCACATCCCTTCTTGTACATTGCCCGTATATGTACCCTACTATTTTTAACTTTGGAGTCCTTCCTATCTTTGTATCTCAAATGGACATTAAAATTATATTTAAAGTCCATTTTCCATGTGCAAATCAAATAATTTCCTTTCTAGTAGAATTATTTCCTGTTTGATCATTTTGAAAAGAAGCAATTTGTTCATCAATCTTGTGTTCCTTTAAACAATTCAGCAATCTTATAAGTACTAAAATGGTACATTTCTCTTTCTAAGCTAGCAGATATTTTAAGGTTAGCACAGCAAATTTTCTCCCCACTGCACGAAAACTCTAGGGTATTGCCAAGGCTAGACCGCAAGATGTAAGTCCAGGGCCGCACAGCCATGTGCCCCATGACAGGTCACAAAGTCATGACACTTCCTGTATGAAAGGCAAGCATGCCAACCAGTGAATCAGGGCTGTAGCCACATGTCACATCATTTTAAATTAATACACACAAACACACACACTGTTTGAACCAAAGTCATCAGACACTCTCTTTGTCTGCACTGAATTGCACTGGAACAGGGAAAGATGCTCTTTTTGCTAATTGGATTTGCTCACTAGCCAACTCTCCATAAAACCAACACCTGATTGGTCTAATTCATTATTCACTATTCGAACTGGAAATTCACTATCAAAACTGAAAAAAGAAAAACAAAACCATTCAAATGGTACAGTGAGGGAACAGAGCCTCACCAGGCTGGCTGGCCAGCACATTTTTCTTTGGTGACAGCACCAGTGGGAAATAGAAGTAGAAGAAGACATAGGACATTATCACACGGGGGCAAATCTGCTGGTTAATCCACACAAAATCCAGACCGAAACTGGATTACTGCCCCAGAGGAAGTGATGGCAGTTCCTCATATTAAAGAAAAGAAAAACAAGATAGTAAGAAGAAGCTGGCCAGAGGACAGGAGCACTTAAACTCGAAGGAAGCAGTCCACCAAAAATATCTTGCCCTAAGGCTCCTTAAATTTGAAAGCTTTCAATAAACTGTATGTCTGAATTCTTTGAACCTAAAGTTGTCAGGGGTGGGCAACTTCTACCTTAGCCACTTTCAGATGGATTAAAAAATCCTGCAAGTTATGGGTTTTGTACCTGTGCTTTCTAATTTTATTTTGGAGATCCACATGATGGTTATTTCATCCTGAAGCATTTCTTGGCAGCTCCTAGCGTTACCAAGAACTTTTCATTCCCATTGCCCAATTCAGTTTAAATTAACCCAATATTTTCTTAAATGAAATGCATCTTTACTTGTTTTGTGTGTTTCTGTATTTTCAGAACTAGCTAAGATGACTGCCAGCAGTAAACACAACTATCATTTCTAAGACACAGATTCAATAGAGATCAATCAAGAGAAAGATTAATGTTAGTACAGTACTAAAACAAAATGTTCCCAATGCTTAACTGGTGTAATATGTTAAAGCACCATGGCATTTTGCCTATAATTCCTGAATAATATTTTAAAAGGCTCAGTAGAATTTGGCTAAATGTTGCATGAGACTGGATGTGATGAATGATCAGTGAGGAGGAAGGACAAAACAGAGGAGAGAGGGACGGTAATCCAGAATAGTTCAAGAAAAAGACAGGATGGAAAGTTAATGTGATGTACTCGTTTGGGTGTTGGACTAGGATTCTGGAGACCAGAGTTCAGTTCAGCCCTGGTGGTGCAGTGGTTAAATGCCTGTACTGCAGCCACTCACTCATAGACCACAAGGTTGCGAGTTCAATACCAGCCAGAGCTGAAGCTCGACTCAGGCCTGCATCCTTCCGAGGTCGCTAAAATGAGTACCCAGCTTGTTGGGGGGCAATCAGCTCACAGTTGTAAACCGCTTAGACATCCCATGCACGATATGAAGCGGTATATAAATGAAGCTGCTTTGCTTTGCTTTGCAAATGCCCAGATGGCCATGGAAACCCACTGGGTGGGTGACCTTGGGCAAGTTGCACTGTCTTAGCCTCAAAGGAAAACAAAGGGTAAGCCCTCTGAACAAATCTTGCCAAGAAAGCACCATGTTAGTTCCCCTTAGGGTCACCATAAATCGGAGATGACTTAAGGACATACAACAACAAAAACAACAACAATAACTCATGAGCATGCAGGTACAATCAAATAAGAAAGAATTGGAAAGAACTGGATCAAAAAAGTCTTGATTCTTCCAGAGACTTTTTTTCTCTTCCATAGGTGCCATTTACCTTTTAAATTGCCATTTCAACAAGACATATCTTTCCAGAAGGCTTCAAGGAGTGTAGATCTACAAGTAAGCAAGGTAAGTGGGGAGCACACCACTTTTTAAAAAGCAAAATAACATTTTAAAAGGAAAACACTGCTTTGAAAGGGATTTTATACAATGTAAAGGGAAAAAGAGATGGGGTGCATGTAACCCCCAGACCTTGTGTTACCTATTCCTGTTCTTTGTGGATGTTCTTTTTTCAAATCAAGTAATTTTCTTTGCCTTTTCTTCTATTTCAAGTGACAATATGTAGTTTTCTACAGTCTGTATTCAACAGGAGAATTACTTTGTTCAATGATAATGCTAAACAGATGGAAGTTATTTTTTTTAAATCTTTATAACAGAGGAATTCATATCCATAATTAAGCCTGACTAGATAATGAATGAGGTTTGTCTGATAAACATTGCTGAAATGGATATATTTATTTATTGGACTGGTTTTGTAGCTCTCTGTCCATCAAAGATTGTTTTGGTGACATTGCATTGTTGACCCAAGCTTTTTATTAGATCTTTGCTTTATTGTAATTACACTGTTTTGGAAATCTCCTGAAGGACAGGATATCCTAAAAGATGAGCTATCAGTTTTCCTGAAGGATGGGACATACATCCTACAAGATGGACACTGGTTAAGAGGATCAAGGAAGAATTTTCTTAGGAATTCCCAGACTGCATTTAAGGATATCATGACCTATTAGGTTTATCCCCAGGCCACAAAGTTGGCAACCAAAAATGCCTAACTTGTAATAATAATAATAATAATAAAAAACACAGACGAAGAATACCGCTGGTACTTTTGTCATAGCAGGGATGATAACATCATCAGCTGGAATAATACCTATCTGGTTTGTGAGCTGTACATCTTGAACTTACAGAATATAGAATGTAAGAGATAATACAGGAAGCCATATATATTGCAATGTATCAGTGAGAACTTGCCTTCAGCTTAAAGCTGGGAAAATGCCTATTTAAATGTCAACAAGACATCCTTGAATATAACTTCACACTGTGAAGGTGAGTAGATGTGACTGATAATAACCTTTTAGCAGATGTAATGTGCTCAGCTGTAATCAAGCTAAAAGAATATCCAGTAGAATAGCCTCAGAGCAGGTGCTGTGATGGATGATGTAATTAGGATGCTAAAGACTCTAAAATAGCTAATGTACTGTCATAACCAAAGATCACTGTTTTGTTTGTATATGTGTATGTGAGGAACAGTGAACATGTTTATTTTGATTTATTTTGTTTGGACAACTGATAAGATGGATGAGACTGAGAATTTTAAAAAAAGTGCAGATAGAGTCTCAGATCAGACTGCCTTTGAGCATATCTCCACAGATGAAGACCACTTTTTTGGACTAGGCTGTTCCTGATAAACCAGAAGGCTGATAAGCTGCCCAAAGATGTTGAAAGTAAGACTCAATCTAGTGTCTTATGCAAATATAGAGGTATGTCCCATTATGCTCAAGGAGATTAACCACTGAATACTTATATGTTCACAAATGCCTGTGTAGAGATGTGTAGTGCCTCAACAGATGAGACTGTATTCTTTGATGTATAGATGGTTATGAATATGATACAAGATACCAGATTCTGTACATATGACATGTCTTTATAATGTCTTAACAGATGCTATCAAAAGTATGAATGAACCTGATTATGATGATGAATTATACTGTTTATGATATCCACATATGTGTTACTTATGTAACTGTATCTATTTGAATATCTATGACTGCATATAATAAATAGCTTAAAGAGTACCAAAGATGCTGCTCAATTCCCGTTTAAATACCCTGCGATTCCAGTATTTAAGAATGCTTAAGAGGAATGTTGATGTTAACTCTGACTCTCTGGTTTAACCATCTGCATGAATTGGTCACTCAAGTGGCCAGAAGATGATAAGTTGTTTTATTATGTTATTACTGTTTGTTATGGATTTGTTTTATACGCAATTGTTGTTAGCCGCCTTGATTGCCCAAAGGCAAAAGGCAGGGTATAAAAATAAAGTTTATTATTATTATTATAACTGAATGCTAGTTAATGTCCAGATTATCTGCCAAGTGGCAGGTATACTCAATCACTCAGTCTAAAGATGTGAGTGGAGAACCATACCTGTTTCATCTTGTTACACAGATAATCTTTTCTTTCACAAAGGAAACCTCTTTAGAAATTTCCAGGATAAGGCAGAATTTTGGAAAGCATGGGGAAATGATGGCTTCCAAGTGAGTGGAGTAGTGAATCAACTCTAGGTTTCAGTGCAAACTTTAAAGGAGCTAT
>CM034701.1:335605671-335633596 GCA_020142125.1 Phrynosoma platyrhinos
TAAGGGACACCATTTTACTATGCCACTGTATATAATGGAACTTAAGCATCCATGGGATTTGCTATCCACAGGGGGTCTCAGAACCAGACCCCAGTGGATACCAAGGGCCCACTGTACTACAAGTTTTCAATCATAATAAAAAAGTAAGTAAGGTGTGAAGTTATTGCTTTATAAGCAAGGAATAACTTCTCCTTCATTTCTCTTTCTCCTTCTCCTCTTCCTCCTTCTGTCCCTTCAAGTCAACTCTGATTTATGTGATCCTTTGTTTTTCTTGTTAACTGCCTTCCAGTCGATCCTGACTCATGGCAACCCTGTGGATAAGACACCTCCAAGACTCCTTATCCTTCACTTCTCTGCTTGGTCTTACCCTAGAGCACTCTTGGAAAGATTTATTCAGGGGAACAGAGAATGTGCTGAGAGAATATGGCTTGTCCAAGCTCACCCAGTGGATTCCCATGGTTGAGCAAGGATGTGAACCTTAGTCTTCTGGAGTCCTAAGCCAACACTCAAACCATCTCACCATGCTGGCTCTTTAAAGAATAGCAAGGTGACTGTAATGATCAAAACTGGATCTGGCCTTAAGTGAAGAAAATTATTATTATTATTATTATTATTATTATTATTATTATTATTATTATTATTATTATTATTATGTTGCAATTTCTGTGGCTGCAATTAAATCCAGATATAGGATCGTTTCAACTGCAGATGGTACACCTGCAGAAGGTATCTCTTCTTTTTCCTCCTCCTCTGATTTTCATTGTGATACATATAATCCATTAGGGAATTGACTGTAGGAAACCTATTTAGAGACACATGCTTCTTCAATTTCTTTTTCCTTTTCTTTTCTTTGCTTTTAGCTTTCATCTGGAAATTAACTGTAAACTTACTGCTTCCCATATTGTATGTGCAACATGTCAGCACCTAGTCTACATTTCTAGTAATTATCTATGACTATGGTCAAGGCAACTGGTTAGAACATAATTAAATTTCTTGACTGTTAACTTGTACAGCTGAGTCTAAGGAGATTATCGCACTACCTGTAAAAGGCATTAAAAAGAGACTTGGGGACCTTGCAGACTGCCAGAAATCATGCAGCTTGAGGCCACTTTAACTGTCCTGGTTCAGTGCTAAGGAATCATAGGAACTGTAGTTTATTGTGGCACCAGAGCTCTCTGACAGAGAAGGTTCAGTGTCTCAGAAAAAAAATACAATTTCCATGATTCCCTAGCACTGAGCCAAGGCAGTTAAAGTGGCCTCAAGCTTCATTATTTCTGGCAGTCTGTAAAGGCTCTTACTCTGCCCGAATTGAAATAAAATTTGGGCTGCATCCAGTGTATACATCTTATAATGTACTTCCAACAGAAAATTACAATTGGTTTTCAGCAAAAATTAGAGATTTACTTGTAAAGAAGAAATAAAGATGATGTTAAACAATACTTTGTCACAGGATAGAATATTAATTTCCAGTTTACTCTTTCTTCTAATGTTTGTAGCAATTATTGTCCTTAATTTCTCTTAGCGTGTATTATCTAACTCCTGATTTAAAACATTAATAAAATCGCAATGTGGGGGGGGGGGGAAACCTTCCCCCAAAGGAAATCTGACATGAATACAACCGTTAAAATAAAGTCCAGCCTAAGTAGATGTATTGCTGCCAATAGCAGGACTGAAGACACCAAGAAACTTTGCTACAACTGCTGAAGACTCAAATAACACCACCACCACCACCACCAACAACAAAACAGCAACAACATCCCATTAATAGGAATGCTGAGGCATATTACAAGTACATTGTGGCATATATTTTTAGAGGCCACCATGTACCCAGCAAAGTTCTGGCTTATGAGGGAGTATCGTAAAATTTTAATTATCACCTTTAAAAGAAATTGACAGAAAGTTTGTTTTGATTTATATTTGTTCACTTATCTCTACATAGTCACCATCTAGATTTACACATTTTTCCCAGCATTTCTTGACCCTCTGAATACTGTTATTGTAGAAGTCTGCAAATTTGGCCTTAAACACAGTCTTCCACTTCATGAATGACATCAGTGTTGTCAAACCGGCAATCTCGCAACAGGTTTTTCATTTTTGGGAAAAGAAAAAGTCACTTGGTGATGATGACACTGACAAAATTCCATCAATATACCATAGGAACTTCTGGGTGATAATCATTACTTTATGATATCCCCTCATACAAAGTTTACAGTACTAAAACACATCTCCTTATTGTGTTTACTTCAAGTCACTAACTCAGCTACCCCAATGGAATCTGTCTGGCCCAACAAACTGTTTTTAAAAAAATATTTTTTAAAAAATATTTGATACATACATATCCTAAACAATATTAATAGTCATATCACGTACTTTTGTATATACATATTTACATTGACTTCCCACGTACATCCAGTTTGTATTAAACTATTCTCATTTAAATCTTATTGTCTTCACTTCAAATTTAATATTCATATCAAATTCTCTGTGTGTTAAACCAACAGTATCATATTATTTTGATCATGTTATATTATTATATTATTTCATCATTTCATTACAGTTACATTTTCTTTAAGTTCTTAAATGAATTACTACAAAATAAAACTTTCTTTCTTAAAGTAATGCAATATTGGGGTCCAATACTGTTCTACTTCTTCTATATTTTGTTTGTTTAATGAGGTGCTTCCATAAGGAAGGCAAGTCCTTGTTGTCAGAAGATTCACTTAGGTACTGAATTTCACTCTGCAGTGTGAAGTCTGAAGTTATCAATACATACAAACTGCTTGTTTGCTTTACACATTTGTAGCTAGCCATTCCTCCAGGGAGGTCAACACAGCCTACATGGGGATATCTCCTTTAATCCACACACAGCAACCTTCTGTGCTAAATTCAGCACATAGGCAATGGCTCCCCCAAGACCACCCAGTAAGCGTTACAGTGAAAGGTTGATCTGATGTGTGGTTTTCCATACTGAAACTCTACATTCTGCCCCACTATATCACATAGACTCCATTCCTCTACAACACATTGGGTTTCCTGTGCTTCTGCATGGTATACAAAAACTCTCCAATAATTCAAAAGACAGGGAAGCTGTAGTGAAATTGACTAATCAAGGATTATACAGTCATTTATCATATTATTTTAGAAGAAAACTAGATTTTTGCAGGGGTTCTGTGTATGCTGTTTGGTCACTTCACAGACAACATTGAGAACACATACAGGCACATGCACCACCCCCCAATACTGGAGAAACAGCACAGGAGTGATCTTGCTAATGAGAAGATATCATGATATCAGCAGGTAGGCAACCTTTTTGAGCTGGGGGCCAGGTTGCTGTCCTCAGACAATTGGGAGGCCGAAGCACCAAAAATAAATAATTAAAATAAATAAATAAAAATAAATATATATTTTTTGAAAAAATAAAAAATAAAAAAAATATTCATGCACTCTCTCTCAACTCCAGAAAAGCCATGGCAAAACCCCTGTGGAGATTTTGCCAAGAAAATCCCAAGAGCAAGTAATAACAACAATAATCAATATCATCATGGCGAGCAGCGGTAGCGGTAGCGGGTGCCAGGGGCGGTGGCAGGACCAGCCTGGGGCTGGTCCAAAGGCCTTGGGGGCTGCATCCGGCCCCCGGGCCTTAGGTTGCCTACCCCTGCATGTAACGTTGACAGCAAAGGGGGGGGGTTAGGAGCTATTTAAGGGATCCATACTCTGCTTTCCTTTACTGTCATTGATTCTGGTTTGAAGCATGCCTGGGTTAGATAGTAATTGTGCTGACTTTCTGATAGCTACTTTCAGGGCATTTCTGTATGTGGCACCAGACCTGGAACTTAGACTGGCTTTTCAGTGGTACAGCTGACACTTCATTATATGGTGGTATAACTGACAGCCCAGCCATATCAATTAGGCCAGCTGTCAGTTAGGCCAGTTGTTAACCTTAGGCTGGATTGGGAATCATGCAGCTCTTCAAATACTATTGAACTGCAACAACAGCCTGAGTCTGTCTGAATCAGCGTATCCCTTGGTGAAAAATACTGGGAGATGCAGTTCAATAATATCTGGAATGCTGCCAGTTTCCCACCTTGCTTGAGGGCTTCTTCTCTGCATGGCAGTAAAGCTGGGTTTGCTGTCTTAAAGGCAGCAGCAGTGGCACTGGGATAAAAAAAAAAGAGAGAGAAAAAATGATAAAATCTCCACTGTTGCCAAACAACCCCCAAATCGTTTGGATTAAGCAGCTTCTTACCATCAGATGGGGATTAACTCCATTTATTAATTTTAGAATGTAGTTCTACATCAGATCACACTGCAAATTTGTCAGATACAGAATGCTACTGCTGTGGGCAGCATTTTGGCAGCTTCTCACAGGAGTTAGGGTTTCGGAGCATTAGGGAAACACAGGCAAGGGAACAATAAACTAGATGGGAGAGTGGGGTTCCAATCCAGCCTATGACTAAGGAGTCCCAGCTCGTGGAAATATGCTGCCTTCTTTATTTTTGTCCATGAAGGATGTGGCTTATTGCTGGAAGATTTCCCTCTTGCCTTTAGGATTCCTTTTCAGAATCATCATCATTCTGATTTTGCTCCAGACCAGAAATTGTGTTTGGATATAGAATACACTGTGCTGAACAAAGTGGGCAACAATAGCAAAATAGGTACTGGCTGTGGTCCTTTTCAGTTTCCACCTGTTTCTAATCTTTGTCTTTCTTCTTTGGAAAATGAACTGGGGAAGAGTCAGGGAAATACAAGTTGATATATAACCTGTCTTTTCCCAAAGAAATACTAGTAAATGACCCAAACCCCAACTTATTTTGTTCTCTGTATTATGTTTGCTTCAGCACTGCTGTATAAATTTTGCAGTGATATGGGAAGGTGTTTTTACGAGCATGCATGTCTAAATACCCTAAAGGCATCAGATCTCATCTTAATTTGTTTAAAGAAGCCAGGGATTGTGGTCACTGACATGATTTATACAGGAATTTGGTGTGATGAGCAGTGAGTTGGGTATGCTGCTAGCTGCTGAAAGACACAAAAGGACATTTTCTAAATATCACATTTTTAGTTATTAAATTCAGCTCAGCCAAGCATGGGATAAAGATCTTCAAAAAAGTTACTTTTCTGGACAATAGCTCCCAGTGGCCATGCTAGATGGGGAGTTCCTGAAATTATAACTTTTTCAAGGGCTGATGACCTGACAGACTAGCAGACTTTTCCTAAATATTTCCATGGGGTTTAATTTGAAGAAAGAATCTCCTAGAATTAGAATTATAAATATATGGTATTAAGAAGCTTTGAAGATGAAGGGTTTTACTCAATTTTCTAAGGTATGTGTTCTGGTGAACAGTAGCCCAAGAACTAAGCAGATCAAAAAACTTCTTTCAACAACACATTCTTCATAGATTTTGGTTATCCATAGGGGGTCCTGGAAACAAAACCTAGTGGATACCAAGTGTCCACTGTACCTATGCACTACTACTGGACTATGTAATTATCTTTCATTTTGTAAACAAGATTTAGTTGACTTTAACATAAAGGGCCTTTAAACACTGATCCATAGTGCTATGAATTCACTTTAACTGCCATGGCAACACCTTATGAAATCCTGAGCTCTCCAGAGAGGAAGGATGCTTAAATTCTCTGCCAGAGAGATCGTCTAGTGACTCACAAAAATTTTAGAATCCAGGATTCAATAGGCTGTTGCCATGGCTATTAAAGTGGAATCATAATGCTCTGTGTGAAAGGACACAGAGGCAGCATTCATACTAACTAATGTACCTAAACTGAACTGGGCTCATAGTTCAACTATAATTTCATTCTAGAGACTTCAGGCTCACTTGATTGGCTCTAGTTTGGACAGCCAACGTGCATAGTGGTTGGACGATGTGTGTTGGCACTATGATTCTGGAGATCAGGGTTTGATTCGCCACTTGCCCATAAAGTTCACTGGGTGACCCTGGGAAAGTTGCATGCTCTCAGCCTGAGGGGAAGGCAATGGCAAACTTCCTCTAAACAAATCTTGCCATGAAAACCCCATGATAGGTTTATGGTAACCATAACTCAGAAATGACTTGAAGGCACACAACAACAACCACAGTAGGTTTGTGGTATATGTCCTTCTGATCCCCACAAAACACATGCTCCTATTAAAAATGACTGGTGTGGAGTAATTGGTGGGGTGGGGGACACAGATTCTGGAGTTCTCAAAAGGCGAGGTTGGAAGTATTGGGTGTTGGGAAGAGGTTGAGAGGGAGGAAGAAAGATATAGTTTTCAAAAACTGAAAACTATTCCCATGCCCTTGTGTGATGTTGTGCACACTAGATTAACTTGAAACTCACTAGCTTTAATCTCTGTTAAAGACTAAAACAAAAACAACACACCAAATCCTCATACCAATGCATGCCATTTACAGTTTGCTGACATCTGGTAATCTCTCATCTCCTATCAGGCTGTCTCTGTGGCCTATTATCCCCACTGAATGCATATTTCTCCCCCTATCTCTTATACCCCCTTGGTTTCATTCACTTCATAGTCTTCCTTTTCTCCCCTTCTGTTTGCTTCTTGCCTGACTCTGCTGCTCTCAGTTCATCCTCTGCCTCCTTTACTGCAGCTTCCCTGCTGTTCCACTCAGCATGTGCAGCTTACAAAGTGAGGCTGATAAAAAAAAATGTTGGTCTCCCATCAGAGGTTCTTCACAGATCTAATCTTTTACCTCACACACAGACAGAAATATAGTATGTTCATACCAATCCACTCAGACACAAATGTAGGCATGCCTGCAACTAAAATGCCAAGAAAAAAGGCACAAGCATTAAAAGATTTGAATGAAATGTGCTTCTAGTACAGCAGATGATGCATATCTAAGAACTGGAAGGTTCCTGAAAAGGTTCCAGCCATCTGATTGATATCAGGAATTAACTGTAATGTTTTGGCTCAATCCTTTTGCTGATATAAATAGCCACTCCATGCACTGTCTAATGGATGAGAGAATAAGCCCTCCATAAAGTTTTGTCATATCTAATTTATTAATCTGAAAAGATTTCACTGTTAGGTCCACTATCAGTTCTAAAGAAGAGTAACAGAGACAATGCAGTATATCGATATCCCAAGATAAATATATCCAGTTTTTGTTTTAAAAAAAGCAAGTCTAATTTTTACATAAAATGGTACATTGGCTACATTAAGTTTTCAAGACATTTCATCAAATTATCACATACAACTCCTTCTTCAGCATACCCTTAAACTGGTCTGGAGTGATGAAGAGGCAGCATTTTTTGCTTTCCTGCCATAGGATTGCTACATCCACAATCCTCATATAAATTAATTTTATAGAACAGACAAAATAAATAAATTCTAGGCAGGGGTGATCCAAAATGGAAGTATCTGAATGGTTGTTATAGAAACCAGTAAAAATTTGTGTATAATTTATCCATCCATCCATTCATCTATTTATGCCATACAGCTGATTCATACAAAATGTTAATACCAGCAACTTGTTTGTATGCTGTAAAAATGGCATAGTACTAGGAAGGAATAATTGTATTGCTTCTTAAGTGAACACCAGAATTGCCAGGTTTAAGATCTTGTATAATGTATAACATTATATAACATATGAACATTGCAATATTTGGAGTGAGCAAGCTAAAATGAATACAAATGGTACATTTTGAGTCAGATAATTCCATAGTGTTTTACCAGGAAATGAAAGCATTAAGAAGAAATGGGTTGGCATTTATAGTGAGGAGAGATGTAGCAAAAGCACTTAAAGGGGGGGGGGGAATGCAAAGTCTGACCAAATCGTATCAATAAGTCTTCAGGGAAAGCTTATCAATAAAACTGTCAGAGTATAGATGGGCTATGCAGTCAAAGGTGAAATGTAGAGATGTGTGTGTGGAAATTTCCTCATGAGAACAATATCTAGAGAAACAAAGTGAATCAACACCAGATGGTTATACAGACATAAACATATACTTTCCCAAAGGTAGAACTCATGGACACAGACTTTGTTATGGGTAGCAAGTGATATCAAAAAGGTAAACATCGTTAGGCTTGGGAAAATAGTCACGTGGTGGATGATGGACAACAAGAGGCTGGGTTAATATACATCATACAGGCATTATCCAATCAACATAAGGTTAACACCTAGAAGGTGGAGTATGGGAAGTGCCTAGAGAATACTGTGTTCTAAAATGTTTATTGTTCAAGATGTGAGTGCAACTGCAACAAGTTGGGAGCCAAAGGTTTTTGGGATTGTTAAAGATGTAATCTTTCATGGCTGAACTGGTCAAGTTCATCACAATGGATTTTACTTAGTTATTTTATTTACTTTTATATGCTTTAATAAACTATGCTTTTGGACTTTACAATGTGTCTTCTTGATTGAGGAAGACAGGATCCTGAAGAAGAGAAACTGAGCCAGTTGATGGTAAGACTTACAAAGTGGCTGTGGACAACAGCCAGCTTGTCCTGCAGACTCTGCTGGGTGCCAAAGAGTATCACGGCAACACCCATCATCCACACACTGACAATAACCATAGTCCAAGTTTATGTTCCAGCTACTGAGACCTAAGAAGAATAAATTGAAAAAATGTTATGCAAGAGTCCAGGAGTAAATTGATCACACACCATAACAGGACTTCTTGTTGATCATATGTGAATGGAATTCAAAAACAGGAAGTGGAGCAGAATCAAAGATTGTAGGTAAATTTGTCCTAGGATCAAGCAATGAAGCAGTAGACCAACTGACTGAATTCTGCAAGGTCAACAGTGTGTTTATCACTAACACATTCTTAAAACAGCCCCAGAAGCAACTGTATACATGGACAACATCTGATGGCCAATATAGAAATGAAATCGACTACATTAATTGGAAGTAGAAAATGGAGAAGCTTCATTCTCTCTGTAAAAACAAGACCAGGAAGAGATTGTGGCACAGACCATAAACAACTAATAGCTGAAGTTGAAGAAAGCTAAAGAAGAACATTAAAACATGCTGAAAAACAACCTGAAGAACATCCCATAGAATATAAGATAATGTGAAAAAGAGATTTGTCGTATTAAGCATAATTGACTGGCAATGAGATGAACTCTGGAGTGAAGCTATGACATTGTCAGGGAGCAATGCAAAAGGCACTGTCAGTAGCCAGAAAGAATGAGGAATCAATGGGTGACAGATGAAACTCTTCAAGTTGTTAAGGACAGACAAGAAACAAAAGTAAAAGGTGACATAAATGGAGTCAGAACCCTGAATGCAACTGTTCAAAGACTTGTGCACAGGTATAGGGAGAACTACTACAGTTGGCCCTGGATATCTGCAGACTTGCTATCTGTGGATTTCAGTGCTTGTGAATGGCAAGCCCATGTTGTCCCCAAGGGTGGTGCGTGTACGTAGCCATGCAACCATTAGGGACAGCCTCTGTTATCTCCAGTGGCAACATGTTCACATGGCTGCACCGCTATTGGGGACAATGAAGACTTGAGTGTCTGTGGATTTTGGTATCTGCAGGTATATGTGTCTGGAACAGATCCCTCATGGATACTGAGGGACAAATGTATAACAAGAGAGGGAGGATGAAGAGGAAGAGGGGAAGAGAAGGAGGATCCTCTGTGGTGGTGGCTGCTAACATCAGATTAAAATGGAAGGACTTTGGAAATAAAGTGGATGCAAAGTCTGGCAAAGTAGGTAAAGTATGGTGTTGCTTCTGACTTGGAGGAAGGCTGAAGAAGAGGGGGGCAGAAGAGGTTGACCTTGTTAAGCAGCAGCTATAGAGTCACAAATATTCAAACCCATGAATCTCAAACCAGCAAATGTGGAGAGTTGACTGTAAATGAGTTCTAGAGCAAATCAAGCCTAACCAGAAGCCTGTAAATGAGTTCTAGAGCAAATCAAGCCTAACTAGAAGCCAAGATAATTAAACTAAGATGGTTGTACTTTGGACATATCATGAGAAGATATGACTCACTAGAAAAGACAATAATAATGCCTGGAAAGGTAAAAGACAGTAGCAAAAGAAGAAGATTGCATTACAGATGGATACAATCAATCAAGGAAGCCATGGCTCTGAGTCTTCCAGATCCAAGCATGGCTGTTGATGGTAGGGTGACTTGGAGGTCTCTCATTCAAAGTCAACAACAACACCTTGACATGGCATAATTGATACAAGCAGCCAATTTTACATTGTTTTGAGTACTTTTCTTCAGAAATATACACCAAACCAGTCTCTGCTCACTTTTTGCTGGCAGGCAACAACCTTCTTATTTACCTCAGCTTTTAATCAGTTGGAGTAGTGCAATGGGTGCCTTGGTTCTTAATGTATAAGAGGCTTTAATATGTTTTTAACTATTCTAAATTAATGTTTTTAAATTAATTGTTGTTCAATCTATTATTTTTTTTACTTTACAGATTGTTTAAGCTATATTGTTTTAACATGCTATTTTAACGTCCCACATGGGAGAAAAGCAGGCTATAAAATAACAAACAAACAAACAATCTTTTAAATATATATTTCCACAGGAAGTGCCAAGATATTACAGGAAACATAGAGGTGGCCAAAGCCGCAAACCTCGTCTCTTTACCAGGACTATTTATAATGTGAAAGGCATGATTTTCTATGAATACTCCTTCCCTGCAAGAGAGATAATAAAATTGAGTGATATGGCATCACTGAAGGAAGAGGTCCATGTCTTATGTTTCAATGGCTGGCACATCTGTCCCGTCATGTCTCCTTCTACCATTACTGTGCTTATAAATCAAGGAAAAGCTTCCCATCTAGTAGTTGAAATTTTTCAAAGGTAGTCATCCTAATGACCTGTCCAGCAGCCACTTCCTAGTGTCATGATGGAGCTTTTCTCAGTTTCCAATTGCTTTGGGTGTAGACCAAAGGTAGGCCTAGAACATCAGGTGAGTTTCCTCCACCAAACAACACAAATGTCTCTTCTTTGCTGAACCACACAGAAGGAACAACAACCATATTGGAAATACTGCAGCTTCAGTTTATGGACACAAAGAGTACTGACTGGTATAAAGCCACCTTGGATACAAGATTCTCAGACATCATTAATCTGTGTATTTAATGAATATTGTAGCAATAAACATCTCTATCTTAGCAACACAACTCTCAGGGAACTGCCGCTTCTAATGTCTTTGAAAACCAATCATAATCTACACCATGAAAAATTTAATTGCTCTTTAATTACCAGTTTGCTGAAAAGCATGAGATATGCATGCCTTCAGTTTTTAATAGCTTCTGCCTTTTCCAGCAAATTGTGGAAAGAAATAATCGATGCCTTGAGTATGCTTTGCCTTCTGCTTCTCCTAAAAAAATTTTAAAGGAGGAGAAATAGAATAGAAGGCTAAACAATTCATAGAATCATAGAGTTGGAAGTGACCACAAGGGCCACCCAGTCCAACCCCCTGCCATGCAGGAACTCCCAATTAAAGTATCCCCGACAGATGGCCACCCAGCCTCTGTTTAAAGACCTCCAAAGAAGGAGACTCCACTACTCTCTGAGGGAGTGTGTTCCACTGTCAAACAGCTCTCACTGTCAGGAAGTTCTTCCTAATGTTGAGGTGGAATCTCTTTTCCTGGAGCTTGCATCTGTTGTTCCAAGTCCTATTCTCTGGAGCAGCAGAAAACAAGCTAGTGCCCTCCTCAACATGACATCCTTTCAAATATTTAAACAGGGCTATCATATCCCCTCTTATCCATCTCTTCTCCAAGCTAAACATACCCAGTTCCCTAAGTCGTTCCTCGTAGAACATGATTTCCAGATCCTTCACCATTTTAGTTGCCCTCCTCTGGACATGCTCCAGTTTTTCAACATCCTTTTTGAATTGTGGTGCCCAGAACTGGACACAGTATTCCAGGTGGGGCCTGGCTTAAGTAGAATACATTGGCACTATTACTTCCCTTGATCTAGATACTATACTTCTATTAATGCAGCCTAAAATTGCATTGGCCTTTTTAGCTGCGGCATCACACTGTTGACTCATGTTCAACTTGTGGTCTACTAGGATCACAATTCAATTCAATTCAAATGCTTATGAATTGGTTCCAGTCTAGGAGGGACATTAGTAATGGCAACTATAAATCCTCAAATTATACTGCAGCATCCATGTCAGTACCAAAGGCATCATTCTGATATGTTTCACATACTTCAGCTCAAGGTTATTGGCCTTGCTGTTTAACTGACTCAGGCAAGCTCTTTTACTTGTTCCTCCAGGACAGAATCACTGTCTGCATTTCATGATAGCTTCAAGGTTATTGTTCTCTGGAATGTTAAATGGATAGTAGCAGCCCAAGATAGTAGCACAGACAACTATTGTGAAATATATAGCTCATTGAAATTACTTTTGTAAACAAAGTTCCCATTGTACAACATACTAGGCTAGCACATCTAGGCAGACATCCTGGGTAGATTCAATACACACACACACACATACATAACAGATATAAAACTAATACCATTAATTAATTGCATTAGAGGCTATGTAAAAAGGAAAAAAATAGGTTAAAACATGTAGTACCTTTTTCACTGTCACTCTATGACACTCTGGAAACCATGCTCTACAAGGAACGACTTAGGGAACTGGGTATGTTTAGCCTGAAGAAGAGATGGCTAAGAGGGGATATGATAGTCCTGTTTAAATATTTGAAGGGATATCATATTGAGGAGGGAGCTAGCTTGTTTTCTGCTGCTCCAGAGAATAGGAGTCAGAACAATGGATGCAAGCTACAGGAAAAGAGATTCCAGCTCAACATTAGGAGGCACTTCCTGACAGTGAGAGCTGTTTGAGAGTGGAACACACTCCCTTGGAAAGTAGTGGAGTCTCTTTCCTTGGAGGTCTTTAAGCAGAGGCTGGATGGCCATCTGTTGGGGATGCTTTGATTCTGAGTTCCTGCATGGCAGGGAGTTGGACTGGATGGCCCTTGTGCTCTCTTCCAACTCTATGATTCTATGCTTCTATGAGTTTTTAAGGCATTTTCCTGTAAACAATATGGGAAACAACATTTTCATGTGGTAGCTGGCTTCCTCCCTTCACCCTACCCTGCCATCCTCACTGGAGCTTTTTCCCCTCTTGGTGGGTGGTTGTGGCATTGCAAAGCACAACAATAACAAGAACTGGAGGAAAGGAGCAAGAACAGAAAATGCACAGCAATAATGTGCTGCCTTTTGATGCATCCAGCACAGGAAGAAACATCTGCAGAGCAAGGGAGAGCAGGAAAGGAGAGGAGAAGAAGTTTTGGATGGTGGTTTCTATGTCAGTGGGTCAGTGCATTAATTCCAGGTTTGGAATTGCTTTAAAAGAACTATCCAAGGTGCTGAAAAGATGTGGCCTACTGTTGCCTGAACATTTCCATCCTCAAGAAGCTATTTTTAAATTTATTCAAGCATTTCATATATGTTTGGTTCTGTTTTTATTTTCAGTTATTTAATAACTACAGTAAAAAAAATGAAGAAGACTGTTGATATGGCATTGGTTTTGACATATAGCGGTAATTTATAGTCTGTACATATAGTTAGCATCCTATTTTATTTCTTTTCATAGGCTAGCTTGTGTTCTAGATCTTTGAAGTATATTGTGCCATAGCAACTTTAATTTTCACCTTAATAGTATTTTTAATTGTTGTTAATAATAATAATAATAATAATAATAATAATAATAATAATAATAATAATAATAATATGGTTTATTTATATATCCCGCCTCTCCCTGCAGATCTAGGTGGGAGTTCAAAGGTAAAAATTACAGTAAGCTAAAACACAACAATAAAACCCAACAAATAAAAGTAATAAAAGTAGTGCTTTCAAGTTGTTTCCAACTTATGGTGACTTTAAGTAATCATATCATGGGGGTTTCTTGGCCAGGTTTGTTCAGAGGAGGTTTGCCATTGTCTTCCTCTGAGGTTGAGAGTGTGTGACTTGCCAAGGTCAACCAGTGGGTTTCATGGCCAAGGTGGGAATCAAATCCTGGTCTCCAGCATGGAAACCACTATGCCATGCTGGATCTCTAGTATTTTAATATTAATATTATAAAGGCTTTTTATATTGGTTTTTGTGAGGCTGTGTTCTAGAAGAGTGTCCTTCCTGAAATTTCGCCTACATCTGTGTCTGGCATCTTAAGAGAATGCATTTATATTATTTTATGGTTTATTTATTAGATGTGCCCCAATTTTATGTGTTGATTTCATATTATTATGTTATGTTTGTATTTATTTTCCTGTCTATAGTTAAAGATGAGAGAGATTAGTAAGAAAATGGAGGGAAAAGGACATTAGAGATGGACAGCAACATCCAAAGACATTATTGCAATATTAGAGGAGGAGAACACTTTGAAAAAGGTAAGCAGGTAGTAAGAAAATGGAAAGACCAAAACAGCCAGAGAGAAAAAATGTTCAAAGGTGGCCTGAGCAATTTGTTTCTCTAAATTATTTCTGTGAATAAAAGAATTGCTTGTGTTGGCTGAGCACTTAGAAGAATGTCTTTTTTCTTCAAAATAATATCAGGCATCTAACTTTATTTTATTGTAGGGTATTGTTATTGGTTGTGATCAGATAAGTCTGGTTTACAGCTAATTTATAGATAAAAGTTTGTTTCCTGCATTATTTCCATGTATATATTATTTATTGTTCAATCCTTCTAGTAGGCAAGTAGGTGAGAAACTGGTTTTTCAAAAATTGTGCAGATGTTTGTTTCTATCCCAAGTAAAACAGGGACATTTTTGTATATGTTTTTAGTAGCATAGCAAAGCAAAGCAAAGCAAAGCAAAGCAAAGCAGCTTCATTTATATACCGCTTCATATCGCGCTATGGGATGTCTAAGCAGTTTACAACTGTAAGCTCATTGCCCCCCAACAGTTGGGTACTCATTTTAGCGACCTCAGAAGGATGCAGGCCTGAGTCTAGCCTGAGCCCTGGCTAGTATTGAACTCGCAACCTTGCGGTCTATGAATGAGTGGCTGCAGTACAGGCATTTAACCACTGCACCACCAGGGCTCTAGTACAAAACTAATAACTAAAAGCATTATTTATCCCAATTGAACTGCTTCAAATCACACAAACAGAATTCCAGTGTTAAGTAAAATATGCCAACAAATATGGAAAACAAAACTTTGACCAAAAAGGAGACACAAAAGACTGCAGCAATTATAGAAACATAGCATTAATTTCCCACACAAGCAAAATTATGCCACATAGGTCCAAAACACACTGCAGAAATAATTCAGACCACTTTAACTGGCCTGGCTAAGGCTAGGGAATGCTGGGAATTGTAGTTTCTTGTGGCACTAGAGCTCTCTAACAGAGAAGGCTAAACATCTTGCAAAACTACAGTTCCCAGCATTCTCTAGCACTGAGCCAAGGGCAGTTCAAGCAGTCTCAAACTGAATTATTTCTGCAATGTGTTTTGGACCATAGTCTCCAATCATATATGGAGAGAGAATTGCCAGATTTCCAAGTGGGGTTCAGGAAAGGAAGAGGAACTAGGCAAACACACTGCAAACATATGATGGCTAATGGAGCAAGCCAAAGAATTCCAGAAAAAAATCAGCATGTGCGTTCTATACAGGGTGATTCAATAAGAATGGTTCAAACTGGATAAGAACAGCTTTACTTTTGCACCATTCTTTCTGAATCATCTTGTACTATAGCAAGGCCTTTGACAGCACAGATCATGAAAAACTATGGATTGCTCTTAAGGAAACTATGGATTGCCCTTAAGGAGCCCCACTGCATTTGACAGTACTGATGTGGAATCTGTACTTAGGACAAGAGGTTACTGTAAGAACAGAATATGAAGAAACAGAATGGTTCCCAATTGGCAAAGGGGTCAGGCAAGATTGCATTTTTTCACCCTATCTGTTCAACTTGCATGCAGAAAATATTATATGTAGAGCAGGTTTAGACATGGAAGAAGGAGAAGGGAAGATAGGAGGAAGGAACAATAGCAATCGAAGATATGCAGATGACATCATACTTCTAGTGGGAAGCATCACAGACTTGGAAAATCACTAAAGAAATTCAAGAAGAAAGAGCAAAGACAGGCCTAATGTTAAACACAATGAAAACAAAAATAATGACCACAGAGGATTTGCATAAATTCAACCTAGGGAATGAAGAAATGTAAATAAAGATTTCCTATTCCATGGATCAAACATTAATCAAAACAGAGATTGCAGTCAAGAAATCAGAAGAAGATTAGGAATGGGAAAGGCTGCTATGAAAGAACTAGACAAAATCTTACAGTGTAAACATTTACAGCTGTACAAAATTAGACTTGTCTAAACTATTGTATTCCCCATTAACATGTATGGATGTGAGAGCTGGACAATGAAGAAAGCAGATAGGAAGTAAATCAATTCATTTGAGATGTGTTGCTGGAGAAGAGTGTTGAAGATATTCTGGATGGCCAAAAAGGCAAACAAATGGGTCCTAGAACAAATCAAGCCTGAACTCTCCCTGGAAGCCAAAATGACTAAATTGAGGCTGTCATATTTTGGCCACATAATGAAAAGGCACGACTCATTAGAAAAGACAATGATGCTCAGGAAAGTGGAGGCCAGCAGAAAGAGAAGAAAACTGCATGCCAGATGGATAAATTCAGTCAAAAAGAAAACATGCCTGAGTCTACAGGACCTGAGCAGAGCAGTGGAGGATGGGGGTGGGAGTTGAAGATGTTTCATTCACAGGGTCACCAGGACTCGAAGTCAATTCAAAGGTAGCTGACAACAAATATAAATTAAATGTTAATCTAAAATTAACTGAAATGTCAGAAACACCCACTTTTCAACACAATGTTAATTGACCTTAATTCTTAAAGTTGTTTTAGTGTAAAGCAACATACAGACACATTCTCAATAACATTCCTATCCTCTCTCTCTCGATATACAATATATACCATACCAAGGTAGTAGTGTATTAACATTTAACAATGTTACAATGACCAGGTTCCATAAGATGCAAATACTTCAATCCTTGGCATTTAAAACTAGTAAATTTCTTAATACCCTTTGAGATCAAAAACCAATGATGTTTTGCTACAAAGAACAACATGCTCCTTGAAGGGATCCCTACTGTGTTTTGGTTTGTGGAGAGGTGAATAATAAAAGGATTGAGTCATACTTTATTTCTCCATGCACCAATATGACCCAATCAGATTCCTAGGAAAGAAGCATCAATTAGTTATATCAATAGTAAGATCTAATTCTTTGAATAACAGCTAAAATTTGCTACTGTCCTTTCTTGATTGGTAGTAGAGTCTACTTTTCTGATATCATGTCAGGAAATATCATGAATACACATGACATGTTGCTTAGGAGGATTAGTTGTTTTGGGGGCTCTTGTGTCTGACTGTAACATACTCTCATGAACTAGCCCTGTTCCAATGTTTATCCTTATCAAGTAATTACCTTCACTTAACTTGTAATTTGACTGTCTTCTGATTCTTGAAAGGATTTGCCTCTAACTTTAATTTTGGAGAATCTTGAGCTACAGTGCACTCCAGTAGTACCACGGGTATAACAGTCAAGGAACCAAGCAAGCACTCTGCTAAAATTCCAGCACTAGAACTAAAAGCAGTAAATCAAACCCAAGACAAAGGTAGTCAAAGAAGGCATCATGGCCTTTGTTAACAAGAATACATTTGTTAACAAACACTTGGCATTATACTGATTGTCCATTATTACATACGCTGATTAATTCAACTTGATAATTATACAAGTCATAAACACCATATTAGGTGGTTCAAAGATGTACACCGACAGTGCTCTAGAAATAAACTTTAATAATAATAATAATTAATAAAGATATTTTTATAAGCTATCAATTCAGTTTCCAACACTCCTGTTTATTTACTTAAAAGGCCACACTAATTATTATTGTCTCTTTCACCTACTGGTTTGATCTATGGACAATAAGGCAGAGCTGAAAAACAGAATCTTTTAAAGAGCAATTCTATACATGCCTATTCATTTCTCTTTTCCAGCAATTGTCAGTTAATTATAGTGTTGTGATGATAGTTTCAGACTAGTCTGGGGAGACTTCAGTTCAAATCATTGCTGTAATGTGTGCTGGGTATCCTTGGCCCAGTCACTACCTTGCAGCATAACTCACCACACCGAGTTACTGTAAGGAGAATGAAATTGGCTTGGGAGAAAATATGTAGAATGCCTGGAACTCTATGAGGCAATGTAATAAATAAAATATCCCAGGAAGGTTTTATAAGTGAGACAAATCAATAGCAGCATTCTGTTCTTTGTCCAGACCAACACTTGAATTCAAAAAGAGCCAATTGTTCTGTTATAATCTCTCAGGCTATATTGCATTCCCATGGGCAGACACCTTCTGGGAAGTTTTCTTTATGTTTAATGTTTTGATGAAATAATGCATCATGTAGCTCGACTATCTTTCCTGAGGTATTTGCACCACATATAGGGCATTTTATTGATTTTGATTTGTCACACACATATAGATGGTGATGAACACATATTGTGTAGATGGTGATGAAGAGTTGCTAGGGTTCATGTGTAGACAATATTATCTGATGGGCAGGGGAAGGGGCAGGAGAAATGAGCATGAGAAGAGAGAATCATAATGGATTTGGATGGGCAAGAATCTGCCAGACTAATTTATTTGACCTCTATTGACATTAAAGTCAAACTAGGCAATGACACCACATCTTGTTGTTGTCCTTTATTGTCAAGTCAGCATTGCCTTACACCAACTCTATGAATGGAGATCTCCATGAGCCCTAGTTATGAAAAGCACTGTTCAGAATTTGTAAACTCAGGACCATGGCTTCTTTTATTCAGTCAATTCATCTGCAATGTGGTCTTCTTCTCCTACTGCCATCAGTCTTTTCCAGAGAGTCATGTCATCTCATGATATGTTCAAATGTTGTTGTTGCTGTTGTTGTTATTGTGTGCCTTCAAGTTGTTTCTGACTTATGATGACCCTAAGGCAATCCTATCAGGGGATTTTCTTGGTGAGTTTTCTGCAGAGGGGTTTGCCATTGCCATCCTCTGAGGCTGAGAGACTGTGACTTGCCCAAGGTCACCCAGTGGGATTACATGGCCAAATCAGGATTCAGACCTTGGTCTCCAGAGCCATAGTTCAACACTCAGACCACTACACCATACTGGCTCCATGCTCAAATAGCCTAGATATAGTCATTTTCACTACTAGGCAGCATTCAGGCTTAATTTGCTCTTGGAATCATTTGTGTCTTTGGCAGTCCATGGTATCTATATAACTCTTCTCCTGCATCACATTTCAAACGTGTTGATTTTCTTCCTGTCAGCTTTCTTTACTGTCCAGCTTCAATATCTATCCATAGTAAATGGAAATAATATGGCATGGATGATCCTGGCTTTGGTATTCCATTATATCTCCTCACACTTGAAGAGCCAGCATGGTGGAGTGGTTTGATCATTTGATTATGACTCTGGAGACCAGAGTCTGAATCCCCACTGACTTTGTCACACTCTCTCAGCTTCAGAGAAAGGCAAAGACAAACCCACTCTGAACAATTTTTGCCAAGAAAACCCTGAGATAGGTTCACCTTATGGTGGTTATAAGTTGGAAACTACTTGAAGGCACACAATAACAACAACACTTGAAGTTCTTATCTAATTTCTTCAAAGCTACCCTTCCATATCTTAATATTCTTCTGATATTTTTGACTAGTCTTCATTTTGATTGATGACTGTGCCAAAGTATAAACAATTATTTCAATATCATCATCATCCAATATTAAGCTATGCAAGTCTTCCATGATCGTTATTTTTGACACTACAGAGATATGCTTTTATTTGATGCTTGGGGGTCAAACTGAAATACTGGTAATGAAAATCAAGGAATATCATTTGCAATCAGTGTAGGGTGAAAATGTTTCAAATGATGTAATAAGGTAGCAAACTCAACAGTGGAGCAAATGAACAATTGTTCCCAGTACAAAGAAAATGCAAAAAAAAAATTAGGTTAAAGGCTATAGCAGAACAACTGGATATTGAAACAACAAAGTGCTGAATTCAAAGAATATGCACTTCAACTTTCTAGAGCAAACAGAGTCCAAAGCAAGGAAGAGGGTACCAATCCAGTGAAGTTCCCAGAGGAAACAAATGATGCATATTATATGAAAGGACTGCTGGGATTTCACTCTGACCCCATTAGATCAGTTAAAAAACAAATATATATCCTTTGTACATATGATGAAAGCCAGATTTTCCCTTTGAAGAGACAATACACTCCCGGCTCAATTTGTATCAGCCATTTATTTAGATCACCAGTAATTCTGATAACAGGACTTTGCATATGTAGGACTGATTGCCTTGATGTGGAGCTACATAGGACAGAGGTACACACACACATGGCAAGGCAATTTAGATAATGAAAGTTTGCACGTAGGATGTACCCTGTTCCACACTGGGAAATTCTTCATTCTCTCATGCCATGATTAATAAAAAGTTCAAAGCTGGCAGTGTGTAAACATAAAGCAGCTTCTGCATGAAGGCATCCTCCCAGATCCCCTGGCAGCAACCATTCTGCTCACTGATGTGCAAAGGAATGCCAGATTCCAACCTGTTTGGCTACTGGTAAAGATAACAATGGATCAAGCACAAATGCATCGCATGACAATCCTCATTTTACTTCACTGTGGTGTCACTGAGACATCCTATGACAATTCCAGCTTAAATACTCTGAAAGTGCTCTGTGGAATTTTGTAGTTTGTAGTTTGATGAGGTGTTAGAGCTCTCTAATTTTAATTATCTCTGCCTAACCTGCAAATTAGAGCCAGAGTGATACAGTGCTTTGAGCGTTGTACTATAACCATGGAGGCCAAGGTTCAAACCCCTGCTCAGCCAGTAAACCCACTGGGTGACCTTGGGCATGTCACATTATCTCAGCCTCAGAGGAAGGCAAAGGCAAACCTCATCTGAACAAATCTTGCCAAGAAAACCCCACAACGTCAAGGCTAGACTTCTCCAAGACACTGTACATTGGTCTACTTCTGTACCAGTTTGGAAACTTCAGCTAGTTCAAAACATGGCAGCCAGATTGGTTACTGTGACATCCAAGAGCGAACATATCACACCAGTGTTAAAATCACTTTAACAGCAAGAGATTTGGAGGGGAGAGATGAAGCTCCGTCTCTTACCATCCTCTTCTTCCCCTTTTCCCTGCCGCGAGCGTGCACTAAAATAAAAACAAGAGGTGCATCTTTCAAGTCGTGAGAGGCAAGGAATTTGAGGCTTGTCGGGGACTCTGCACGGGATCTCCACACCTGAACCGAGGTGGAGAAGGAAGAGAGAGAACAGGAGAGAGTTGCAGAGCCACAATGAAGCAGGGGATAGTCTTGTATGAAACGGCAACGGACTGCAAGATCTCAGCGGCAACCTTTTTTAAAAGATAAATAGCTTGCAATCCTCTTAAGCTAGTAAAGAAGAGTTAAGAAACTATAATTGTAGAATCTTGATTGAAGTGCCTGAAGGGTCGGACCTCTTGGATGAAAAGAAGGGTAAGACAGTAACAAGGACAAAGAAAAGATACTAGAGACAGACTTTATTTTGAGGCTATTTTTTTTTTCTGGCTGCAATAACTGCATGCAACACAGACTATACATAGAGTATACTCAGAGAGATTAAAAATTGGTGAGAAGAAAAAACAAATCTGCTTTATCCACCAGATACAAACTAAAAAGAGAAAAGGGGGAAAAAAGGGGGAAAAAGAAAGAAAGCGAAGAGAAAAAGAACAAGACTATGCACAGCTGAGAGAAGGAATTGAGAGGAGGAGATGAGTGAATAGATGGATAATAAGAAGTTTCAGGTGGATAAGAAAGGAATGAAGAGCTAAAGAGCTAAAAAAAAATTAGAAAGAATAAGGAAAAAACTAACTTAAAATGGGGAAAGTCTGAGATAACCAGAGCTGGAAAATATACAGGATTGAAGAAAAAGAAAAAAGAAAAAGAAAACAATAACAACTTTCTTTTTGGGGGATTTGGATATGGATGTGTATTGAGAATTTAGTGCATTCACTTATTGTATTTACTGTATTGCTTCCAAATCTAATTATGACTTGTTAGAATGCCTCTTTAAGTAAATAAGAAACTTGTTAAATGCCTCTTTAAGTGACTGAAGAGAAATAATCTGGAATAATTTAAAATAAGAGAAAGCATTTGTATGACAAAAGTACTCTGCATAATAATACTTTGTCGCTATACAAATTCTGTAACCAGATCTTGAATAATTGTTGGGTGATAAAACTAACAGAAGTACAATAATACTAAAAAAGTGAGAATTTGTTACATAATTGATAGAAGAACTCTAGAGATAAGTAAAATAAAACATATATTAAGTAATATAGAATAACTAAGGGCCTTTGCAGACTGCCAGAAATAGTACACATTAAATTGAGGCACTGCCCTGGCTTATAATAATAATAATAATAATAATAATAATAATAATAATAATTTTTATTTATATCCCGCCCCTCTGCCAAGCAATCGGGGCGGCGTACAACATATCAAAACATCAAAAACAAATAAGTCAGTTTAACTCCCAGTGCTAGGGAGTCATGGGAATTGTATTTTTTTCTGAGACATTGAGCCTTCTCTGTCAGAGAGCTCTGGTGCCACAATAAATTACAGTTCCCATGATTCCCTAGCACTGAGCCAGGGCAGTGCCTCAATTTAATGTGCACTATTTCTGGCAGTCTGCAAAGGCCCTAAGTTAAAGAAATTGTGTTAAGCAAACAAGGAATTACTTAAGTGTAAATGGATACTAGAACTAAAAAAGTGATGCAAACTAGAAGAGCATCAACGGACTCAACAAACAAACGAATGGACATAAGCACAATAATTCTGCAGGAACTGAGAGAATTTCAAAGAAGCTTTAAGGTAAAGATAAAAGGGGAACTTAAGGAAATGAAAGATGAGATAAGGCAAGATATGCAGAAAGAAATGAGTATCTTGGGGGGAAATAGATAAAATGAATAAAGAATTAACAGATGTTAAAAAGGACATTAAAGAAACAACATCAAAAACAAAAAAGTTGGATAAAAAACTCGAAGAATTGGAAAAAAATTATAAAGCTGAAGAACAGAATTTGTTGATACAAGTATTGAGACACAGGGAGAAATCTTTAAAAATACGAGGCTTGCCAGAGATTAATAATGAGCAACTATTTGATAGAATTATTCCAGTTCTTGCAATCTTTTTGGAGGTTTTAGAAGTGTTTATGGACTCACAAATAGATAAGATCTTCAGGATTAATTCCAGGATTGCTAAGGAAAAAAGTTACCAAGGGACATTACGATTTGTTTTAATAGAACAAGAATAAAAGAAAAAATCCTACAAAAGAACTACAATGAAAGTTTAGTTATTGACGAAACGGAAGTAGAGATTTTTAAGAACTTACCAATTCAAATACTGAAGAAGGGACAACTATATAAATTCCTAACCAATGTGTTGCCAAAAAATAACATTAATTAAAGATGGGCAAAATTAGAAGGTTTGATATTTACGTATAGACAGAAAAAATATAATATAAACTCAATTGACAAAGCAAAAGACTTCTATAAAAAAAATAACCAGCAAACAAAAAGAAGAGGAAGAAGGACAAATAAGGACAAGAGAATTTAGATAAAAAAAAAAATCAAACAACGGAATACGGGAAAGATCAACAAAATCTTACACTGGAGGAGGAGACCGAAAGAGAATTAGAGGAGGAAGAAAGTATTAGCTCTGAATTATTTAGAAGTTGAAAGAAGTTTTCATAATGAAGAAGAGAGCTAAGACTTAATAACTAGAAAATTAACGCATATACAAGTGGGGACAATTAATGGTGTATATATACTTAGAGAGGAAATATACATAACTGAGTTATTGTTTTTCTGGCTTTCTGTTAACAATAAGGTACAATGAAAATTAAAATAGGATCATGGAATGTGAAGGTTTTGAACCTAGAAAGAAAAAGGAAACAGATATTTCATTTTTTGGAAAAAAAATCATTATGATATTAAATATATTAGAAATCCTAGATTAGACCATTGTTTGTTTGCATCAACAAGTAAAAAAAAAGAAGAGTAGCAGTTTTCTTGAAAAGAAACTATAAAGCAAAGGAAATTTAAAAAGATATTGAAGTACATTATATAATTTTCGAAGTTGTAATTGGTGAAAGGAGTATAATATTGGTTAATATGTATGTACCATTAGAAAAAAAAAGAAACCTTTTTTCAAAAACTGAATGAAGAATTGATGAAATATAGTAAAAAAATAATTTGGTTGTGCTAGGAGATTTCAATGGTATAATTAAACTGAAAAGAGATAGAAAATCAGTGAAAAGAATAAAAGAGAATCAGGGGAAATTACCTTTAAGTTGTATAGAAATGATTCATGAACATGACTTAATAGATGTTTGGACTCACTTATATGGAAATAAGAATGGATTTACTTTTTTTTCCTGACCTGCACCAATCATGGTCGAGGATTGATTTGTTTCTTGTGTCATGAGAATTGATAATAAAAGTTAAAAAGATGGAAATCTTACCACAGACTCTTTCAGATCATAATCTGATTGAAATAGAAATGACAGTGGATATTTCATTGCAAAAGAATTTTTCACCATCATGATTAGAGTTTAAAATGTGTAATAATTTGAGCCCCCACTGCCAACACTGACTCAACATCTGAAGTGTCAAAATTGTTATCCTAGATCAGTAATAGACTACATCTACATGAAATCACTGGGTGAGATCATCCAGAGACATGGGACAGGGTTCTATCAGTATGCTGATGACACCCAAATATAAGGCTTTTGCAGACTGCCAGAAATTGAGTCCACTTTAACTGTCCTGACTCAGTGATAGGGAATCATGGGAACTGTAGTTTATTCTGGCACCAGAGCTCTCTGACAGAGAAGGTTCAATGTCTCAGAAAAAAAATACAATTACCATGATTCCCTAGCACTGAGCCAGGGCAGTTAAAGTGGACTCAATTTGCACTATTTTTAGCAGTCTGCAAAGGCTCATAGTTTTCTATGCCTTCAATAAAAGTATCAGCTAAGGATAGTGTGCCTCTGAATTAATGCCTGGAGGAAGTAATGTGTTGGATGAGGAAAAACAAACTGAAAATGAATCCAGATGAGAAAGAGGTGCTTACTATCAAGGGTCCTAACTTGGATTTGGAAATGTGTCAGCAAATCCTGGATGGGGTTACAGGACTTTTGAAATACTAACCTCCTCTGCAGACCAGGGCGTCGGGGACGCCCTGGTCCGGAGCGCCGGCGGAGCTCAGCCTCCGCACCGCGGCGCTCCTGCAGCAAATCTAAAAGGAGCTCCAAATTGGTGTTCCTTTTAGATTTCAGGGAAAGTGCGCCCCAAAAGCGGCGGGCACACTTTCCCTGACTCAAATGCCGTGGCGAGTGCGGTCGCCGCGACATGAGGTCAACCCGGAAGCACCGGCCGTGCGGATGGCCGGCGCTTCCAGGGGCGACCTCAGGAAGAGGAAGGGGCGCCGAACGTGCGGCTGCCCCTCCTCTTCCGGGCCTGGAAGACGACCCAATTAGTCGTCTGCCGAGGCCCTATGTTTGCAGCTTCAGCATGCTCCTGGATCTGTCACTCCAAATGACATCTCTGCAATGGTCAGTATTGCTTATTATTAGCTTTAGCTGTTACAACAGCTGCACCTCTTCCTAGAAAGAAGTACCTACAGATGGTAGTGTACATGCTACTAACTGCAAGGCTGGACTCCTGTAATGTGCTGTTCATTACCACTGTACCAAATTTGAAATTTTCAATTAATTCAAAATGTGGCAGCCAAATTCATTACTGGTACATCTAGGAGTAACCATATGATACCAACATTCAAATCACTCACCTGGCTACCAATTAATTTGTGTACTATAGCTATAACAATAGTCTTTACATTTCCATAGCACTTAATAGTGAACTCAGCACAAAGTACAAAATCTTGGTTATTATCTTTAAAGCCCTACATGGTTTGGTTCCAGGTTACCAACAAGGTCATCTTCTCCCATATAATCTGCCCCATACACTCAGTTTGTCTGGGAGGCATCTACTTCAATCAGCCAAAACTAGTCTCACTGTTTACCAGAAGACATTTTCTTCAGCTGCCCCCAGACTGTGGAATGTCTTGCCAGAAGAAATTTGTCAGCTTGAGACACAGTCTGAGTTTAAATCAGCAGTAAAAACCAGTCTCTTCCGGCAGGCTATCCAGATTATTTTTAAATTATAGTTTTAAAGTGTTTATTGATGGATTTTAATATGTATTACTTTTATATGCTATTTTAACTGATGTTATGTGTTGTGTTATTTGTTATTGTTCCTTGCCTCAATCCACAGGAAGAGGCAGGTAAGAAACAACAACAGCAACAATATCTTCTTCTTCTTCTTCTTCTTCTTCTTCTTCTTCTTCTTCTTCTTCTTCTTCTTCATCATCATCATCATCATCAAGCATATGATGGGAAATGAGATTACAAATCTAATAGCTTGGGTTCTTCTGCTTTCTCAGAATTGCTATATATAAGGCTGATACACTAGCTCTTTTAACTAATATTGCTAGTAATTAGTACTTCTGGGTACTACCACATTGGCAGAAAAAACATCATAGTGATGGAGCATAGAAAAAACCCACATAAATCCTTACTAATACACTGTAATACTTCCTGATGGATTTCCACATAGCCACATGTATGCACAGACGATCCCAGCCCTTATCTGGTCAGGAGTGCTTACTATCAGCTTTGGCTGATACGCCAGCTGCGCCCCTTCCTAGATTTGCAGAACCTAAAGATAGTGGTGTATGCTCTGGTAACCTCAAAGTTGGACTTCTGCAATGCACTCTACATTGGGCTACCTTTGTGCCAAGTTCAGAAACTCCAGTTGGTTCAAAATATGGCAGCCTGATTGGTTACATATTACACTCATACTCAAGTCACTCCATTGGCTGCCAATTAGTTTCTGGGCAAAGTACAAAGTGTTGGTCTTGACCTTTAAAGCCCTACATGGTTTGGATCCAGGTTACCTACAGGATTGCCTTCTCCCATACAATCCGCCCTGAACACTGAGGTCCTCTGTGGGGCAACTGCTACAGTCTGCAAGAACTTGACTATCAGCAGTCACCCAGAGGACTTTTCATCAGCCGCCCCAAGACTGTGGAATGACCAGCCAGAAGAGATCCAACAGCTACACCAGCTGTCGGAATATAAAACATATTTGAAGACCTATCTCTTCCGCAGGCCTACCCAAGCAGTTTTAATCATGAATTTTAAACATTAATTTTATATTTAATCATTGTTTTATGTATTTTATGTATAATCTATGTTGCAGAATTTTGAGCATGATTTTGCTTGCGTGGGAGATCAGTGCTATGCTCCTATAGTTGCTGCAGTCTCTTGTCTCTCCCTTTTTGTGGATAGGGATGTATATTGACCTTTTCCAATCTGTTGGCCATCGTTTTGTTTTCCATATCTTTTGACATATGTTGGTTAGCACTAGAGTTGACTCTGTCAGTATGGATTGCAGCAGTTCAATTGGAATATCATCTGTTACTGGTTATTTGTTTTTCACTATTTCTCTTATTGCAGTTTACACCTCACTTTTTAGGATTTGGGGTTCATCTTCATATGGCTCTTCATTCCATGTGTCCTTCAATTTGTCATCTCTTTTGTATAATTCTTCTGCGTATTGCATCCATCCTCTTTTTATTATTTCCTGGTCTTGAATTATGTTATTTTTATTGTCAGAGATTGTCCCAGTCATTGATTTGAATTTTCATGTGATTTCCCGGCTCTTCCCTTTTTGTTGTTGTTTTCTATTTCTCTGCATTGTAGTAATTTTCTTTATCTTTCTGCACAAGCCATTGTGTTGTTGCATTCATAATTCTTAGTTTGTTCCTATTTCCCTTTTGTTTTCC
>CM034701.1:335633696-335652699 GCA_020142125.1 Phrynosoma platyrhinos
GATATTATTTAGATCATATTTTGGTATAATCACTAGTTTTCTTTTCTTTTTGAGTCTCACTCTTATTTTTGTTATGAGTAATATGTGATCTGTGCCACAGTCAGCACCTGGTCTAGTCTTGGCCATCAGTATAGAGTCCCGCCATCTTTTACTTCCCATTTGATTTTTGTGTTGACCATCTGGTGATGTCCATGTGTGTAGCCTTCTTGTGTTTGCAATGAATAGGTTGTTGGCTTCACAAAAATCTATTAGATGCTCACCTGCTTTGTTTCTTTTGCCTAATCCAAATCTGCCTACTGTTTTTGATTTTTCTTTGCTTCCAGCTTTTGCATTCCAATCTTCAATGATCAGCTTGACATCTTGTGTTGGTTTGCTGTCAATTTCTTCCAGTACTCCTTCATAGAATCTATCAGTTTCTTCCTGTTCTGCCTCTGTGATTGACACATATACTTAGATTATGGTTATATTCATAGGTTTACCATGGAGCCTTACTGAAATCATTTGGTCTGATTTTGCATTGTATCCTCTGGCTACTTTTGCCACATCTTTTCTTAGCATGAAAGCTACCCCGCTTCTTCTTGTCTTTTAATTGCCTGAGTAGAACACTGTGTGGTTGCTTGATTCAAAGAGGCCCATTCCTGTCCATTTTAACTCACTCATCTCCAGTACTGCTATGGTCAGGAGTTGCATTTCCATTTTTACTATGTCTAGCTTCCCTTGGCTCATGCTCCTCACACTCTACATCCCTATTTTATGTGTAATGCTGCTTTGGATGCAATTTGCCTTCCTAAGTGTGTCTGCTATTTGTGTTGGCATTTTTTCTTGTGCCCTTGGCTAATCTTGCAAATGTAATATCCCTTTATCTCCCCTCCCCCCTTTTCTGTTAATGCTCTGATCCTTCCTGTCTCTCACTTGGGGTTTCTCATCATAGGATTTTATAGGTGATGGGGTTACACAAGGAGGGCCACCTACACCTCTTGTGCGCAGTGCCAACCAATGTAAACTATGGTGTCACTACAATTCACTCCTGTCAGTGACACCGACCACTACTGCTGCTGCCCAATAGCTGTTTGTTTCCCTATATTATTCCACTCATTGTTTGTTTGCTTTCCTACCCATCCTCTTATGCCTCCCTGGGTTTCCCTCCTTCCCTTCCCTTGTGTCCTCTCTCCTTTAGTCCATCCCCATCCCCCCTCCCTCCCTCCTTTAGTTTCTTCACTTCTTTCTCCATGGTTGGGGAGGGCAAAGATGGCTGGTCGCCTTCTTCCTTCTTCCACTTGCCTGCCTGGTATACTACAAGTAGTAGTGGAAGGTAAATTTATGTGACTTGTATTTTAATGATCTTACCTAAGCCTCACTCCTTGAGACTATACACAAATCCAATATTTGGACATGTTCTCTTTTCCAAGTGTGGATATACAGTTCTTCAGTGCGCACGCATACACACATATGTATGGAAAATCAGAGGTATTTGTATAATTGCCTATGAAAGTACATATATTAGGGGAAATGCCTCATGGAAGGCCACACTATTTTTAGTGCAAACTTTAAAATAAACCTTGCAAACTGATGCAGAAACTCAAAGAAGCTGAAACTGACAGATTCATCAATTTCTGGCACAAGTGATCTTGAGCTGGCTTAATTTGACTTGTTTCTCTTTCTCTTACTTACAAGTGAAACAAATAAGTAGAGACAACCATCGTTGAAAATGATAGATCTTCTAGAGCTGGTAGCAAAAAACAAAATAGCATTTAATAGCAGGCAAAAAATAAAATAAATTTTAAAAATTGGATGTATTGTCTCTTGGAGCTATTTAAGGATTTATCTAAAGTAGGCAGGCATTCCGATTGGTTGGCATCACATTCCCAGTCTACCACATGTTGTCTTGCCTCTCTGTCAGTTTCTGAGGACTGTATGTTATGGAATTCATTAAAGTTATATGTATATATTAGGATTAGCAATTCTTTTTGTTAGAACATTTCTAAGAGTTTCCCCCGTTTCTATTTTTAATATATGTCTTTTCTTAAAAGTCCCACTTCATTGAGTATATGGAAAAATAGCACTAGGGTCCCCTACCTTTGGTAGTAACACTGTATCTCCTTTTTAAAAAAAGGTCATATATTTGAGGTCTGAGAGAAAACACAGACAATAATGATGTGATGAGGATGTTGTGTGGTTAGCCCATAAAAAGTAAATTAACACAATGTGGTAATTTCACATCGCTTCATCTGAATGCTGGAGTAGTGTTTCATTCAGACATGACTTGTATTTTCACAAGAAAACCCACAGCTTTTACAAGGAAAAAACCCTCCCAGATTATTATCGCACTACTTAATACTTCTCCAACATTATCATTACTTTATTGAGGATCCGTAATTGTGAGTCCCATGTTTATGTAGGTTCAAACAAAAGACTAAGCTAATCAAAGAGACAAATCAGTTTGCTTTACAGTCCCCATCTGCTCTTAAATGTTTCCCAGCAATACACACCGTGTCACCCCTTTGCATATTTCCACTGCCCTGTCCTAAACACACTTAGGCTGCTGACAGATTAATGCTTACTTCACTTGAAGTATACATTCTTTGGTTGTTACACATGTTCTTATAAGGAAATGGAACTCAGTAACCACTTATTCACAAGGTTGGTTAATGTTATTGTATTGAAAACAATGCCTTAACTTTCCTTCAGTATCAGACAGTGGTATCTCATAGCTGTCATCAGTGCCGCCATGGTTCTAGGAAACTGAATAGCATTAGTAAACCCTAGTTAAACACAGTCTACTGAAAATCTGCCAGTAGCTGGCTAACAATCAAAAAAATACAAAGATAGAAAAAACTGGCAACACTATTTGTGGCCTAATCTATTTTTATATGATGAGTTTGGTTTAAAAGGATGACAACACAATAGATATTGACAATTAAAAACTGCGCAGTGGATATGGACACTACAAGATATAGTGTCTCTTTTCCAGAATATAAGTGCAATGGGCAGGTAGGCTGGCACATTTTATACTTGTTGCTGTTTCTGAGCAGTCTTTAAGGGCAAATTGAAGGTGAAGCTATTATGAGCTCTTTGAAGCTACCAATGATGGCAGGGACCTGCATTCTTGAAAGAAGTGATCCTGATACTCAAGATGTACCAGATAAAATTTACTAATTACCCTGCTGGATGCAGATGCTTGATCTGACTGTTTATATACATCACACATTATTTAAGAACATCTATTCCCTGTCTGCATAGTCACCTATTTTTGTTGTTAACTGCTCTCGAGTTAATCTCAACTTATGGTGACCCTATGGATGAGACATCTCCAAGACCCTCTGCCCTCCATTGCTCTGCTTAATTCCTGCAACCCCTTAATACCCGTAGCCTCCTTAACAGAGTCCATCCATCTAGCGTGTGGCCTTCCTCTCTTCCTACTTCCCCCCACTTTCCTCAGTATTATTGTTTTTTCCAATGTGTCCTCCCTTCTCATGATTTGTCCAAAGTACGACAGCCTCAGTTTGGACATCTTGGTTTCCAGGGAGATTTCTGGCTTGACTTGCTCTAGGACCCATTTGTTTGTCCTTTTGGCTGTCCATGGAATACTCAGCACTCTTCTCCAGCACCACATCTCAAATGAAATAATTTTCTTCCTATCTTGCTTCTTAATTATCCAGCTCTCAGATCCATACGTGGTAATAGGTAATAAAAGCATACAATACAATGGCTAGTATCATTCTAACTTTTGTGCTCAGTTGTATATGTTTGCATTTTAGGATCTTTTCTAGTTCTTTCCTAGCTACCCTCCCTGTTCTTAGTGTTCTTCTGATTTCCTGATTGCAGTCCCCATTTCTATCAATGTTTGATCCCAGGTATGGGAATTCTTTTACTGTTTCTATTTCCTCATTGTCTAGGATAAATTTGTGTAAATTCTCTGTGGTCATTATTTTTGTTTTCTTTATTTTCAACATTAAGCCTGAATTTGCACTTTCTTCTTTGATCTTCCTTAGTTGGTGTTCCAGGTCAGGGAGATTTTCTGCTAGTATTTTGGTGTCATCTGCATATCTTAGGTTGTTGATATTCCTTCCTCCTTTTTTCACTTCTCCTTCTTCTGTGACCACACCTGGTTTTCTTCTAATATGGGTGAGAGGATGCTGCCTTGTCTGACTCCTTTGCCAATTGGGAACCATTCTGTTTCTCCTCTTGTCCTGACTACAGATTCCTCATCAGGACTATCAGATGTTTTGGCACTCCCATATCTTTAAGGGCATTCTATAGCCTTTCATGAACTATGCAGTCAAAGTTTTTGCTGCAGTGGAGCTCCCTGCTAAGCTTCATTAGCAATGTATATTTGCAATGTGATCCCTGGTGCCTCTTCCTTTCCTGAAACCTGCTTGGGCCTCTAGGATTTCTCTCTCCATGAATGGTTGGAGTCTATGTTGCATAATTTTGAGCATGATTTTGCTTGTGTGGGAGATCAGTGCTGTGCTCCTATAGTTGCTGCAGTCTCTTGTGTCTCCCTTTTTGTCGATAGGGATGTATATTGATCGCTTCCAATATGTTGGCCATTGTTTTGTTTTCCTTATCTTTTGACATATGTTGGTTAGCACTAGGGTTGACTCTGTCAAAGTGGACTGCAGCAATTCAACTGGAATATCATCTATTTCTGGTGATTTGTTTTTTTGCTTTTTCTTTTATTGCAGTTTCTAGCTCGCTTTTTGGAAATCGGGGTTCATCTTCATATGGTTCCTCATTCCATGCGTCTTTCATAATGTCATCTCTTTTGTATTATTCTTCTGTGTATTGCATCCAACATCTTTTTATTCCTTCTTGGTCTTGAATTATGTTATTTTTATTGTTTTAGAGTGTCCCAGTTCTTGGCTTGAATTTTCCTTTAATTTCCCGGATCTTGTGAAATAGATCTCTTGTTCTTTCCCTTCTGTTGTTGTCTTCTATTTCTCTGCACTGGTTATTGTAGTAATTTTCTTTATCTTTCTGCACAAGCCGTTGTACTGTTGCATTCATAATTCTTAGTTTGTTCCTATCTCCCTTTTGTTTTTCTTCTCTTCTTTTCTTTTTATTGCTGTAGTGTTTTGTTTTGTTTTTGTCATCCATGGCTTTTTCTTTTTCTTTTTGTTTATTGAAAGTGTCTATCTGCATTCTTCTTTTATTATGTCCCTGGCTTCAGACCATAGTTCCTCTGGTTCTTAGTCTATTATGCTTAGTAGTGCGAATTTGTTTCTTATGTTGTGAGTAAATTCTGTTGAGATATTATTTATATCACCTATTATCAGTAATGAAAAGTTTTTTGTTGTTAACTGCCCTCGAGTCGATCTTGACACATAGAGATCTTGTGGATGAGTCATCTCCAAGATGTCCTGTCCTCTACTGCTCTGCTTAGTTCCTGCAAATTCACACCCATGATCTCCTTAATAGAGTCAATCCATCTAGCACATGACCTTCCTCTCTTTCTAAATCCCTCCACCTTTCCCAGCATTATTGTTTTTTCTAATGAGTCCTCTCTTCTCATGATATGTCCAAAATATGGCACCCTAAATTTTGTCATTTTGGCTTCCAGGGAGATTTCTGTCTTGATTTGCTCTAGGACTTATTTGTCTTTTTGGCTGTCCATGGAACCCTCAACACTCTTCTTCAGCACCACATCTCAAATGAATTGATTTTTTTCCTATTTTGTTTCTTAATTGCCCAGCTCTCACATCCATACATGGTAATAGGGAATACAATGGCTCGTATGATTCTAACTTTTGTGCTCAGTTGTATATTTTTGCATTTTAGGATCTTTTCTAGTTCTTTCATAGCTGCCCTCCCCATTCTTAATCTTCTTCTGATATCCTGGCTACAATCCCTGTTCCTGTCAATGTTTGATCCCAGGTAGGAGAATTCCTTTATTATTTCTATTTCCTCATTGTCTAGGTTAAATTTGTGTAGGTTCTCTGTGGTTGTTATTTTTGTTGTTCCAGCTTTGTGAGGCTTTCTGCTAGTATTATGGCGTTATCTGTGTATCTTAGATTGTTAATATTCCTTCCTTCTAATTTCATTCCTTCTTCTTTTGTGTCTAAGCTTGCTTTTCTTACAATATGTTCTGCATATAAGTTTAATAGGTAGCATGATAAGATGCAGTCTTGTCTGACCCCTTTGCCAAGTGGGAATCATTCTGTTTCTCCATGTTCTGTTTTGACAGATGCCTCTTGTCTTGAGTACAGATTCCTCATCAGGACTATCAGACATATTGGTACTCCCATGTCTTTAAGGGGATTCCACAGCCTTTCATAATCTATGCAGTCAAAGTCTTTGTTATAGTCTATAAAGCACATGCTGATTTTCTTCAGGAATTCCTTGGTGCAATAAGTATGCTAATAATGGGTATGTTAACTAATATGATAATCTTTGGTTTTCTATAAATGAGATACACTTTTTTTCAATAATGTGCCTTCCAGCTCTTAGAAAATGAATAAACATTAATTCTATATGATGTTAATGGTGTAAGTGTTTGTTTTCAACAAATACTGAAGATACTTGAAGTTTCAGTGTTTCCTACCTCGAGAAACCTGAGGTTTTACCTTGAAGGCAGACAAATCAGACAGACAATATACAGACTAACTGTGTCCAGAGTCCAGACAGAAATGGAAAAGATAAGGAGAAATTATTTAGGCTGGATATTATCTTCTTCAGAGATATCACATGCTTCTCCATCCTAAAATGCCAAGTAGCATGGATAGCCTCAGGTTCAAAAAGCAGAGGCTTCTACATAAATTTAGCAGGCAGCTGTAAAACAAGTTCCCTAAGATAACCTATCTCCACTTCTTGACATGAGCCAGCAAGCAGTATGCTAAACATACGCATGATCATCACCCACGCTCCATGACCCTGTGACCATCTATGACATTTACTGGGCAAGGATATATTTGAGAGGGCTAAGGGTATAGGCAATGGCATTCTCTGGCACAGCAAGGCACAACCACCAGGCTAAACAGCTTTAACAGTGTTCTGATGATGATGATGATGATGATAAAATATCTGTGATTTTTTTCACCAAATGTTTATCATGGGTATGGGGAGAATAACATGATGATTTACTTGCTGTTTTTCTAGTAAAACTAACATTGCCTTCTTAAATTTGAGTTTCTTTTTCTGTTTCAAATCTACGATTCTATGAATCTGTATTTTTGTCAGTGTTGTGGGATTTGTTAATAACTCTACAAATCCCACAATATTTGTTTTCTTTACTTGGCAGAAATTAATAGATTGAGGTGACTCAACTGCTTTGCTGTGCTAGTCTCCCTGCAGTCAGTTTTCCTTTCTATCCATTTGCTTCTGAAATGCTAGCTAGCTTTAATGTATGCTAACCCTTGTAGTCTATTGCTTTTAGAATCACACCTAAGTGGCAACAGAAAGGCATTCATGCCATGACTGGGAGGGAATAATGAGTTTCCTTTGATGGTGGACTTTTTTCTCCAATCTTCAACAGCCAGCTGACAGGTCCTTCCAAATGTGCATAACACATCTGAAGAAAGCTGATATTGCTCTTCAGAAAGTGTTTTCAGTTGTGACAATGTTTACTGTGTGTGCGCACATGCACACGCGCGCATGCACACGCGCGCATGCACACGCGCGCACACTCACACACAGAGACAATATTTAAACAGCAGAGCATCTTCATTTTTGGGGGAACTTTGAAAAAAAGAGAATTCTTTCTTGCTTTCCTAATTAAGTTGAAAATCTACAAACTAGACAGAAATGTGGAGTCAAACACAAGAGACACTTTCAAAAACTACTAAGAAATACAGTTGTGTGAGCCTTTTATGTAAACTCTAGTAAGACAAACATTTCAACAGTTAGATGCTGCTTATTGCACAACAATGAATGCTGAATTTGATTTTAAGCAGCTCCCTGACTCCCCAGTATTACATGGCCATGATTCACAATGGCACTGTAAAACTCTTCTTAAAGTACATGGCTAAGCTCTAGTAAGGGAATTAAATTGGGGGACCAGTAAAATGATTGAGAGTGTATCCACACTGCAGGAATAGTTTGACACTACTTTAACTGCCATGATCCAATTCTACAAAATCCTGGAATTTTTAGTTTGGTAAGGCAAACTCTCTGACAGACCTGGCTAAATACCTTTCTCATAGACCAATCTCAATATCTCACCAAACTACAAATCCCAGGATTCCACAGGTTGGAGCCATGACAGTTAAAAAGATGTCAAACTGCTTTCTTTCCACAGTGTGGAAGACCAGTCACCATAGATCCATAGCTCACATATATCACCAAAGGCTGTGTAACCTCACCATGCTAAAACAGTTATGTGAACGAATCAGTGATTTACACACCTCAATTGCACAATATTAAAAGTTATGAAGGGAGTAGGGTTAATTCCGTTAAAGATCAAGCAAGGGTTTCCAACCTGGGGTGCCCACATGCCCAGGGGGTATGAGATGGAATTTCAGAGGGTGCAACAAAGAGTGGCTTGTGTCCTTGAGTGACAAGTCATGAGAAATTGTTCAATTTTTTCTGAATAAACTAGAATCTAATTACTCAGTTGAAATATGCATTTTATGAACTGAGTGAAAAGCACTTTTTATAAAAAAGTTCAATTTGTTTACTTGCATTATTGTATATGTTGCAATTTATGGCTAAAAAAATTAGAAATTAAACTTTTTAATCTTCAAATGTGATATTGCTTATGAAGGGGGGTGCATTAACCAAACATTTTCTAGGGATCTAGGGCAGGGGTAGGCAACCTTTCCCCTTTAAGGGCCGAGGGACTTCAGCTCCCAGAAGCCTCAGCCATGTTGGCCAATAGTCCCATGTTGGCCAATAGCTCCTGGGATTCTGGGAGCTGAAGTCCCTCGGCCCTTAAAGGGGAAAGGTTGCCTACCCCTGATCTAGGGCATAGAAAAGGTTGGGAACCACTGATTTAGATAATATTACATCTTATGAGTTAGAAATTAAGAAATAAAATTCTTGAGTATTCGCATCTTATCATGAAGAAACTAAATGTATTGTACACATCTCCTGTTAATCCATAGGTAAGAGACTTGTAGAAAGGGAGCAGTCTGAAATAGGACAGACACTCTTTGTAGTTTGAATACCTATGAAAAAGCTAACCAAGGGAGGCAGAATGAAATATTGGATTAAGTAAATTGCTCATTTACGGGGCTGTTAAGAAAGGATTTGGGTGATTTTCTTGGGTACCTCTTGCTTGCTTAAAACCAGTGGCAGCTGCTGGATCCCATAATGCTCCAGGATTTATCCTAAACTTTAAAAGAGCTATTCAAAATGCTGAACCAATTGGGCATAAGACTTAGCATTATGCATCCTTCCCCCAAAGTTCAGATTAATGCCCACAGCAATTTCTCAACTCCATTGACATGGAAGTCACAAGCTACCACTACTTGCAATGCACTGTACCACAAAACATACAATATTCTGTCAGTCAAGACTGTCAGTAGTAATAGTAGGAAGCACTAGACTGACATGTCAGGAATTAGTTCTAAGACTGCATCTGAACTACAGAAAAAATGCCATTTGACACCACTTTAACTGCCATTGCTTAATGCTATGGAATCCTCAGATTTGTAGTTTGTTGTGGCACCAGAACACTCTGACAGAGAAGGCCAAATGTCTCACAAAACTACAAATCCCAGAATTCCATAGCATTGAGCCATAGCAATTAAAGTGCTTTCAAACTGCATTATTTCTGCAGTGCAGATGCAGCCCCAGTCTTATGTTAGATTCAGATTGTGGCGTCATTTACTAAGAGGAGAAGGCACAACAAAAATGGCATATCATTAAAATGCAGATAACCAACCCAATTTTCATTCACAAATGAACATACAAAAATGCCATCTAGCCCAGCATTATCCATTCTCGTTGAAAGCTGTCTCATACACAGGTGTATTTTTCCTCCCTGAGCCATGCTATCCAAGATCCTTTTAAGTGGAGATGCTAGGGATTGAAACTAAAATTCCAAGCATGTGCTCTGCCACTGAGATATAGCATTGATGTTACCTATTCCCATTTAGTATCTTCAGCCTCAAAGAGATCAGCACCTTGAGGAATAGCAACACATCAATTGTTCATTTCTCTGGTTACAGAACCTGTTTCAGTAGAATCGAACTGTGTTCTCTTACAAGCATAATTCTTGACACGTATCATTAATTGCAAATAAACAGTGAAATCCTGGAGAGTTCCACCTCCTCTCTCTTGTCACTGGTGCCATGGCACTCAGACTTACATTTAATTATCTGTGGATAGTCCCTGCAGAATGTGAGCTAGATCCTGGATTGCATCCAACAAGTTGGATTCACAGAAATTGCTCTTCCAAATTTTCATCACAGCTCACTCTATTTGCATAGCTTTCTTTTTGGAGGGGATGTTAGGGGATGCTGTAAGGAGGAGGAAGTGGGCACACTTACCTGAATCCATCTGTGTAAATAAGAGTCAAATCAGACATTAATGGAAATGTATATTCCTTGAAATTTAACCCAGTTATTCTCCTACAATGGGACTTCCTCGCAGATACATGTCTCAGCAACCAGACTAGCAAATTAACCCACTGTTTGCCTTCCAGAGACCAATGACAAAATTAAGCACACTAAATCCAAAATACATAGGAAAATCACAGGCTAGGACTAGCATATATCTTTTACCACTGGAAAAACATAATAACTATATACTCTAGTTTAGCCAAGGCTTTCTTCTTTCATTATTTTGTTTGAAATGACTTCCTTTGCCTTTTATTTTTGTTGGAAGAAATACAGAATTAAGACTGTTGTTTGATGTGAAAGTTTTCATGAGGCCTAAATATCTATCCATTGAGTCCAAGTCACAAAATCAGTGGTATTAAAAAGTTATATACAGTCACCTCTTTGTTCTTGCAGACTTGAGGTCCGCGATTTTGAATATTCATGCAGGGCTGACCTCTGTTAAAATTAATGGGGTGTGCCCCCACAAGCATGTACCCCATTCAAGCCTATGGGGCCTGAATATTGGTGAGTCTTTGTTTTTGTGGGGGTTTCCGGAACGAATCCCCCGCAAAAACAGAGGGCCAACTGTATTATAAAAAGAGAGGTTATGATAAAGCCTGCTATTGCATATTACTTTATTGGCATTATTAGAAACTGCACTATCATGGAAAAGGAGAGATTCAAATATGAATGTCATTTAAGAAAAGTGGCTTTCTAAAACATTCAAAACAATCTTTCTACATTGTATTCCCTCAGACATTTGAAAACCTGTTACCACCTGTTAAAACCATTTTAGTCCATGTTTTATCTTCTGCTTCTCAAGTTGTGTTCAGCACCCTTTTAGACTGTTAGTCATATTGCTCTTGTCCTGAGAATGTTCTGCTACAGTGCAAGTGATCACCACTGCACTTGATGTAAATAAATAAATACATATGGTGTCACTTCTATAATTTTTTTAGTTTTGTGGATTTATTTGTGAAGATTAAAATATATTTTAATAATATTTAATTTTAAATAAATATTCAATCCTATGGTCCTGTTAAAGTACACAAACTTGTCTAAGGGGTAAAGAATTTTTTTCAACCTCCAGCCCCAGAAAGTCAAGGAAGGCAAGGGAAAAAAGAGAGGGAGGGAGAGAAAGAGAAATCCATGTGCTTGGAGGAAGAAAAAAAAATCATGTCTCCTGTTTGGAAGAACCTACAGCTGAAGTTACTCCATCACTAGTACTCAGCAATTTGAGTTCACTAAAAATGGGGAAAATTGCAAGAATGCTCCTGGGTTGTGTCAGGAGAGGCTGTGCATCCACAGAGCACTACTATGCTTCTGGTATGAACCTAGAACAGGGAAACACCAATGCCACCAGGAAACTGTTCAAGCAAGAAAGCAAAGCCTGGAAAGAGGAAAGGTGGAAAGTTGGAACTGCAACTTCTCTCATCTTTGGATAAGGTGGTTCCTCTGCCTTTGGCTCTCTTGCCAGTACAATTGATCTACCTCTGAGACATGTTTTACCATTATTTCTCCTGTATCCTTTTTCCATTTTTAGTTATGTTGTTTGACATGTAGGTCATTGAAATGGTAAATCAGTAATGCCCCAAACACCAACATACTCCAGTCTGATTAGTAAATTCATTCTGCTGTGAGAAACAATCTGGACATACAAACACTCTGACATTCAACAGATGAAAACTGGTATATGTGTGGCCAAGCAACATCAGAGCGTGGTCAGATAACAAAAGCTGTTAATGAGAAATCACACACAAGCTATGAGGGGCTGCCACAGTTTGCTTTTGCTTGAGTTTACTGGCAAGGGCAATATCCCCCTGATTCACCTTCTCTTTCCCTTGCTGAATTAATTCAGTGCCATTCTGTTTCATTTTGAACTCAGCATGCACACCAACGGAAGTAAGCTGAGGACAAAGGGGGAAAGTGGGAGAAGACATAAACAAAGCCATTTTAAAAGCAACTGAGAAGGTGGGACAAAAAATTAATCACAACTGTCCCTGCCAATGCAGGACAGTTGGAGGGTATGGATTTACAAGGCAAATCCAATGTGACCCTCAAGATTTTTAGACCCTTTCTCTTACAGCCCTTTTTGGTACTGAAAAATTCCCAGCCTCCCAGAATAGGTTTTCAGGGATTTTAGGGCACAAGAAGGGCTGTAGAAGGAGGTCATGCATGGATGCGTCTTCATAAATCATGTATTAGAAGTAATAAAATCATTATTCAACTTATGATACTACAGATTCTTGGGAATTACAAATAAAGCTAGAGCCCAGATCACGAGAGACAGACTTTCCAAGTACACTGTAGATTTCCAGTACATAGGTAAATGAAAAACACTATGGAGACCAGAGACTGGAGAAGTTACTTTTTTGAGGTACTATCCCAGAATTGCGCAGACCGGTAACAATTTGACAGTGTTTGCAGTCAAACAGAAAAGTGTCCAAGAGTTCCTTGCACAAGTGGAAAGCCTGCAGTAATGGGAATAAGAGTCTGCCATATTCTGTCCTCTGGATGCTGGCTCCAAGCTGTTCATTTTTTGAATTCCAGGCTACAAGGAATCCTTAGCTCCAAGGCATTATAGAAATGGTGACCTGGAAAATCATCTGTGCTATGGTACAGAAGATTTTTCAGGTCAAATCTCCCATAGTACTTTGGCAGCGAGGATCCCACCAAAAGAGGCATTCATAAATGCAGTTAAAACTGGAAATGTACAGATGTGTGGAAAACTCTTCTGAGAAAAGTTTTTAAGCTGGGAAAGAGTCTTCAGCTTGCAGGTGCAGCTTTCTGTAAACATACTTACACAAAACACAACAACAAGGCCACAGTGAGCCTGAGAATGGAGGAAGCTGAAAAGTAAACAATGCAATCTTGTTTCATGAGAACCAGAATCACATGATATATGACACACAGCATGAAGGCTTGGCTAAAGCTATTCATCCAATGAGTGTGCATATTACCACCCAGAAGGTGGAGTTTGAGGGTTTGGCTAAGAGTTCTTTGTTCTAACTTACAACAACAGTTGTGCTCCGGTGTTCATGTTTCCTACCTGCAAAGATGGATGTATATAGTTTTCTTTTGTTTCTTTTGTTTTACAACTTACAATAAAATCTTACTTTGAACTACTGCTGTGTCTTCTAGCCTGGGAGGATGCATGGAGCTGCTACGTTCCTGGGTGGTGAGGAAAATGGCTGTGGAACAGCAGCCAGGCATTTCAGCAAATTGAACTCTGCTACCCATTCACCATAAATCAACAATAAATATATAAGGAGCACAGAGTGAATGGCTTTCTCTACCACCTTTATTTTCTTTTCCTCACCACTGCCATGTGCCATCACACAGATAGGCCTTTCCTTCCTCCTATGTAACTATATCAGCAGACCTTTTATCTCCACCAGAACTGTTTAGGATCTTGGCGTAAAAGCTGTAGCCCAAAAGACAACTTCCCAATCTCTTGTGGTAACTTATAATCATGTCCTGTCAATCCCATGGATATATGTGTAACTACCTCTTCTTCCTATGGCAATATTAAAATTTTCACTTTGAAGTGAAAAAACATGTTCATCCAGTAAAACTACATAAAGAATCCTTACAACAGCATATGACAACATGGATTGTAATACAAGCAGCAGAACATCTAAAGCAACAATCTTTGACCAATAGGTCAGATGTGCCCCAGAGAGAATCATAGAATCATAGAATCATAGAGTTGGAAGAGACCACAAGGGCCATCCAGTCCAACCCCTGCCATGCAGGAACTCTCAATCAAAGCATCCCTGACAGATGGCCATCCAGCCTCTGCTTAAATACCTCCAAGGAAGGAGACTCCACTACTCTCCGAGGGAGGTTGCTATCTCACAAGTTGTTTTGTGTTCATCTCTAATCAGAAGGCATTTAAGGGCCTATTCTATGGAAATGAGTCGTGTTTCACAGACCATGAAGGAGTTATGTGGAACCAAATTGTTTTTTGTATGCTTGGTCATAAAATATCCAAATTGGTGAAAATAACATCTGGCCCTTCTTGGTTTGTTTTCCCCTGTCCTGTGTCTTTAGCTCCAACAACTACTGACATTCAAAGACATAACCATGTTAGCCTGGAAGATCAGGATGCAAAGAGATCTTGTAGCATTGCTGAGACTAACTGAAAGAAAGAAGTTGGTAGCATGAGCTTTCATGACTTGAGCCTACTTCCTTAGAAGCATCTGAGGTGCTACAAAGTACTGAAATGCTACAGTACTCAAATGTGCTACAACTACTGGAATGTGACCCACAAGAGCCTTTCAAAATTGGAATTCATCACCCAGGCAGTAGCCCAAATTGGAATTCATCATCTTCCCCACCTTCATTTAAAGGGTTTCCCCCCATTACACCATGTATATTCATATTCCAATGAGTAACTTCTGAAATTTGAATAATAACTTGTGCCATTTCTAAGAATATACAGTCAAGTTTAGCTGAAATTACATTTGAGCTGTAATTGTACCAAACTTTCGAACATTTAAAAATCCTACATTATGCAAATACTCAACAGCAAGACCAGAAATTATATTAATAGGGATGTGAAAAGTAAGCTCATCCTCAGTGAAAAAAAGGTGTCTTGATGCTTGAGACATCTTGTTGAAAAGAAGGGAAACAGGTACAAGATTATAGTTTTTTGTGGGGTTTTTGGGCTGTGAGGCTGTGTTCTAGAAGAATATATTCCTGATGTTTCACCTGCATTTTTGGCTGGCATGTTCAGAGAAGATGTCAGGAATATATTCTTCTAGAACATGGCTTCACAGCCCGAAAAACCCACAAAAACCTATGGAGGCCAGCCATGAAAGCCTTCAACTTCACAAGGTACAAGATTCTTTGCACTTTGGGTTTCTTCTATGGAATCATTTATTTGCAAAAAAATAAAAATAAAAAGCACATAAAATCTATGCAATAGTCAACACTTTGTGCAGAAACCAATGCATTTTGTGCAAAATACAATAATATTGCATATATTGAAAACTGCACAAACTCCACATAGACTGCACAGAAACAGTACATCAATTTTTGCACAAAATCTCCTGAAAACAGTCCTGAAATGTGAAAAGTGGTTGAAATTTGTGCAGAATGCCTTATACTCTTACACAGTGGGAAGAAAGATTTATGAAATTATTCATTCTTGCATGTGAGAACTAAACGAACAAGGATTTACAATCCTAATTAAAAATGACAAATTGTTTCAAGTGGGTTCCTTGTTTAGAGAAAGACTAGGACTAATAGCATGGCTATGTTAATGATAAAAATTCAGAAAACACATTTCTGTCGTTTTTAAGTCTTTAAGATATGGATTGTAGCTAATTGATGTCGCTTTGCTCATGAAAGTTTCTTTGATCTTGTGGAAGCTTTCATCAATGGAACAGCAATTGCAGCATTTTGGGGGTAACTCCCCCTCTTCTCACAGTATCCGTTGCCACCTCCCATGTTGTTCTGCAGGGTTTACTAACCCAGTGAATCAGTATGCACCAAAACAACACCATATGTTAATGTATTAAGAAGAGTGTAAATATGAAACACAAATGTGTTGCCATTTTTATGCACCTGCCATAATGGAATCAGTGCATTTTCCAGATGGCTGAATATCTGAAATCAAATTTATAACTGAGGATGTAAAAAACAGTTAAAAGGGAAACTACATTTGTCATTTTCTTCCCAATAGGATTCTAGGGAGTACCCATAAGGACTGCCCATTGATTCTGAAACCATTAACTTTTAAACACTAGCAGCCCCTAGTGGTACTATGCCCCATTCTGATGTTCTTTGTTGTGATGCTTTCAAAAATAAGCAAGGAAAAGAACCACCACCCTAAAGAATTCAAGAAAAGTTGTGTCTTTAAGTTTGTCAGAGATCTCTGCAGATGTCTGTTGCCAATCCAGCTTACAGACATCCTAAAAACAAATTTATTTGATGACGTGGTGGGAAAAACCAAGACAAATTTCCTAAACAAAGGCAAATTAAGGCCATTATCCAGAAAATAATCTTTTGCAGTCATTATTTTCTTCTTCCTTACAGCAGGACATGTTGAACATATAAACAACCAGTTTATTTGTTTTATCAGTCCAGCCACTGACTCTCTTCACAGATCTACAGGTTACAAAGAATCCCTAATTTACTTCACAAATACAGTATGAAACATACCAACCAAAATATACTGGATTTTGGCACCTTTTCTTTGGTATGTGAGGGGCGTCACATTTTCTATATCCATATTCTATGTCCACCTACATTTTTTAATGTCCTGTTTTCAATGAATTTTTAGTAGCTTTAATTTTATATATTGTTTAATTGCTTTTAAAGTAACTTTATATGTTTTTACTGATGTTTCTGTATGTATCAAATCTGTTCCAGTTTTAATATTCTGTATTATGCCTTGAGTCCCAATTTTGGGGGGAAAGGCAAGATATAAATTAATATAATAATAATAATAATAATAATAATAAGAAGAAGAAGAAGAAGAAGAAGAAGAAGAAGACTGTAACATGTTGCAGTGTTGAGTGATCCAATTCAGATTTCCAGCCAGCCGGCCAGCTAGCCATTACGTTTCCCTTCCACCATGGTTTTCCATCCCCCACACCTCTTGGAACAGCATTCTGTGGTCAGCAAACATGCTCAGTGGAGTGTTTTGACCTGTCCATATTCATTTTTAAAAATTGTATGTAGTTCTACAAAATGAGAGGGTTTCTGCAAGCCTCCCTCACACATGTAGATGGCCTTTTTTCACCTACCTAAACATCTACGCTGAAAGAGCAAGTTTGCTACTTGTATTTGGTTGTTACTCCCATCAAAACCAGCCCAGAATAATAGGAGTTCCAATCCAAATCATCTGGAGGACACAAAGTAGAAGAAAAGATAAAGTCTAAACAGTTACAATATTCCTTGCTACTCCTTTTTTTCGGTGAAATAAGACACACATTTCTGAAATCCCTAGTAGCCAAGATCTATGCAGGGATGGCTCTCCATTCTAGAAAATATGGGACGCTAAAGCAATCAACTCATAGCAGTACCCCATGCTGCTAACAGTCCACATCACAGGTGTCTACAGAAATAATATCGAGGAAGGGGAAAGTCTATTAATTTTAACTATGGGTCACTGGCCTCATTTCTGCAGACTCTAAACCACTGGCATGCTTACCCTCTGCACTCACACAGTGTTAAGTAGAGACAAGAAGGCTATGGGGACTTGGGCTATACCTGTATGGGTGGCCTTGTGCATTAGATAGTATTATACATTATGGAACTAACATGCAACAGATTTAATTTGTCCTTTTAGCTATACAATAAAACTCTAGACAGACAGATGCAATGAGGCTTACATTTAACAATCATATAGTCAGACTCTAGACAGACAGAGATTAAAAGGAGATTTTCGCTTAAATCACACACACAAAACAGCCCTGACCAGCAAAGCCAAAATAAGAATATTGAGAATTTAAATCCAACATCTGGATGGTTGCATGAGTCCCACCCCAGTCACATCTAAATGCAATGGCCTAAATCCATTGTGATACTATAGTAGACCTATTTAACCAAAGGGATCTCAGCCATTGATTCAATAGATCTACTGTAGTTGTGACTAACAATTGAATTCAGGCCACAGTTAGTCTTAGCTAGACTAGACCCACTGAAATGAACAGTGCACTTAAGCTAATTGACTGGTTAGTTGATTAATTAAAATATTTCCATCCTGTCCTCTATTGTGAGATCTCAGGGTGGCATACAGTTAAAAGAGTATAAAAACAATTCCAGATTAAACAATTCCAGATTAAAAACAAAATATTTAAATAAAAAATATATTAAACAGATCACTAGGTTAAAACAGCAGAAAAGGCTAAGTATGTAAATGTACACTTTAAGTAGTATTAAATCTATTATGGTTGATTTCAATGGGTCTACTCTTGTTGAGGTTAACAATGGATTTAGCTCTATAACCCTCTCCTTAGAAACAACTTTCCAAAAGAAAAGGCTAGCAGCTAATAATTTGAGAATGGAGTAAATAGATGTTTCATTCACAAAGAAAAGGAATCTGGCTCTCTAGTTAAAGTTAGCCCTGATCCTGTCACAATTAAAGCAATAGAATTCAAGTTAATCACAACCTGGGACATATGCCACAAGTAATAGTAGCTGAACTTGAGCCAATGGGTTAAATCCACACTAAATCATACTTAGAACAAACTGAATGAAATCCAAGGGACTTACATAAATAACTCATATGTTACTCACAACTAACAAATCCTATTGATTCAGTGGGCCAACTGGAACTATGATCAAGTCCACACCCAACCCAAACTAGCCATTTAAAGAACTTCAGATTTCATTTTAAGGAAAAGTACCTTTAATAAATAAATAAATATGATTTTAATCAAAAACATCTAGATTTTTGTTTTGCTTTGTTTGATCATCTATGTATTCACACAGCTTCCAGCTCTTCTAAGATACATTGGCACTAAACCTTTTCAACTTGGAAAGAAGTGACCAGTGGGGTGCCACAGGGCTCT
>CM034701.1:335657644-335678699 GCA_020142125.1 Phrynosoma platyrhinos
AAAAATAATAGCTTATAAATAGCATAAAACAATTTAAAAGCACACTAAAGTTAAAAATAAAGCATCCTTCCCCTATAAAAAGACTTTCTGCAAGCAATTACTCCGTAAAAGCCAGCTTGAACAAAAAAGTCTTTGCTAGATGGGAAGAGAACAACAGGAAGGGGCCAGTTTAGCCTCCCATGGAAGCGAATTCTACAGGATAGGAATAGCTGCTGAGAAGGTTCTCTCCCATGTCCTCACCAAAAGAGCTTGTGATGGAAGTGTGGCGGAGAGAAAGCACTTCCTCATGGATCCTAAGACAGTGGCATGTTTGTACAGGAACATACATTATATTGCACATGTACTAAGAAGCTCTACATTACTGGTCAGCATATATAAAAAAGCTAAGTTTGCAAAACTTGAGCAAGACAGTTGATAACTGGGGAACTTGGGAGTGTTTCATTCACAGAGTTTCCAAAAGTTGAAGCTGAATCAACAACAAAAGGTGCCTGTCCAAATAACAGCTGTGCTGGATGAACCTAGAAAGATCTCTCCCCGCTCCTACCAATGTTTATTGTGAGAACCATCCCCCACTTTTCTTGATTGACATCATACAGAAGTGACATGAAGCACCTTTCTTACCTGGACTGAACTGGACCCATGTAATAGATCATTGCAGTTTTAGATCTCACCTGTAAGGCTCCAAAGTTCTGTGGCCATAATGCAGAGCTTCCTCTAAAAGGCCAAGGTTTATGCAGGCATCCATGGCAAGGTCAAGCACTTTCAGCTGGTAGATATTTGTGTCTGGGAGCTGAGCTGCATTGTTCTTAAGTAATGTCTTGCATGTCTTCAGAACTTGTTCCCACTCTGCCATTTATTGTGATTAAGGATTGATCCATATATAATTTGAGAAAAGCAGAAGCACACAGTAAAATTACATTCGATTAAGGTACCATACACAGTATCCCATACAGTTAGTCTCAAAGGTGTTGCATGATCTCTTTGTTTATTGACATTCCAGACATGGCAATGTCTCTGAATAGTAAGTATTCTATAAAGTATTCAACAGTAAAACATTATATGTCAATGTAGAGTTCACAAACTCCTATATAAGAGACTCTATATTCACTAGTAAAATATAAAAATAGATGGGGAGAATATATTGCTTTAATACAGGTAATACAAAACTGAAGGCGAGTCAAGCTATAATTAATTCTTGACTTTCTGAAGCATTCTTTCTTAAAATAAGTGATCTCTTTCTAGCATACTACTTCTGCTTTAATGTCTCTACAAAATTAAAAAACATCTATAGATATGTAATTGTCATTTCTTTCATGTAACAGTTCTGACTAAAAAGGTTTTTGTCCGCCATTAATTGACCAAGATGGAGAAAAACTGCTTCACAGATAAATGGTTTTAGATTAGTGATCTGTGTGATAAAAGGCACTGCAATGATCCAATTATTAAACGTTTCAAAAGCTCCTTCACTGCATTAACAGGAGAGACAAAAGATCTTCATGTTCAAATGAATCAGATTCACATAATAGTTATCCACTCTGGTCTATATCAATTTCACTTACAAAGATATTTTTTCTAAGTGGACACTGATTTTCCCAGTTTCTTTTCTTTAGTTGGCAAGAAAATAACAGGAAGAAGAGAAATGCATCACTATAAAGTCTCCGAGCCAAAAAAGAGAGGCACAATCTAAAACTGGTGCACAACAATGAGTTTACTTTCCATATTTAGTTAATCCATTTGTTTTGGCAGGGATTCTTTAAAAAGAATGGAGGCTAAATGGAAGTAGTCCACTTGGGGTCAAATGAAGCTATCAAATGGGTCCTAGAACAGATCAAGGATGAATTCTCTCTGGAAGCCAGAATGACTAAACAGAGGCTGTCATATTTCAGCCACCTCATGAGATGCATGAATTACTGGAAAAGACAATAATGCTAGAAAAGATAGAGGGCAGTTGAAAGAAAGGGAAACCACGTGTTAGATGGTTGGAATCAATCAAGAGACCACAGGCCTGAACCTGCAGGACCAGAGCAGAGCAGTGGTGGACAGGGGATCTTGGAGATATCGCATCCATCAGGTTGCCAGTATTAAGGGTCAACTTAAAGGCAGTTAACAACAATAACAACTGAAGATGTGTGAATGTGCCTCTGCTGCTGTGAGTGAGTGAGTGTGTGTGTGCATCCTAAAAGCAGCTTATAAAATGATAACAGTATTATATGTGGCCAAAAAGCAGGAAGAAGGATAACCCAGTCCAAATAATCGTCTAGAGTAGCCTCCAGTCATGGAGTAAGAACAGGCACAATACAATGGCTGCAGGTTTTTGTTTGCATAGCTAATAGCAGTCAAGGGACAATTTGGATCAGGACTACAGAATGACAAGAATGAGCTAGTTTCCCGATACAGTTCCCCTGCCACCATGGATTGCTTGCTTGTTTATGTATTTAACCGAATTGGGAAGATGTTAGAAATGATTGCACCTTCAACTTCACATCTAGTTTGGCATCTTAAAACTTGTCTTTTATAACAAGTGTAAAACAAAGCAGAATAATAATTTTAAAACTTGTGCATGCCAATATGCCAATATCACAGTAGTCTAACCATTGCTTCAATGCTTGCTTATGCAGATATCATAGCCAAACACAATAACGTGAACTGAATGTCAACAATTTTTATAACTACTGTCTTTTGAATCTTCTGAAAAACATTTCACCTTAATTATTTCTATAGGTCAGTATAACAAGGTGCAAAGAATGCAAACACGTTTTTACCTTGACTGAATATGTAATAACATAAATTCTGCTATCAGCTATTAGCTGTTTCTGCCCTATTTTCATACTGTTTTATACCATATGTCAGGGGTTCTTAGGGGATATTAATATGGGCATCAGACTGGGGATATACCCACACTACACTATACTACACCACACTACACTTTGGCACCACTTTCATCCTTTGATACCATGAGTCTATCATATGAAATCTTGAGACCTGTAGTTTCATGAGGTGTTTAGAATTATCTGTCAATGCTATAGTTCTCTGTAATGCTATGGTTCAAGAAGCACTAGAGAATTCTGTAGAATATTCCTAGTCCTTTCTCTCAATTAAAAGCTTTTACGTTCAGCACTTTTGTATTGTTTGTAATAAGGTATATCCTCTGCAAATGTAATTCTAAAACTTGATATGTATGTTTGATGTACATGTTCACTCAGAGGTATGTTCTACTGTGTCCTTTGGGACTTATTGACTGGTGAAATCTGTTTGAGATTCTTGCCTGCATCATAAAGCCTGCCTAGACACTTTTAAGAGCCAATGGAGTATACTGGTTTAACTTTTGGACTAGGACTCTGGAGGACCAAGGCTGCATCTACACTGTAGAAATAATGCAGTTTGACATCACATTAAGTGCTATGGATCCATCCTATGGATTCTTGGGATTTGTAGTTTTACTAGGTCTTTCAGCTTCTCTGTAAAAGTGTGCCATGCCCCACAAAACTACAGATCCCACGATTTTATTGGATAGAAGCATGGAAATTAAAATCATGTCAAACTGTATTATTTCTGCAGTGTAAGATGCACCTCAGGATTTGAATCCCCACTCAGCCATGGAAACTCACTGGGTGACCTTAGGCAAGTCACACTTCCCAGCCTCAGATAAAGACAATGTATGGATGTAAGAACTGGACAGTGAAGTAAGCTGATAGAAAATCAACTTATTTGAGATGTGGTGCTGGAGAAGAGTGCTGAGAATACTGTGGATGGCCAAGAAGACAAACAAATGGGTCTTAGAACAGATCAAGCCTGAACTCTCCCCCTGGAAGCCAGGATAATTAAACTGAGACTGTTGCACTTTAGCCACATGATAAGGCATGATTCATTAAAAAACAGTAATTCTGGGAAAAGTAGAGGACAGCAGGAAGAGAAGAAGATGACATGCCAGTTGGTTAGACTTGATCAAGTAAGCCATTGACCTGTCAGACCTGAGCAGAGCAGTTGAGAACAGGGGGTCTTGGAGATGTCACATCCACAGGGTCACCATGATCTCTGCTCGAGGGCAGTTAACAACAACAACAAATGAAGAGAAAAGATTAATGGTCCCCCTGTCCACTGAAGTCATGATCTTGAACCTTGCTCCTGACCAACCTTGGTAGAAAACCAAAGGATGGTGGCTGTTGGCCCCACATCAGTGGTGGTAGTGAATCCAATCTGGGTTTTAACCTGAACTTTATAGCAGCTATCTAAGGTGCTGAACTTATTTGATGGTCAGGATTCAGGATGTTGGCTAGCTACTTTTATATTCATCTAAGGCCTGAAACAGACGGGCCAAATAGAACAGCTTCTGGCCACTTTGGCGGAGTGGTGTTTATATGACACATGCCCCGAAGCATCTGGAAGCTTCTCTGAGACCGGCTAAGGCAGCCCAGAGCCATCAGCAAAAGGAGTGGTTTAAAACTGCTCCTGCCAGCAGCCTGTTCAGGACTGCAGTGGCGGCCTGCTTTGGGGTGAGGTGTCTGGTCACTGCAATCCCAGGCTGATCAGGGCCAGAGTAGGCAGAGGCTACTCCTTCCAGGCTGTATGCTTTGGCCCTAAGACTAAGAGCAAATTTGCCGCTGACTGACATGGAAGCCACCAGCTGTCACTGAAAAGAAATAAAAGAAAATCAGATTCATATGTACACTTAAAGTGTAACCTATTTTAGAAGAGAGCAATGATATGAAGTATAAGGAACGAGGTAGAAAAGACTATGAACAGCAGGGATTTAGGGGCAAAAAAGGGGAGTCAGAAGGATTGCAGGTCACAACATACAATGGGCTGAGGAAACCTGGTGAATGAGAAATAACAATTGAAAAAACAATGCAAGAATAGCAAGACTATTGATATACAGATATTTTGTATAGAAAACAAATGAAAGTTCTGAATGAAACCTGTTGAACCAGAGATTTTTTTAATTTAGAAGGGCAATCTTACACATACTCATTCTACCAAATGTTTAATCATGTACACATCTGTTCAGATCTCCTATTGAATTCAATGGAACTTCCAGGTAAATAGGTATTGGATTACAGTCTTTTAATGACAGAAAAGCTATCAAAATCCCCCCTCCTATGAAATGATACAGAAGCTGGCAGGAATTTTAAGAGCAAAAGAATGTCTGTAACCTAGTAATGACAGCCATTAGCATTAATTTGTTTTATTGGTTATTGTAAGTTTGCACATATATTTTAGCTATATTTAAAATGGCTGTCATATTTACTAGTTGCATTTGATATTTAAATGTATTTGTGCCACTTGCTACATTACTTTTTACTCTTTACTTTAATCTTTACTTTTACCTGATATCTTGGGCATATTTTATGGAACACTGGGATATAAAGTTAATAAATCAACCAACTGGAAAGAAACAAAGGCTGCTGATCATTATAAGCTTCTGGTTCCAAAAGGAGGCCCATTGACTTCTGATCACAACTTTGGCAGTGAAAGGATACCTTCTTGTGACTTTGGCGCTTCCTTTTTATTTATCACTTCTTTGGCTTCTTTCCAAGCTTGTTCATCCCCTGCCAGCATGTCAGCATCCTGCTTGACAGAAATAAAGAGGCAGCACATTGGATTAAAAGAAAGCGAGACTGTGGGAGAGAAAAACAGACAAGGCCTTCCTTGGCTATGTGAGGTTGAACAGTGAGGAGCAATAGACATGACACTGGAAAAGAGTTGGCTTCAACACTTCCTCCAAGATCTTTTTGAGTGAGGTCTACATTCAACTGAAGTTAATGTAAAAACTGGATTTTAGTGCATATAGATGCTACAGGTTGAGACTTCCTTATCCAAAATGCTTGAGAGCAGAAGTGTTTTTAATTTTGATATTGATTGATTGATTTTGGAATATTTGCATATACATGAGATATCATGGAGATGACAACTATATCGAAACATTAAAATCATGTATGTTTTGTACACACCTTATATACATACATAGCCTGAAGTAATTTTATACACAATATTTTTAATAATTTTGTGCATGAAACAAAGTTTGGGTACACTGAGCCATCAGAAAGCAAAAGTGTCACTGTCTCAGCCATCCATGTGGATAATTTTGGATTTTGGAGTATTTGGGATTTTGGAATTCCAGATAAGGGAGACTCAACTTGTATCCCTTACATAAAAGCAAGGAAAAGTGTGGTCTTGGAAATGCTTGTGACCCTGAGGTTGCTTTTGTGGCCCAAACCACTGTCTGACCTCTTTCTGATACAAGACAGGGTAAATTGCATCTCGCGGAAGCCTACAGTATCAGTGATTCACTATTTAAATAAGTTGCAAGTCCCCCTATCCCACTCAATGTATTTTTTAAACATTAAAAATCCCTCTTTTTAAAAGCCAGAAGAAGATTTTCAACCACTTCTAGGTTTGTTTTATTTTGTCTTGTCTTCCTTTCATTTTTGGTAGTCTATATGGCTCTTGGAAAGTGCCAGGGGCACACAAGGTCTGGGTTTTGCCATCAAAATACCACCCAAGTTTCCTTTCCTTGCGCAAATAAAAGAAGAATGCAGGCTTCCTTTGGCTGCACTCATACCATACCTTTGAATAAATGAATTTTCATATCTACAGCCCAAACAATTATATTGTGTTAATATTAATACAGTTTTATAAATATTAATAGATAACATGCCATATAGCTTTGAAGGTAAGCATTGACCATTCAGACAAGAAATCAAATTAGAGAAGTTGAATGATGTTTCAACAATATTTCAACAGCTTAAACATTATGTGTTCTTCATATACATATACATGCAAAACTGTCTGCCAGAAGCAACAATCTGTGTTCAAGGTAAGGACTAGTTTTCTGAAATTGCCCAGCATTGGTGAGAAATCAAACTTTCCAAAGAAAATATGGTGTTGTCCTGACATTATGGTGCAGAATATAGTTATTATTTTGCTGGATACATGCTTATGTCTTTATCATTTACTGAAGTAATCACAACTACTGTTATTTGTTATTAAAACTTTATTAATCATACATTTAAAAAAAATGAGGTGTAATATCATAAAATGGAGAACCAACATGGTGTAGAGGTTTGAGTGCTGGATTAGAACACTGGAGGCCAGAGTTCAAATCCCTGCTTGGTGATTAGGTGACCTCTGGCAAGTCACACTCTCTCAGCCTCAGAGAGGGCAGGGGCAAACTCCCTCTGAGCCAATCTTGCCAAGAAAACCCTGTGATAAGGTTCGCCTTAAGGTCATCATAAGTCAAAAATGTCTTGAAAGCACATTAAAAACACACAATATAATAAAATACACATTTAAAGGTCACATTTTTGTTTTGTTTTCAAGAAGGAAGCTCACTGAAGATTGTATCTAATGACCAGGCTTTCCTAATGAATGATGGGTTTTGTGGTTATTCAGAGGGGAAATAAAAGTCTAATAATTCTCAGAAGAGCCCCAGTGTACAATGAACTTCAATACTGACATGATTTCAGATTCCTACTGCTTGGTGACTCTGAAGGTAATTGCCTTTGAAGGTAATTACCTGATAGGAAATATTGTTGTCTGTATTATCCTGAGAACAAGGAATTTGTAAAAGGCAACAGTTATCAACTATTAAGGCAGGAATATCTTTGGTGAGCTCCATTCGAAAACCAAGGTAGAACACAATGCAAGTGTCTACTGCAATACATCACAGAGCCAATGTTTGGACTGCATAGCAGGGATTTTAACCTGCTCAACTTGTCATAAATATAATGTGCAATGGATGAAAATCATGTGAGGAAAAGGGTAGATAACATTCTGAGAGAATCTCCTTCCCAATGAACATCACCAAAATATTTCTATAAAACAGCTTAGGGATGGCAATCCAATTTTATATCAATTATCATTCATACAGCACAAAAACTTAAGAGGTATTAATCTGTGTTTCTTACACTGAAAAGGAAAATTAATGTTCCAAATAATAGGAAATATGTATGCAGATTTCATATTAATTCCATGTGTAGTTTTGCATTGCCATCTTCCCATTCATGTACAAAGTGAAGAAAAAGAAAAACTTTTATACTACTCCAAGGGATGATTGCATCAAAATGGCCCCTGCCATCTCAGAATTCGATGACATTCCACATTGGGAAATTACAAATAAAGCAGTGTTTCCCTTGAAATTTGCAAATGTACTTTCCATAAAATCAGCTCTCAGATCACAATATGCTCACCTGGTAATAATTTTGTTCAGAATGAAAGCTGCTACAACTAAAGGTCATCTATGGGACAAAAAAGCTCATGTTGCCGTAGTTATGTCAGTTATGTTAATGTACAGATCTAGACGAGTTAAGCTTTGCATATAAAGTGAATGTGCCAAGTTTGGCCTGGATTTAATTGTGCTGCCGTCAAATCATAGAGTCACAATTACAGAGGAATCGAACTGATATATGTTGATATAGCTGAAACCAATATGTGACCCATAAAATGTGATAATTATCCCAGTACAGTACAACATAGCAAGCTTTTGCGTGATTAAAAAAAGAAAGAAAATTCTGTTTTGTGGAATTTTACATCCACAAATAGCTGCCTGTCTGTAAACATTAATTGTGACAACTAAGGTTACAATTTCATCTGTATTTGCTTAGAAAGAAGCCTCACTGAAACCAAAACAATCTTGTTGGGAGATCTACTCCATACACTGTTTGTTCATAATTGGTATATGTTTTGCCTCTTATTTCGATCAGTGGAGATACACACAATCTCCCTCATGCATTCATTGAATGTGTGGAGGGGAATGCAAGGCCACAAGGACAAACCCTGCTCACTACTGTAGATGTATGCTGTCTAGAGCAGGGGTAGGCAACCTTTTTGAGCCGGGGGCCGGGTTACTGTCCCTCAGACAATTAGGGGGCCAAAGCACCAAAAACAAACAAGCAAACATAAATGAAAATATATTTTTTTAAAAAAATAAAAAATAAAAAAATATGCATGCACACTCTTAGCCCCAGAAAAGCCATGGCAAAACCCCTGTGAAGATTTTGCCAAGAAAACCCCAAGAACAAGTAATAATTAACAATAATCAATATCATTATTGTGGGGGGTGGGGGTGGGGGTGGCGGCGGTGGCAGGACTGGCCTGGGGCCCATCCAAAGGCCTCGTTGGGCCACATCCGGCCCTCAGGCCTTAGGTTGCCTACCCCTGGTCTAGAGCTTGGGAAAGTTACTTGTATGGATTTCACCTCTCAGAATGGCCACCAGCCATATTAGCTAAGGGACTCTGGAAGTTGCAGCCCCCAAATCCCCACACCTTTACCCACAAAAGCTCTGAAACTACCTCTCCCCAATTATATGTATCAAAAGGATTTCTTGGATTTCTATGGGAAAATATGATGTTAGTGTACAAAGGTGTGGAGGGAGGGAGGGGGCAGAGAAAACCTGCATGATCCCAAAGCCCCTTCAGTATGTTCCAATTAACACACGGAGTAAGGCTCTGTCCAGTTCCCACCAGTGTGTGATGCGTACAGTGTGTAATGTGTAACGAAAACAAAGAACTGAGAAGTCATGTCCATTAATAAGAGTCTGAATCATGTTCATTGTATCTAAGGGCCAATTCCAATTTTATATAACCTCATCAGCAGACAGCAGGTTTTACATGTATACGTTTTCTCTAAAAGGTGGTTTATAAAAAATTCAAATAAATAAATAAATAATATATGTAAATGTCAGCTACCAGCACTTTGTTTTAAGGTAGTTTCAAGGTAATGTAACTGAGAATGGAAAGGGAACAACCACTTTTTTACCTGGTCAAGATTCCCCTGGGCCCATTTGCTTGCACCAATATGAATTAGAAAAAATTAAATGGGGGAAATCTGGAGCAAGGAAAAATCAGGGAAAGGATTAACAACCACCATGCTGACATAATTTTTATTTGACTCCATTTTCCAGAATGATGCAGTTTAATTTCTTTTTAAAATGGACATCGCATTTTGGAATGTAAGGGCAACTTACATATGATGTAGTGGGATGGTGCATAATTTGTTTCTGACATGTGTATTCTGCCTTGTGCTACGAGTTATATATTCCCATGTACTTCTGCCCTTCTTTATACCATCTTTTATACTGATGTAATAATGAAGCTAATCTGGGCAAGATAATTCTCCATATCTGATATTTCCCATGAATAATTTATGTGACTAAATACATGAGCATACAGTGTAGGGTTCTTTTCTTTTCTTTTTCAAAGAAATCCAACCATCAGCTATACTTTTTCTTTTGTCAGCACCATGCAAGGGACAAGAGCAACCCATATGCAAGAGGGGCTCCCTTTGGTCAAAAGTAAATCCATGTGGACAGAAAGAAGAAGCAGGAAACATATTTTCAGTACTCCCTGTTTCTGTTTGTTAGGTAAAATGTCTCAGTATTCCACAGAGATATCAAAAGCCAGTGATGTTTCTGGACTTCTCATTCTATTTCATGACAGCACAGAAGTACATCATCTTTCCAACATGACAGCACCTGTCTTTTAGGAAAAATAGTCAAGATGTTCTAAAATTCAGTGCTAGTTTTACTTTGTACAAAAGACCTTTTGAAAAATGAAAGCTGTTTCAGTATTAAGCAATAAAATGTGCAGATTTCAGTACATTTATTTAAACTGCACACTGCATCTTGATGTTCAGGACTGTACAGTTCTCAAATTTTTTTGGGGAAAGACTGGTTTGGTGGAAAACAAGTGAAATACAGGGCTATACTTTTCTCTCTCATTGGTAGTTTTTTTCAATTTGCTCGGGGGGGGGGTGTTACTACTCTACTCTAATTTCAAACTAAAATGATGACTAGCCCTAATTTTGAGAACATTTGATATTAAAAGTTAGTGGGAGAATGAGACCTTTGAAGGAACAAGTAGTGATGTTATGGCCAATGTTTAGTGCCTTAAATATTCATCTTTAGCATCAATTTCTGGTTATTTGCCTTATGGAAACTAGTCCTCAACAATACTGCTCAGGTGTTGCAAATCCAGGTCCATGGTGTCCTTTATTCCTTCAGTCCATCTGAATGTGGTCTTCTTCTTTTCCCACTGCCTTCCACTTTCCCCAGCATTATCATATTTTCCAACGAGTTGTGTCATCTCATGATGTGTTCAAAGTACAATAACCATTTTCCAGACAAACAGCCTTTTAGTAGGGGAAAATAGCAGAATCCTGAAGCATGTTAAAGACTAACTAATTTTATTATGGCCAAAGCGTGAGGAAATTTTATTTTACTACAACATCCAGAATCTCCCTCCCAGAATGGAGGCTATAGTCCAAAAATGTAAATTTCCTAACCTTTAACTATGACGTAAACTCTCACAGGCTGCATCCAAATCATCAGATGTGCAAAATGTTACCTCAAGTCAGTGATATAGACTCAAGTCAATTCAGTGATATAGACTCAAATCGGACTCAGATTGCTTCAATGATGTGACTTGATCTCCACTCTGCAATAAATAATACACTCACTCAATTTGCCTCGCGAATCGTACATTTTAGTGTCTGACCTGCTGGCCTTAGTTCAGTAACGTAACACATTTATCCAGAAAGGCTGCAGAACAACAACAAAAAATGGTCTCCTGAGTAGACCTAAACCCATGGCTCAAGCCTAAAGTGCGGGGCACATTTCTTAGAGAGGGAAAAACTAGAGCATTAAGCAATGGACTTGAGGTGGAAAGATAATTCTAAAGCTTTAAAAAAGCTTCTGAAGGCTCCGCTGATATGCAGCAGGGATAGGCTGCTGAGTAGACCTCAACCCCTGCCTCAAGCTCATTGCCTGCCATATTTGCACCCCATGCTATGAATGCAGGTCTTGCCTGCTGCTTCTAAGAAAACCTTTAGAAGGATCCAAATTACATCTTTCTTCACAAAATACCAGATTCTGTTAGACTTTTTGTTGTCTTATAACATTTTTTTCTTATAAAAAATAGTCCTCCTAACCACACAGAAAAAAAAAGGCAGAAAATGACCCAGATATTGATGAAACTACTGATTCAGATTCCTTCAAATACAACAAATACTGTTGTTACATGAATATTTATGAAAAAAGAGTGTGGTAAACCAGCTTAATGTCCAAAAGTACTTGTGTGCAGTCAAATAGTCCATAGTTTTGATGGAATTCACAGACCTACGTAGGCTATCACTTCGCTGTCCCCTAATCGAGGAAGAGAGAAACTCACTTAGAGATTATCTCCAAAATGGTAACCACACCACTGCTGTCCTTATCTTCATGGAGTTCCATGAAAATTATGTCAGTCAGCCATTTTTATACCCAGAAATCCAAGTGGAAATATTTCTAGTAGCAATTATCACAGCTTGTATAATAGGGCTATTTAAAGTAAGAGCCATCATAATGATTGGTGATTTATAGTAGTCTCTCTCTCTCTTTTTTTTTTTTTTTTGCTTTTCAACATATGCTATTCTTAGTTATTCATGGCCATGTATAGTGTAATGGGACGAAATGAAGAGCATAATAAACTTTTGGACCCCATTTGGGGTATCTCCTGAACAAACACTTCTGATTTCTATATATTTCCCTCTACAATACACACTTATGAATTGATTTGTTACAAACTTGCATTTATCCATCCCAACTATTTTCATACAAGTTCAGGACCTATTCAATAAATCTTGGCTTTTTTTCAGAAAACTGCTGTGTTTGGTCCATTTTATAATGAACGCAAGGCAAATTTTAAAAAATAATTATAGGTGCTACCAACAAAGTTTTTGTTTCATTCAAAACATAAGTGAACCATTCAATACTAGATAAATTTCAAATGCAGCTATATAGTGATTTTTCTTTATAAATAGTTCATTTAAATGTTTTCAAAATGCATTTTAAAATATGTTTTTCACACTGGACTCTTATAATCCCAGAAGACTTAGATAGGATTAAATGTAGGTAATCACAGTAAGACTTCTAATACAATAATTATAGGCAGCCATTTGTTTACTCACATGTGCTGAATAAGAAAATCCACAAAGCAACCAAGAAAGCAAATACAGTCAACCCTCAACTTTTGTGTGAGTTAGGGGTACAAGATCCTTGAAAAAAATGGAAAAAATCACAAATATAGGCCTGCTATTTTTTTTTTAACTAGAGAGAACACTTCTCTAGGCACTTCTAGGTCCCCCACCACGATTCTGTGGTCAACTTCCAGCATAGAATAGTGCTAGAGGACCTAGAAATCCACAGAAAGAAAATATTTTTTTTCGACCACATGTAGGTCAGTAGTAGAGGTGGTAGCAAATACAGTAATCCATGAATAATCAAATCATAAATGCTTAACCCCCCAATTGTGGAAGGACAATTGTGTTTGAAAATTGCAAAAGATATGGTTCTCCCTACCCAAAATGCTCTAGTCAGGAGGCCGATATAATAATAATAATAATAATAATAATAATAATAATAATAATAATAATAATAATAATAATTTATATCCCGCCCCTCTGCAGAGCAATCGGGGCGGCTTACAACATTACAATTTCCATTAAACAAAACCCGAATCCCACCCATCCTTTAAGAAGTAAGGGTTCTTCTTATTCTAATATGGCAAATATTTGAATGGACAAACTGGGTAATGCGTTTTTTTGGTGAAGTTACTTAATTTTTTTGGTCAATTTAATTTTCAAAACTGCACTGATATTTGAATCTTAGGAAAACAAGCCATTTCTCTCTGGTTCTCACTGACTGCACTGCCAATTGCAAATGGGTACAAATGTGCTATGAAAATTTGCCCAGAAATGCGTGTCTCAGTTTTAAAAAAAACAACAACCTAGCATGGCGTTTCAAAAAGACATATGTTTTACTGGTAGGCTATTCCATAGTGACCAGTATAACATGCATCTATTTTCTTGGAGATGTTTTTTAACTGAAGATGGAGGGGGGGGGAGGAAATTCTGATTCATCACACATATCACACTTCTGATTGGTTTACTGACATGCAAAATGTTCTTTTGAAAAACTGTTGTTAGATGACACCATGGAAAATTATTTTAAAAATGATACAAAATGTGGCAACTATATATGAAAATGAAAAATTCATATAGAAAAATTAAAAGCGTGAAAATTTCAATGGATTTACCCTACTGCTTTGAAACATGAAGTAGTCAAGAATTTTCTCCTCATGTGCAAAAATTCATGTAAATTACTATACAGATCACTAGCTAACAAAGGAGGCCATGTCGTTCCTATAAAAGTAATAACAATGAAATAAACAATGTTTTATTTCACTCACTTCTAGAAAGGTAACAGTGCAATGAATGGGTGAATGAAATCTATAAAACAGTTAGTATGATACAGCTCCTCAATAATGCAATGCATATGGAGAGTGAGAGAATTGCAGGTAAATCTTTAGGGATGATTGCCTTGATTTTAATTATATCCTATTCAGAGAAGGTGTACTGTTAGGTGCATGCTCAGAATACTTGTTCACTTTCAGATAAGCAGAAGTAATTTTGCCTACTTTGTTAGCTATAGTATAATTTTTAAAAGCCCAGTCTTCAACAGTTTCATCTAGAAGCACCCTTAGGTCTGCATCTTTACAGTGCAATCACTATTTATGTGAGCATCCAGTGGTGGTTGCATTAAGTACACAGAGTGAGAAGTGAATATGATTGCAGTACAACGTACTGACAACACAGCATTAAGAAAAATATAGCAGTGTTCTGCTTCACATGTATACTTCTATGCAATATGAATCAATACCATTGACTTGATGGCAAATAATGACAACAACTATGAATCAACATGAAGGAATAAGTACCATCTTACTATGAGGAGTGGAAAGATGAATACTACTGTTCAGTAGCATGCTATAACAAAGCAAAGATTTGTTCAACAGAGAAATAATCTAGCCCTGTCAATATAAACAGTGCACCAAATTAATCAGGATTTTATATTTAAACCTGTTTCTAGTTCAGGCAGTACAAATGAAGATTATATTTAATAATAATAATAATAAATTTATTTCTATTCCGTCTTTTCCTAATGGGAATCAATGCGGATTACAACAGGTATATAAAACATAAACAGATTAAAATTAGTCAAAATTAAAAGGAGAATCCCCTACTCCAACCCCCCCCATAAACAAACTTTAAAACACAGCCAGTTAAAAGAGAATTAACCCAAACAAGAGTTAAAACAAAGAATTAATTGAATACGATAAAAAAATAAATACGATTCAAAATTCCAGTTTAGGGGGGAGAGAGGTGCGCTTTCTCAGAGGAGAAAAGTGGAGACCATGATATCAGTAGTATCAATAATGTTGATAAGGGGAAGCTAGACTAAAAGGCTAGTCGGGAAAGGGTTGCCGGAAGAGATCTGTTTTAATAGCCCTCTTAAAGGCTTCCAAGGTGGTGATCTGACAGATCTCGTCCAACAGGTCATTCCAGAGCCTGGGAGTGGCAGATGAAAAGGTCTCTGGGTCACTGTAAATAGTCTGGTCTTCTTTGACTGTAACAGATTCTTCCCAGAGGATCTAAGTGTGCGGGGTGGATTGTGTGGAAGGAGGTGCTACCGCAAGTAGTCTGGACCCAAGCCATGTAGGGTTTAAGGGTGATAAGCAACACCTTGTACCTTGCCCGGAAACTAACATGCAGCCAGTGAAGAGATTTTAGCACAGGTGTAATGTGGACAGCTCTCGAAGTGCCTGTGACCAATCTGGTTGCCATGTTTTGTACCAATTGAAGTTTCTGAACTTGGCACGAGGGTAGCCCCATATAGAGTGCATTACAGAAGTCGAGCCAAGAGGTTACCAGAGCATGTACTACTGTTTCTAGGTCACCCAGTTCCAGGAAGGGGCACAGTTGGCGTATCAGCCGAAGCTGATAACAAGCATTCCTGACCATCGTGTCTATCTGGGTGTCATCTGTAGAGACAAGTCAAGGAGTAACCCCAAGCTGCGAACACAGTCTTTCAGGAGAAGTGTGACCCCATCCACAACTGGTGCTTGTATTTCCATTCCCTGATTGGGGGTCCCTATAAGAAGTACTTCCATCTTACCTGGATTCAGTTTGAGTCGGTTTTCCCTCATCCAGACCATTACTGCCCCAAGATAGGCATTCAGAGGAGAGATGCCAACCTTAGTCACTGCATCGGTCCAAGACATAGGGCCTTTACAGACTGCCAGAAATAATTTAAAACTTGCAACTTTAATTGTCCTGGCTCAATGCTAAGGAATCATGGAATTGTAGTTTTTTCTGAGACATCAAGCCTTCTCTATCAGAGAGCTCTGGTGCCACAATAAACTACAGTTCCCATGATTCCTTAGCACTGAACCAAGACAGTTAAAGTGGCCTCAAGCTGCATTATTTCTGGCAGTCTGTAAAGGCCCATAGAGAAACATATTTGGGTGTCATCAGCATACTGATAACACCCTGCCCCATGTCTCTGGATGATCTCGCCCAGTGGCTTCATTTAATGTTAAATAGCATTGGGGACAGAATCGCACCTTGAGGGACACCTGATTTGAGCTCCCTCTTGGCTGAACAGCTGTCCCCAAGTAACACCATCTGGAACCCACCCGAGAGGTAGGACTGGAACCACTGCAAAGCAGTGCCCCCAATTCCTAACTCTTTCAGGCATTCCAGAACGATACCATGGTCGATATTTTTTGCATTAATTAAATCTCCCAAAGGCCCACAGTTTCTCTAACACTGTGATGTGTCACATTTAATGCTTAAATGAATACACAGGTACACATTAAGGTTGCAATCATAAACAGATTAGCTATAGTGTACCGGCCATTGAACATGACACATATGTCTGAGTAAACTTGGATAGGTTTCCCTATTTATTTATTTATTTATTTGGAGTATTTATACCCCGCATAAATCCACAAAGGCTCTCCGCATTCATCCACAAAGGCTCTCAGAGTGGCTTACAAATGGTTAGACAGTTCTCTGCCCTCAGGCTTACAATCTAAAAAGACATGACACAAAAGGAGAAGGGAATGGCAGTGGGGGAGGGGAAACCTATGCAGTATCATCCACAGTTCTTCTCTTTCTCTGAGGCCTGGATCATGGCTGATGGACTGGAGGCTGATGGACTCTCCTTCTTTTTCTTCCCTACCAGTGCTGATATGAAGATCTCTTTTACACATATACTTTGAATGAAATTTGTTGTTGTCAACTGCCTTCAGGTTGATCCCAACTCATGATCACCCTGTGGATGATACATATCCAAGATTCCCTGTTCTCTACTGCTCACTTAGGTCCTGCAAATTCATACCCATGACCTCCTTAATAGAGTATATAGCAATAGCAATAGCAAGTACATTTCTATATCACTTATCATTGAACTGGCATTCCCTTAGCGGTTTACAATCTTTAAGCCAATCGCCCCCAACAAGCTGGGTACTAATTTTAAACGTATTCCTCATTGACAAGGTTGTCAAGTTGTGTCCAACCATAGGGGGCAGTGGTCATCTCCATTACTGAGCCGAAGAGCCAGCATTGTCAGAGACTACTCTGTGATCATGTGGCCTACAAAAGGATGGAAGGCTGAATGGACCTTGGAGCCCTTCTCTAGGATTGAACTGACAATGTTGTGGCTGCAGTACCAGCATTTAACTACTGCACCACCAGGGCTCCTGTCAGTCTATCCATCTAGCATGTGGTCTTGCTCGCTTTCTACTTCCCTCCACCTTTCCTAGCATTATTGTCTTTTCTAGTGAGCCATGGCTTCTCATGACATGGCCAAAATGCCATAGCCTCAATTTGACCATCTTGGCTTCCAGGGAGATTTCAGGTTTGATCTGTTCAAGGACCCATGTATTTGCTATCCATGGTCCTTCCCTTCCCTTCCTCATGAAATATTAAAACATAATTGAACAGAGCTGCTCTCTTTTACACAGCAGAGTAATATTATATTGCCAAAAAGGAGGCAATGTGATGGCTTGCACTGCTCGTACTCTGCTGTAGGTGTTCAGGTGATGATGCAATGGATGGGATGGGATAGGATGGGAGGAAAGGGTGTTTTTGTATCACAGAGCAGCTGCTTGTAATATCTAGATGACTATAATAGGAACCCTGGTGGTGCAGTGTTTAAATGCCTGTACTGCAGCCACTTACTTACAAACCACAAAGTTGTGAGTTCAATACCAGCCAGGGACTCAGAGTCGACTCAGCCTGGCATCCTTCAGAGGTTGCTAAATTGAGTACCCAGCTTGTTGGAGGCAATCAGCTTACACATTGTAAACTGCTTAGGGAGTACTTAAGTGCACTTATAAGCGGTATAGAAATATACTTGCTATTGCTATTGCTAAAATAACTAAAAGGGAAACTTTTCAGCAACTTTGTGAAATACGTCAGCGTGGTACACTGGTTTGAGTGCCGGACTAGGACTCTAGATGGGAAGGGTTCAAATCCCCACTCAGCCATGGAAACCCATTAGATTACTATGGAAAAGTTACATTCTCTCAGACTCAGAAGAGGACAATGGCAAACTTTCTCTGAATCAGTCTTGCCAAGAAAACTGGCTACTCTAAGTCAGGAGGTGACTTGAAGGTGCAAAATAACAACTACCTTTTGAAGAACAGGAAAGTGAACTATTATCTTTAATTTTGCAGAAAAAAACTACAATGGCAACAAACTACTTTAGAGGTGGGCAAGATGAAAACAAAACAAAACAAAATAATTTAAAAATGTTCCAAGGTCTCCATAAAAGAAGAACCTATTTATCATCTCATTATTTAGCTGAAGGTTGATTCAAGTAGCCCAAGTGAATATATCACCAAATCCATATGTAAAAATATTATTAACATCCGGCTGAAACAGTTAAATCCATATTAATAAACTCAGTTTCTCAAGTTCCTAATTAATGCTTCCACTGTTCCAGAGAAAATCCTACTCCAGGAAATGCAAAGGATTTTGCTGCTACCAAAAGCTAGATATTCATAGATACTGAGATTATTGATCTACGGACAAAGTGGAGGTCTGAGGTCTGATAGAACCAATATACTACTTTAATTACCATGAAGCACTTGGAACTCAGAAAATGATTACATACTATTCTCAGCTGTAAATAATGGGCAGTGCTAGTAGACATTCTTCCCGTTTTTAAATGAAAATGTCTGAAATACTTTCTATGCAAACGAGTTCTTGAATTCTCCAATTTGCTGAACCTTTCAACTTATTAATTATTAATCTGTTGCAACAATTATAATTGAAACTGCTCTCTAATGGTCAAGCTCACTCTCACAGCAGGTTTGGTGCTCCAGTTCTTTATTGGCCCTTGAAACCCTTTTTGTTCATCATCACAGCTATCATGACTGTGATTCTATTATAGATAATTGGATAGAACATTACCAGTATCTCTTTTGGGGGCTTTACTCTCCCTTTGAATACATTTTATAGTTATCAGGACAGAGCTCTTCAAATGGGTTTGCCAGAAGAGAGAGGTAGTAACAAATTTCAAGTGTCAAGTTTTCAATGTTCAGCTTTAAGAAATGTTGTTTCCCCCCTCTCAAAATGCTCAAATTGGAGGGCTCTTCTTCAAATTTGATAAATTCAGCTGATAAATAATATGTCTATCAATTCCTGCACTTCATCATCAGAGACCAGAATGTGAAGGAAGCAGTAACCAGCCAGGTCTGAACAGGTATGAAGTATGTTTAAAACATTTAATCCATTTATTGTTGTCAACTGCACTCAAATTGACCCCAACTCATGGCAACCCTGTGGATGAGACATCTCCAAGATCCCCAATCCTCCACTGCTCTCTTTAGGTTCTGCAAATTAAGGCCCATGACCTCCCTGGTTAAGTCTAGACATTTGGCATGCAGTCTTCCTCTTTCTGCTACCTTCTACATTTCCTAGCATTGTCTTTTCTAATGACTCATAAAAGGGATGTGGTGGCTTAGTGGTTAAGATGCCAATTCTAGTGATCATAAGGTCAGAAGATTGGCAGTTCGAGACCCAAGTGCCACATCCCAGCTTCTGCCAACCTAGAAGTTCGAAAGCATGCAAATGCAAGTAGATAAATAGGTACCACTTTGGTGAAAAGGTAACAGCATTCTGTGCAGTCATGCTGGTCACATGACCACTGAAGTCATCTCTGGACAACGCTGGCTCTTTGGCATAGTAACAGAGATAAGAACCACCTCGTACAGTCAAGGGGAAACCATTACCTTTACCTTTAATGACTAAAACCTTCTCATGATATAGCTAAAGTATGATCGCTTCAGTTTCAACATCTTGGCTCCCAGAGAAAGTTCATGCTTGCTCTGTTCTAGGACCCATTTGTTTATCTTTTTGGTCATTTCATGGTATCCTCAGCAGTCTTCTCCAGCACCATATCTCAAATGAATCAATTTTCTCCCCATCTGCTTTCTTCACTATCCAACTCTCACATCCATAATGGTGATTGGGAATACAATGGTTTGGACTATTCTAACTTTAGTGCTCAATTGTATACCTTTACACTTTAGGATCTTATCTAGCTCTTTCATAGCAGCCCTTCCCACTTCTAGTCTTCTTCTGATTTCTTGGCTGCAGTCTCCATTCTGATCAATGTTTGATCCAAATGTATATAAACTCTTCAACTATTTCAGTTTCCTCATTATCTGCCCTGAAGCTGAACCTCTGTGGTCATTATTTTTGTTTTCTTTATAGTCAGCAGTAGTCCTGCCTTTACCCTTTAACCCCTACCCATCACTAATATTAAGATGCAGCTGCACTGGCAAGGATGTACATTTTATTACCCTATATATGAAAGGTTTAACATACTACAAATAAAAGTTCATAATAAAGACATGTATCCTAGAAATCATTTTGTGCAATATGATGCATCCCTTTATGGACCTTTAAGGAGAGGCTTATGGTAAGATTCTAGCAATCCTTTCCAGTCCGAATCTACAGGACATGACCATTTCAGATGTTCTGGATCATTACAGTAGTCATGTCCAGAAGAGAGCCAGTGTGGTATAGTGATTTGTGTGTTGCGAGTTGGGGTAACTTACCTAGTTTCAATAAGCACACAAAGAAGGGAATGCCTGTCCTTAGCATGGAAAGGCATAAGTCTAAAAAGAGTACATTCCTATTCATGTGGGACCTCTATGTGAGCAATGACAC
>CM034701.1:335708985-335739686 GCA_020142125.1 Phrynosoma platyrhinos
AAATAAAACAGAACTAGGGTAACTAGAGTAGATACTCAAACCCAGCCCAACACAGAGTTACCCTTTCATTTTTCAGTGTGTAAATCAAGGACAACCTCAAAAAGAAGTAAAAAAAGAGAAGCAAATTAAAAGCAGAAATATTAGCACCCTTTAAAAGGTTGCTAAAATGCAAGTTCTAGTTTCGGGGGGGGGATCATACAAACAACTTCATTGTAAGGATGTTTGCAAAGTAAAATTAATCATAAATTAAAATCTGCCTACAAAGTAATTTCACAGGCCTTGACAGCAAAATTAATTTAAATAAATATATACAGTAATATAATGTCTTTTTACAAAAACACTGCACATTAATTAGTCTATTATTTATTTAACCCATTATGACATTCCCAATCATTTACTAAAGAAATACATCTTAATTATGTCTCTTCTGCTGCTATTGGAAACAAATTTCTGACAGCACTTGTAAGCTTCATTTTAAACAGTGATTATATTGGGTGCAAAAATACTGAATTTATTTTTCAGTACACAAAAAATGAGTAATTCCATGCTATTTCTTTGAAATGTTATTCTGTATGAATGAGTGGCTGCCCAATTCCCATAGACCTATGTCAAGGCTGAAGTATTTGTGGTCTTCTGTATGTTGTTGGATTGCAACTTCCATCACCCACAGCCAGCATAGGCAATGGTGATAAATACCTGAAGCTGTAATGCAATGGCATCAGAAGAGTCACATGTTGCCACCCTGTTTTACATAGTTGTAGCATAGCAGGACCATTTGATCCCACACTTACAAGGGCAACTAAAGCAGCTTTGTAAAAAAAAAAAAACAAAAAAAACCCAACAACCAGTGGGACATTGACATCTTGGCCTATTGATCTTGATCAACATATGTTCAATGAATTATGACCTAGCAGTACTTTAGAAAGGAGCAATTTCTACACCACCTAACATGAATTTGTGCAGGGAAAAGAGAAGTAACAGGTTTAATAAGCACATATCTAAATATTTATTTAATTTATTGAAAATATTTCTGTACCACTTCCAGCCCACAAGGGCTCCTGAGGCAATGAATAAACAAAAAACAATTAAAACATTTTAAAACACATTAAAATCTCATGAAAGCAGTAAAAACAGTGCTATAGTCCAGTTTTAACACAGTTAAAATACCAATTTCAGACACTGAATGCCATGCAGAAGAGCATGGTTTTGGCTTTCTGCTGGAAGCTTAAAAGAGATGTGGCAACCCTAACTTCTTTGGTTACGGAGTTCCACAGGTGAGTCACTGCTACAAAGAAAGCCCTATTATGTGTACCCAACACCCTGAATTCATGAAATGTTGGGACATGCAACTTGGCCTCCTCTGAGGATCACAAACTTCTGGCATTCTTGTATGGGAGAAGACAGTCATTCAGATATCTTAACCCCAAATCATTTAGCACATTGTAGGTCAACAACAGCACCTTGAATTGAGCTTGGAAGCAAATTGGAAGCCAGTGTAGTTCTTGCAGGACTGGTGTTATATGCTCTCTAAAATGCACACCTGACACCAATTAATAAATAAACAAGATGACATCTGATTGGGAAATATATATTAATTTTAAAGGGTTTTTTAGGAACAAAAATAATCTGTGAAGTCATAACAATGTAAAGTAAATTGGTAATTGAAGCCCAGGGAATTGAAACCATGTTCTTAATATAAGTCATTGTATTACAAGGAATAGAATATTGCTTTTGATGTTGGAGAACCAGATTTCAATCCATGCCCAGCCATGAAACTGACAAGGAGGAGACAGAGAAGTCGCATTTTTGCAGCCCTTCACACTTCTCCTGAACATTTGAGCTTCTTGGAGTTTAGATTTCAGTCCAGAGGTTTTGTTGTGAACCAAAGCAAAGAAAGCCATGTCTGTCTCCTGAAGCTGGTCTTTCTTCTTACGGTTTAAGTCAAAAAAGAGAATATTGTACCAATACACAGAAGACAGAAGTTGGCATTGAAGTCAATCCCTCTTCAAACTTCTTAGAATGAATGCAGTTGCTTTCCTCATTGAATCTACAAACCATTACAGTAGATATGAGATACCTGTAAAGCGATTCGGCAATGGTAAGGACTATTAGTGACTAACACCCACTGTGGGTAAAGGGGAGAAAACTCTGCTAATTAGCATGTAAGGCATTTGTCTTTGCAGCATTTTTGATCTCAGTAAACTGTGCATACAATTAATGATGACACTGCTTTTTAAACCTTTGCAATGTTTATAGTCAGCCAAAGCAATTCAAAGATAATATGCATGCCTCATCCATAGGATTCTTCTTTGTGCTCACCAGGAGCTTCCCTGATTCCAATTCATAATGATAAGCAATCCAGGGTGCCAGGAAACAGAAGACAGCAGATTTAACTTTTTTTTAAAAAAAAACCCACACAGAAAGCACACAGATCTTCCATTACTTCAGTTTCTGCAGAATAGGGAGAACTACAAAATCAGTACAGACAAAGTCTCCCTTATCTGGAATTCAGAAATCCAAAACACTCCAAAATTCAAAATTATCCACATGGGTGGCTCAGACAGTGAAACATTTGCATTCTGATGGTTCATTGTACGCAACCTTTGTTTCAAGTACAACATTATTTAAAAATATTATGTATAAAATTACCTTAAGGCTATGTGCATAAGATATATACAAAACATAAATGAATTTCATGTTTAGACTTCGGTCCCATCTTCAAGATATCTCATTTTATACATGCAAATATTCCAAAATTCCCCAAAAACCAAAATTCAAAACACTTTTGGTCCCAAGCATTTTGGAGGAGGAAGACTCAACCTGTATCGTTTTATCTCAATATGGTGAGTTTGTGGCTTTTTGAGTTAACTTACAGATAAACCCTAAAGCTATCTTTTTCTGCCTAAGTAAAGAGCTTTTAAAATGCTAATGCTGCTGTTTTTGCCCTATAAGAAACTTCATGATCATCCCCATTTCCTATGTACAAAAGGGAATCATCATTATCTTCATCCTCACAAGGGATTTGTGAAAATGATGGCTGAGATTGTATATTACAGCCTACATTTTGTAACTTTACAATTCTGTAGCTACGTTGCAGAAATGCAACAAAATCTTGTTAGTGAATTACAAAGATGTGCATCTGGGCACAGGCAAAAGTGTTCCAATGTACATTGGCTGCTCCTGATAAGCATCCAACACCGCTGATGTGCATTGGGCACTTCCCATGCTCGTTGAGTACTTGTGATGCACAATGGGCACTTCTGATGAGCACTGGGTGCTCCCGGTGCACATTAGGCATTCCAGTTGTGCTCTAGCACTTCTTGACTGGTGTCTGAATGCACACTTTGAGTGTCCTGATATATATCAGTGCCCACTACACATCAGGGCCATTTTGCACCAGTCACTTCCCTGGCTACCACTGTACATTACGGTAGCTTCTAGGTGAATGGGGACAATGCAAAACTACTCAATTTTATTTCCATATGTACGTCCACTCACAAAGATGTAAGTCCCATGCTAAATTCCAACCCAAATTGTACTTTTCATGCTAAATGTCTTATGTGAGGTTTCAGGATAATACTAGAAGAAATGTTTTAGAAGGAAAAAGTTTCACTCCAAAAGCAAGAAGTAAACTGTTATCTCTAACTGTACATGCTTTGGGGAGAAAACCACAAAAGCAATGCATTTTAACAGCTGTAGTAGTAGCATCATAATGACAGCATCAGCTACAACTAGTGGGGGAGTTATAACAGAGGGAAAGGAGACAAATTCCACCTGATTGATTATCTGACCCAACAGAAGAGGAATGCCCTATGGAATTTCCAGTTTTTCTAAAAATGGAGTTTTCACGTGTTTTGAATGCAACATTGGAAATAAATAAATACACAAAAATATACTGAAATTAACCGAATGAAAGATCTTTGTGATGAACGCATAGTAAAGTGGAAAGCTGCCCCCTACACATCATATGAAACTTGTATGTAACAGTGCTGTGCAAACTATCTGAGTAGTGGATGGACATTTTTGGTCAACATGCCAGGCAGTGGTAGCGGAGAATGTGTGTTTAAATTATGTATTTTAAAGTATATATATTTACTGTTGTTATTGATTTTATTGTTATTTATTTTGTTGATTGTAATCCTGCAATGTATTTGTTTAATTTGTTAAATCTGCTGTAATATATAGTTGTTGATATTGTTTATTTTGTTAATTTGATGTAATTGTTAAATTGCTGTGACATATTGTTGTTAATTTGATGTGATATTCTGTTGTACACCGCCTCGATTGGCTCGCCAGAGAGGCGGTATATAAATAAATCGTATTATTATTATTATTATTATTATTATTATTATTAGCATATTTGTACCATATTATTTGTATTCCTGGAATCTCACCACAGAAAAGAAGCCAATGGCTCATGGACTAGCACTAGCCTGTGGACCACCACTTTGAGTAGCACTGGTCTAAGTTGATTGGCAGTAGCTCCTCAAGAGTCTCAGTCCTTCTCAGTAATCCCTACCCACAGATACCAGAGGCCAGTGAAATCTAGTAGGGAAGGGACAACTAGTTGCTTTTGTCAGTATAGTTAGCCCCAGGCTGTGTAAAATGTCTCGGGTACATGCAGAGGGTTAAAGAGGAAATGCTGACTCAGAGGAAGCTGATGCAACTTGAGCATGGAGATGAGTCATAGCAGGTCCAAACTGCACTGTCACTGTGGACTCATGACAGGGAGCTGATGAAACAATAACAGGGGGTTGGATCAGAATCCTAGCTAGAATTTGTGTATATAAGGAGAAATGCACCAGTGTACCATGTGGTGGTGTGGATATTGGTTGATGGTGGAGCATTTTGTCAGTTGGTGTAAATATTGCTGTATCATGTTTGTAAATACTTGCTGCAACGAAAAAGCCTCTTCAGAAGAACCAAGCAGTCATGAGTGACTTTCCAGACTTGGCAGTGGCATCTGTTTCCTAGCTGGCAGCCTTCAGCATATAGACTCAATTTTCCCTCTGCCCTAACAGCTTCTTTACAAGGGGAACTGTACTAGATCACATAAAAGTAGCAGTAGTATTACCATGTCATTAAAAAGACTCTCCGGCATTCAGAAATCTGAATATGTTTAGACCAGCTGCGTAAGTCTCTTTGCTGGGCAAGGTCCTTGTGCAGGTAGTTTCTGGTCAACTCAAGACATTCCTGATATTATTGATCCATGTGAGTTCTGGTTTGATGTTGAGTCTACTTTGGCAATCCTGTGCAATCATCTGGGCCAAGTGAGAGAGATGGGGAGTGTGTTCCCTACTGAGCAAGTGCCCCTCTTGATTTCTCAGCATATAGTAAGCTGCCTTGAGTCCCATTTTGGAAGAAATGAAGGATATAAATCAAATCAAATCAAATCAATCAATCAGCTGTATCCTTCTGAAGCAGGCTGCTTAAGATGGGGATTGGGGCAATGTTTTTGTCTCATTCTGCTCAGATAGTAGTGCTTAGGGAGTTTATTCTAGGTTGGATGAGAATGCATTATTTGTATATTTTAATACTGTATTGTTTTTAGATTAGTTTAAAGCATTTAATTTTGCTTATCAGTTTACACTGATTTTTTTCTTCATTAAACTGTATAAATAGTAAATTTCTATATCTGTATCATGTGTGGATGTTAACAAGGCCCCCCAAGAGTCCTCTGCTTTTTTATGGTAAGATATGGTGCATTTTTGTTCATCATCTTCATCTTCATCATCATCATTATAATCATCCCAATAATTAATTCAATAACTTGCATTTAATTACAATCATGTTTGAGATTTTATGTGCCATAAGGATGGTACAAGGCTTTGGATTCTTCTTTCTTTGAGTAAGAATTATGCATGCAGCATCAAGAAAGTCCCCTAAGCTTCAAAAGAACTATGCGATAGCACATGGATAGGAGTTAGTGGGGGAGAGGGAAAATGGGGGGTGGGGAGTGAGAACCATACAATTAATTGGTACATTGTACTATTTGTACTGTTTGAACCAGCATGGTATGGTGGTTTGAATGCTGGACTAGGACCCAGGAGACCAGAGTTCAAATCCCTTCTTGGCCATGGAAACCCATTCAGTGACCTTGGACAAGTCACATTCCTTCAGCCTAAGATGAAGAATATGGCAAATCCTCTATGAACAAATCTGGCCAAGAAAACCCTGCTATAGGTTTAACTTAGGGTCATCATAAGTCCCCCCCCCTTGATAACTTGAAGCCACACAACAACAACAACAACAACAACAACAATCGTACAATAATACTACTAACCCAGGAGTTAGCTCATCTTCTCTTCACCAACTTCTGCTGTTGTTGCTGCTATTGTCTGTTATTGTTTGCTCTGGCAAGATTATTTTAAATATGTTTTAATGTATATTTGGTTTAATATTTTTTTTAAGGGGCGGGTGGGTTTCAGGATTTTTGACTGTGTTTATATTGTATTTTTGACTGTGTTTATATTGTACTGTAACACATTTGAATGGTAATTTTAATGCTGTAAGCCTCCCCGATTGCTCTGCAGAGGGGCGGGATATAAATAAATTTTATTGTTATTGTTGTTGTTGTTATTATTATTATTATTATTATTATTATTATTATTGGTATTAACGTTAGTAATACTATTAATATAATTGTTTTCCACTGTTCACTGAAACAGTTTCTGTAAAATTTATCCAGATATCAAGAAAACTGGACAAGTGAGAAAGTGATAATATGTTATTACTTTCTCAAATAATCTTAAACTATTGTAGACATTTCAATTTCTCATTTTCCATTAGGCATTAAAACTTTGCAAATATTTAAAGAACTGACTTTTTCTTCTTCTTCTCTATCATTAAATATGAAATGCTTATTGTTTGGTACAAGCCTGCTCTAATTTGTTATATTTTCATATGAATGAAAATAATTTGCACATGATGATGTATTATATATATGATTTATAGAACATTATCTGATAATTTTGACATTCCTGTAGAAGAGAATAATAAATAAGGGATCAGTTCAATTAAGTGCAGTGACAAACAAAGCAACATCTTGGTATTGAGAGAATCTGAAAATAGCCCATAAACCTAATATTAAGAATGACAATAGGCATGAATTTCTATCTAGTGACCACAAAGCCAGGTCCCCATTTATGCTTCAGATAAAGAAGTTTCCTTTCACAGTTATACCATGTTAGAGAATTATAAAAGTTGCTTGAAATAGAAGTCCCTCTAGCCAATTCCTAGGTATTAACTGGCTTCACACAAGGTGAAAAGGAGGATAAATGACCACATTTATTCTTCATTTTGTGAAACAAATGCAATTGCCCAAATCACATGAGCACTCAATACCCCAGGCTTATTCTCTGTAAAAGACAGACATAAGATCCCAGAAAACCCCATCAGACCTTTAATATTTTTTTTCTTCTTCTGGGTTTGTATTTGATGTAACTCTTTGAAAGTAATTCAGAGTTTGGGAAATTCACTCTTTCAGATGACAGTTCACAAAATTCCCCAACCAGCATTCAAAGATCTGCCATGGGATCTCACACAGTATTTCCCTAAGCTTATTGAAATCTGCTTTCTTGAAGTCCATAGTGTTTCTCTAACTATGTTTGGTTTTCCCTTTCCTCCTTATAACAAATCCCAAGAGTACATGGTCACTCCCGCATAAGGATCCATCCCATTGACCAATTAATTGATTACGATCAATTTCAAAATAGGATTATTCCCTTGTTGCTTTCTCCATGTTTTGTACAAAATTGTCTGCAAGGTTAGTGAGGAATTTGCTAGAGTTTATGCTCCTGGCAGAGTGTGACTTCCAACAAATATCAGTGCTTAAAATCTCCCATGATTACTACATTTTTACTTTGGGAATATTTGGTCATTTCTTTTGGGAAGGCATCACCCAAGTTTTAAGTCTGGCTGGAATGCCTATAACAGATAGCCACAATAAGGTCACTTTTGTTTGTCTCCCTTTAATTTTTACCCAAAGTTTCTCAATCTTTCTTTAGAACAGGGTATACCCTTCCATTACAATATTCCAACCATGACATTCCTCCCACCAGGTTTTAATTATGCATATTAAATCATATTTGCTTTCCTGTGTTAGAACTTCATATTTATCTTGTTTATTTCTCATGCTCTGTGCCTTAGTGTAGAGACATCTAAGATTATGGGTCATTCTCTCCAGCTGATTCCTTTTTTTCCCCCTGTCCATGTTTGGATTCTTGTACTATTGGCCCAATTCCTCCTGTACCCTTGCGACTATTACTTCCAGTACTTGGTGTTCGCTTGCATTCTGGAATACTGTCTCCCTCTCCTATGTGACTCAATTTAAAGCCCTTCTGATCAGGTTTGTGAAACTCCCAGTAAATACATTCTTACCACCTGCTGTGAGGTCAACCCATCTCTTTCAAGAAATCCTTTTTCATGAAAGTACAGCCTGTGGTCCAAAAAGCCAAATCTTTTTCATTTATTTGCCTTTTTTGCATATCAATACTTTTTTGTTTGTTTGTTTTTGCATTAAGAACATTTTTTTTATAAGAAAATGTTATTTCTGCTATTGATGAGAGTGCTGCCATGAACAAACGATCTCATGGCAACAGACAGTTGAGCAGGAGTAAGGGACAAGATGTCTCAATGTGTCAAAAATGAGAGAATGAGAATATTTTCTAGATTCCTAGAGTGCATCTATTACATTCAACTTGCCATTTGTGCACTGTGTACTCAGATACTGCATGTGTATAAAAAAACCCAAAAGCAGAAGCCTTCTGATAAGATGCCCTAAGAAATAAATATCTGTTATTGCTGAGAGTATGCCTATGTCATTAAAAGTAGGAGCTAACAGTATAATGTGGAAGGCTTTACTAACAAAATACTGTATGTGGTACAACAAAAGTGTATGCTACCCAATCACACTGCTGATTTAATAATATAGATATTAGAATAGAATCTACTTCACCATAAAGTCTTGGCCTTTTACCATCTGGATCTGTATCATCTTTAAAGAACAAACCAGATTATCATAGCATTATCAGCATTGTTTTCCTCTTCACAATAAACCGAGAGCCACTTTTATGGCCAAACTATACAACTAAACAGCTATGCTCTTTAACTCTGTCCCTGAAGATGACTGTCATTACTGGCCACTAACATTAAATATTAATACAAATTGAACACTGAGGCAGGTTGAAGAAAAAGAACAATACACAGAGGCAATATGAGGGGGTTGATGAAATCTCTCAAGCTATAACGTAAAGGTCCCTTAACCAGAAAGAATGATTTCTCCAACATATTTTTGTTTGTTTGTTTGCTTGAAGGAATATGGAGAGGAACATTAAAAGATGTGCTGATTAGACAAAGTGCAACAAACCCATGCCTCAAATATGGCATTCATAGGTCTGGTTCTTAATCACAATAACTTACTATATAGACTCAACTATAAGTCAACCTCATGTGTAAGTCAAGGGCAGGTTTTGGAGCCAAAATTATGGATTTTGATATGACCCATAGATAAGTTGAGGGTAAAATTTAGGGTGCTGCATGATAGGATGGGCTCCTGTCACTAGTCCTAGCTTCTGCCAACCTAGCAGTTTGAAAGCATGCAAATGGCAGCGCAGTCACATGGCTGTGCCATGATTAAGGACAGGAGGATTTCTTACCTGCTTCCCCGTTGAGGGCTTGGAAGGCCACAGAATTCACTCCGCCAGAACAAAAACAGTGAAACTAGGGCTGGCCATGGTTGGCTCCAGGCCTGCCTTTTTCACATTCTCATCAGCCAATAGTCAGAGGAAGCCATCAATCACCCAGGGATTCAGGTCAGCTGAGGTAAAGGTGATTGACGGCCCCCTCTAACCAGTGGCTGACAAGAATGTGGGAGAGATGGATGTGAAGGTAGCCCAGCGAGCATCTCCTTGGCAACCGTGGTGGAGCCTAGTTCACTGTTTTTGTTCCGGTGGAGTTAATTCTGTGGCCTTCTCTTGTCCCTAATTCTCTTGTCCCTAATGGTGGTGTGGTCATGTGGACTTGAGCATCTGCAGATTTTGGTATCTGTGGCGGGGTCCAGAATGGATCCTCCGCAGATACCGAAGATTGGGGGCGGGCTTTTCAGTGGCTTCCCCTAGACTGTGGAACTCCCTTCCCATGGAGATCAGAATGGCCCTTGTTGTCCTTTTGACAACAGGTTAAAACCTTCTTATGTAAACAGGCTTTTAAAACAGAATGTTTTTAAAGGACCGGGTTCAGCTGTTGTATCACTTTAAAGAGCTTTAAACATTTTTATCTTTTTAAACTATATTTATTCTTTTAGTAATTAATCTATTTAATATTGTAATAATTTAGTTCTGTTTTAATGTACCACTTTTCTATGTTTTTAATTGTACTGTTCTTTTAATATTGTGAGCCACTTGGGTCTCAGTTCTGGGAAAAGAGCAGGATACAAATAAATATGGATATGAATATACTACTACTACTACTACTACTACTACTACTAACAACAACAAAACAAGACACAAAACTAAACATTATAAAACCATAAAAGCTATTGGTAAAAAAAAAGTAAGTGTGTGTGTGTGTGTGTGTGTGTAGAGTTATATAAATAAAGTTTCTCTGGTTTAAGAACTTAATTTATACTCACAATACTCATTATACATATAGAGAAATACTTTTGAACATACCCTAAGTCCTTCCTTGAGGCTAAAGGAAGAAGTTAAACATTGTTTCCTACACTCTCAGTTTGATCGACCTTCACCATCTTATTCTGTCCCATCTTGAAGTATTACAACCCTGAAGAGCCACTCATGTTTTAGTGTCATATATCAGAAATATGACCATACACCTGAATCTTTCACCATCTTATACCTTTTTATTTTCTCTTTGTATTTATTTCTACAAATATTTCCATTAACATTGGACTTGTTTAGTCTCAAAACAGTCCAAGTCTGGTTATCATATGTTTGTCTTGATAATTTAAATTTTAAGATTCCAGGCAATGGTTTGTATTTTGTTAAAATACCCCAAACTTTCTGTTGAGTGCCTAGTCACAATGAAAAATTACTAAACATTGTTATGACTGTTGGTCCTATTAAACATGGCATCTTTATAAAAAACTGTGATCAGTGGAATGTTTAGTGTGTGGATGTCAGAGGCTGGTGGATTCACATGATTTCAAGCTTGGAGGAGACACAAATCAGATGGGGAGCCAAGTCAAGAGACTCCCTTGGTTCTTCTTAGAAATTGCAGATTCTCTTTCAATCGTCAACTCCTTCCTTGAATATATTAAGAAAAAAAAGTTGATCTGAGTTCAGGGGCAATGACATATAAACAAACTCTTGGACTACACAAGATTCTGCTTTTCAGAGATGTCTGCTGCCAATCATTCTTAATGAAGTTAGGACAAACTAGGAATACAATTACCACCCAAAATCAGCTCTCAAGGCTTTCCAGAAACCAACATGCATTTACTCTTCAGTTCAGTTCCTGAATTGTAAGTGATCTTGTGCCTGTCAGGCAATAGTTTAAACAAAGTTCATAGTTGAAATTCTATCACAGTGGCCCTGTTTAGTCTCAAAGCAATCCAGGCCTGGTTCTCATATGATTATATACAGTCCACATAGTTTTATTTTGAGTCATGTGGGTAATATAATGTGGGAAATGTTCTGTATGGACAGCGAATTCTGATGATCGTGTGGTTCTCCCATTGTATTCACTCAATGTGGAAGGTTCATCACTTCATCCAGTACATTTAAACTTAAGGTACCATAAAAATTTCCTGATGTCAGGATGATAGGGGGTTTGGGGGGGATATCAAAGAGAGCCATTCTTTGATGCCATGTGGCCCAAGGTCCATTGTGCTGGGGATGGCAAGGTAGCAATCTGGTGCTTGGGGTAGATATAATTCTTCATTCCTGTTTTAGTTTAAGCTTTAACAGTTTGAAATTTTCCTGAGAAGAAAATAAATTTCTCCTCAAAGTGTCCATAAGGTAAAAAGTAAACCTGACAGTTTTTCTCTGATAAGCCAATTTTGCATGGGATGTTTAGCCTTGGAGAAACCTACATAGATGCAAGATACTGGGATTGGTGGCCTTCAGATTCCATCTAGCACAGGGGTAGGCAACCTTTCCCCTTTAAGGGCCGAGGGACTTCAGCTCCCAAAAGCCTCAGCCATGTTGGCCAATAGTCCCATTTTGGCCAATAGCTCCTGGGATTCTGGGAGCTGAAGTCCCTCGGCCCTTAAAGGGGAAAGGTTGCCTACCCCTGATCTAGCATTACAGCCAACGGGGCTTTATTATTAGCTATCGGCTTATTTTTTAAAAAATCTAATATGAATTTTAAAAACTTTAATTCAAAATCTTATTATTGTAGTACACTCATACAAGGGCCTGTTCTACTAGCAGTTGCATTTTTACCCAGGTTGCACTGTGCCCATGATTAAGTAAGACAGATCTGTCATCATTGGAAGAGAGAAAAAAACTGCGAGGAGATGGCGAGGTTCTTGTAGCATTCTAGGAAAGCTGGCTTGGAAAATTGCCTGTACCACAGCAAAAGTGATTTTCCAACTCAGCCTTCTTAGACAACCTTGAACTCTAACATTCCCCTTGAAACCCTGGCACTAGAAAAATGGAGTGCTTGGAGCTAGTAGCCCTTCTGAAAAGATCAGTGATTTTTCTGTCTTTGTCTCTTAGAGGCAGCTACACCTGAACCTTTATTTTCTTGCCACCTTGCCACTACCAGTGCCTATGCTGGTGGTTATACGAAGATAGGCATAACTATAGGATTCTGACTGTTGCATTTATTCTTTAAAGAAAGGCAGAGTACACCATTTTAAACAAACACACATGCATCACACACACACACACACACACACACACACACACACACACACACACACACACGAGGCTACCCCATCTGACATGGTTAGAACTGAAAATCTGGTCCAATGAAGATTTAGGGGTGAAGCAGATGGGCCAGAAGGAACAACCAGAGGCCGCTCCAGGACCGCAGCAACTGGACAGCCTGCTCCTGAAGTGAGCTGCCGCCATGGTCCCAAATGGGCTGCCAGCAGGAGCAAATTTAATCAACTCATTTTGACGATGGCTTCAGGCCACCTTAGGTGGTCTTGAAGTGGCTTCCAGCCACATTGGGGGCATGTCCCCAAAGCGGCTGGATGCTGCTCTATCTCGTCCATGTGTTCAGGCCTTAATGTACTTGAGTAGAAAGTATATTGCAGGGGTAGGCAATCTTTCCCCTTTAAGGGCTGAGGGACTTCAGCTCCCAGAAACCTCAGCCGTGTTGGCCAATAGTTCCATGTTGGCCAATAGCTCCTGGGATTCTGGGAGCTGAAGTCCCTCGGCCCTTAAAAGGGAAAGGTTGCCTACCCCTGGTATATTGATCTGGTACAGCATATGTAGATATTAGTTATATAGAGGCAACAGCTTCATCTTCCATTATGGATTTTTGTATATGGCAGTGGCATCACTAAGGGTGTGTGGGAGCTGCGGACCACACCAGGTGATACCCTAATGAGGGGTGATACCACTGGTCCTCAAATACCTACCTTTTGGCAGAAATGGGTTGTGGCATTAAACTGCTTACCTTTAAAATGCTTTAAGAGATGGTGCGAGTGGGGTGAACTTCAATGGAAGGAGAAAGGAGAATTTTTAAAAACCAGAATTTTTAAAAATTAAAATTTCAAATTTTGAAAATTTTAATTTACATTTTTTTTAAAAAAATCTTCTTTTAAAATTTTCTTTACAAACACCACATTTAAACCAGATCTTCACTTTTGTTGTTAACTGCCCTCAAGTTGAATTGAAATCATGGCAATCCTATGGATCAGGCATCTCCAAGACCTTCTGCCCTCCACTGCTCTGCTTATTTCCTGCAAACCCATACCCATGGCCTCCTTAATAGAGTCCATCCATCTAGCATGTGGCCCTCCTCTCTTCCTACTTCCCTCCAACTTTCCCAGCATTATTGTCTTTTCCAATGAATCCTCCCTTCTCATGATGTGTCTAAGTATAACAGCCTCAGTTTGGTCATCTTGGCTTCCAGGGAGATTTCCGGCTTGACTTGCTCTAGGACCTATTTGTTTGTTCTTTTGGCTGTCCATGGAATACTCAGCACTCTTCTTCAGCACCACATCTCAAATGAATTGATTTTTTCCTATGATGTTTCTTAGCTGTCCAGCTCTCACATCCATACATGGAAATAGGGAATACAATGGCTGGCATGATTGTAACTTTTGTGCTGAGTTGTGTATCTTTGCATTTTAGAATTTTTTCTAGTTCTTTCATAGCCACCCTCCCCATTCTTAATCGTCTTCTGTTTTCCTGACTGTAGTCCCCATTTCTATCAATGTTTGATCCCAGGTATGGGAATTCTTTTACTATTTCTATTTCTTCATTGTCTAGGTTGAACCTGTGACATGGTCATTATATTTGTTTCTTTATGTCCAACATTAAGTCTGACTTTGCACTTTCTTTTTTGATCTTCTTTAGTAGGTGTTCCAGGTCAGTGAAGATTTCTGCTAGTACTATGGTGTCATCTGCAGATATTAGATTGTTGATATTTCTTCTTATTTTAACTCCTCCTTCTTCTGTGTCCAAGCTTTTCTTATAATTTGATTGCAACAGTTCTGTTGGAGTATCATCTGTTCCTGGTGATTTGTTTTTCGCCATTTCTCTTATTGCACTTTCCACCTTTCTTTTCAGAATGTTCTACATATAAGTTTAACAAGTAAGGTGATAAGATGCAACCTTGTCTGTCTCTTTTGCTAATTGGGAACCATTCTGTTTCTCTGTGTTCTGTTCTGACAGTAGCCTCTTGTCCTGAGTATAGATTGCTCATCAGGACCAACAGATGTGTTGGCACTCCCATGTCTTTAAGGACATTCCATAGCTTTTCATGATCTATGCAGTCAAAGGCTTTGCTATAGTCTATAAAGCACATGCTGATTTTCTTTTGGAATTCCCTGGTGCACTCCATTAGCCATCATATGTTTGCAATGTGGTCCCTAGTGCCTCTTCCTTTCCTGAACCCTGCTTGAACCTCTAAGATTTCTTTCTCAATGTATGGTTGGAATCTATGTTGCAGAATTCTAAGTATGATTTTGCTTGCATGGGAGATCAGTGCTATGGTCTTATATTTGCTGCAGTCTTTTGTGTCTCTCTTTTTGTGGATGGGGATATATATTGACCTCTTCCAATCTGTTGGCCATCATTTTGTTTTCCATATTTTTTGACATATGTTGGTTAGCACTATAGTTGACTCTGTCAATGTGGACTGCGACAGTTCTGTTGGAGTATCATCTGTTCCTGGTGATTTGTTTTTTGCTATTTCTCTTATTGCAGTTTCCACCTTGCTTTTCAGAATTTGGGGTTCATTTTCATATGGCTCTTCATTCCATGTGTCCTTCATTTTGTCATCTCTTTTGTGTAATTCTTCTGTGTATTGCCTCCAATGTCTTTTTATTCCTTCCTGATCTTGAATCATGTTATTTTTATTGTCATACAGTGTCCCAGTCCTTGGTTTGATTTCCCAGATCTTGTGAAATAGATCTCTTGTTCTTCCCTTTTTGTTTTTGTCTCCTATTTCTCTGTATTGGTTCTTGTAGAAATTTTCTATCTTTCCGCATAAGCCATTGTATTGATGTTATAGTTTGCATACTATAAATATATATAAATACATTTTGACTGTGTGTATGATATTGTAATTTGAAGGTATAATTTTAATTTTGCTAGTTGTTTCTGTCACAACTATTAGCATTACATTCAGTGATATATATGAGAATTACAAGTAACACTACTGCAAAAAAGCATTACAAAAGATTCTGTAAGGTGTGAAATGGGAGGTTTACTGCACCGGACGACACAAACCCTAGTAACACCACTGGTATATGGTGCAACATTTCCTTCCCACCAGTCTTTCCAGGCTTTTCCCCACCTGTCAGCAGCATTTCATGGTAGTTATATTATCAGTGTTGACTGAATGAGATGCTATAGTTTATTTTGCACTGCCTACTTCAGTAATAATTCATGTTTGGACAATCTTTTTTTATTGCACATGGGCTGAAATGTCTTACTTGCATTCCACCTCTAAAAACCACCTTTGTGTAGAAAATATATATTTAAGGATGTAGAGAAGAGAAGAAGCTCCTTTTGACTCTTTCTTCTCTATACTGATAACATCTACAGAATTTCTAGCCATATTTTCATTAGGCTATGCTGCTTTTAAGTAGCTTCAAAGTAAAGTACATTCATTTATATACCGCTTCATACCGCGCTATGGGGTGTCTAAGCAGTTTACAACTGTAAGCTCATTGCCCCCCAACAGTTGGGTACTCATTTTAGCGACCTCGGAAGGATGCAGGCCTGAGTCTAGCCTGAGCCCTGGCTAGTATTGTACTCGCAACCTTGTGGTCTATGAGTGAGTGGCTGCAGTACAGGCATTTAACCACTGCGCCACTAGGGCTCCTCCGTTTTCTCAAACTTCGAGTCCATGTCCTTCGCCCATTCGTGGGCAGCAAATGGAGGGGGACAAAATGGGGCATATTTCAATGGAGCTTGAATATTTGTGAGCCGCCATTTTCACAAGCAGGTCCAGAATGAATCCCCTACAAATTGGGAGTGGCTACTGTATAATGGGAATGCAGGATAAGTATCAACCATGTCCCTTTGAGAGTGGCATCAGTTAACTCATCCCTAGCTGTACTCCTTCTATCAAGATTGGCTTTGTACTTTCTGCTGACCTTAGGAAAATGTAGAAATTCCATGTGCTAGTTATTAAATAGCTTGGTGTTAGATTAGTCCTGCTACCATGGAAATATGTTGGTGATGACCTAAAATTAGAAGCAAAGATGTAGATATTACCCAGAACTTTTAAAAATAATTACTGGAATAACAGATGTCTGATTCATCCCCTTGACCTGTTAGACTGTCACATCATGAAGTGAAAAATGATTTTTAAAATTAAACAAACAATGATCTTTTTCTTATCTCCACGATTTGATCGGTTCCAGCAAGGAAAGAAAACATATTTCATTCTAACGTGTTTCTACCAGATGTCTTGGAAGCATAACAAAGAATGACGTCTAACTTAGACAAACACTAAGTTAAGCCCACAGCTCAAATACTTGTGGGTAGACAACCAGAGATCTGCAACTAATCACTATCTTCAGGAAATTCTTTATAGAATAATTTTATTTCATTACCACTGCAAATTCCACCCCAGCTTGATGACCACTAAACACTTCTTTTCTCACTATATCTTATGAATATCATGCATGTTTACTAGGAAGATGGTTTGTTGATTATTTTAACACATAGTATGGCAAACAGGATGCCATTAAGCAAGTACAGTCCCCTTTTCTGTTAGCCATTTTTGTCCAAATGTCCTTAGTTACCACTGGCTGCTAAAGCATAGCTGCAAACAGAATGTTTTCGAATACAATTAGAGAAGACATCATCTGTGTTAGATAGAAATTATCTTGTCTCCAACTGAAGTGTGACTTTTGTGCAATTGTCTTGGTTTCAAGTACAACTGCCATCCCAGAAACATCCTAGAAGTACAATTCTGCTTTAAAACAAGGTGTGCATTCACTGCACTGATCATGGAAAGATCAGTGAATCCCAAAGAGGGCATTTTTGAGTGAGAGCAGGGCATGGGTAGCCTAAGATCTAGTAGGTCTGAAGCACCTTCATTCCTTAGAAAAATTCAGTTTCTTCCCATTTACATAAGACCTGTGCTGGGGTAACTAACCCATTCCTTTGGAACTAATGAAGGGAAACAGAAAAAGTAAGACAAAACTATATGAATTCAAGCCCATCCATTATGGAGTAGGATTTTGGAAATAAAAGATCTGCTGATTTCCACCACTCTTAGGATTGTATTGAAGACTCAATACTGTTGGAAACAATAGGTAGTGAATGGTGGTGTATCAGTATTTTAAGAATGTATTTTATTTATTTTTGTTTATTTAATTTTTATAGTGCCCTTCTCCAAGAAGGGGACCCAAGGTGGCTCACAAGATAAAAACGTTTTAAAAACTTTACAATAAGAATTTTAAAACAATTAAAATCACTTAGTTAAATAATATTAAAAACATAACTAAAACACACATTCCATATATTTAAAAACCTGCCTAAATAAAAATATTTTTGCTTGCCAGCGAGCAACATTGGTACTAGGCATGCAGAGATAAGATTGTTTTATGGCTGGCCTTTGTAGAATCACTTGAATAATTAATTGTTACTTTTTCAGATTAACATTTCTGTGTGCTCTTTGTAGACTGAAGCCTATTTCCCATTGAATGTTTCACATGCATACACTTTGTCTCTCTTCTCTGTGATGTTTATGATATCCTTATCCAACATGAAATGACTACAAATAAATATTATTGTTGTTAGAGATGCATCATTTTAAAATGACATATTTCTCTGTACTACACTCTTTCCTATGTGTTATTTTTGGGTTTATTTTAGAATTAGTTTAATGATAAAATGAATCAATAACTTGAAACTCCCCTTGAGGGGAAAAACTGCACTGGCCCTACTCCTGTTGAGATGCTCTTAAGTACTTCAGGATGTCTGTGCTAACTGTGCAAAATTAAAATAGTTCTGATTCACCACATTCACCTTTCCCCCTGCCCATCAGTTTTTACTGAAGTGCAAATATTTCATGTCGCTATCAACAAATCTACTACCTACTCTCCCCAGCACCTTTGACTTACAGACTTCTTCATGCTATACAAACCAGATCTGAGCAGATATTCTGTGTAGACAGTTTAACTCAGTAATAACAGCCAAGAGCAGGACAAACAAATGCTGCCTTAAGCAATCTGTTTCTGCTGCACTCTCTTTTAACTCTTAGAAATTAGTTGTAGGAATATATACAGGCAAGCATAGCTACAAATAGGACAGGGTCCCAGTAATCTGGCTTAAGTACAGGATATATGCAAGTTGGTGATCATTTATTTTTTGCAGTTCTGAGAATCCAAATTGTGGGGAGAAAAGTGTGAAATAAATAAATAAATACCAGGCAATAAGGCTAGGGATTCTGGATATTATATCCATACAGTAACATTTAAAAATACCCATACTATCATAACTAAGGATAGAAACAACAAAATGCAGGCATCTGATTAACATCTCCAATTGTTTTTCTCCTGTTTGGTTTGTAACATATTGCCTGATGAAGAAGCCAGTGGAGCTTCAAAAGCTTTCGAGATGTCTATTGTGCATTTCAATTGGCCAATAAAAGTATCACTGGTGGATTTTAGCTTGAATTTGTTAAATGGCCAACATAGCTGCATATTTTGTTATTTTGTTATGCTGCAGATACACCTTTCTGCTAGAGGTGGTATTTTTAATATGCTTAGGTAAAATATTTGTTGTTGTTATCGGCCTTCATGTCGAGGAGCCTGGCAAGCTGCCTCGATTTACTGTTCCAAATTGTGTCCGCTGCCTTGTTGTTTTATATTGTTTTAAAGTTTGTATTGGTTTTTAATAGACTATTAGTTTAATTCAGTTTTAAGGGGTGGGAGGGTTAGGGGATTGGGATTGTCTGTTTTTAACTCTTTATGTTTTAATTATGTTGTAACCCGCCTCGATTGCTTAGCAGAGGGGTGGGCTATAAATAAAAATTATTGTTGTTGTTGTTGTTATTGTTATTATTATCTCGACCCATGGCAACCCTATGGATGAGACATCTCCAGGGCCCCCTGTCCTCTACTGCTCTGCCCAGCTCCTTAAAACTCGTGGTTTCTTTAATAAAGTCCATCCAGCTAGCATGTGGACTTCCTCTCTTCCTACTTCCCTCCACCTTTCCTAACATTATTATCCTAACATTATTATCTTTTCCAGCAATTCATGCCTTTTCATGATGTGTCCAAGCTATGACAGTCTAAGTCTTGTCATCTTGGCTTCTAGGGATATCTCTGGCTTGATCGGTTCTAGGACCCATTTGCTTGTCCTTTTGGCTGTCCATGGGATCCTTCTCCAACACCACATCTCAAATGCGTTGATTTTTCTCCTATCTTCTTTCTTGAGTATCCAGCTCTCACATCCATACATGGTAATAGGGAATATGATGGCTTGTATGATTCTGACTTTTGTGCTGAGTTGTATGTCTTTGCATTTTAGGATCTTTTCTAGTTCTTTCATAGCCACCCTCCCCATTCTTAATCTCCTGATTTCCTGGCTGTAGTCTCCGTTCTGATTAATGTTTGATCCCAAATATGATAACTCTTTTACTATTTCTATTTCCTCATTGTCTAGTTTGAACATGTATAAGTACTCTGTGGTCATTATTTTTGTTTTATGTTCAACAGTAAGCCTGCCTTTGCAGTTTCTTCTTTGATCTTCCTTAGTAGTTATTCCAGGTCTGTGAGGTTTTCTGATAGTATTATGGTATCATCAGCATATCTCAGATAGTTGATATTTCTTCCTCCTATTTTCACTCCTCCTTCTTCTGTGTCCAATCCTGCTTTCCTTACAATATGTTCTGCATATAAGTTGTCTGCAACTCTCAATCAGCTCCAGATGTTTCAAACCTCAAATCACTTTCCTTAATTTTTTGTCCTTTTCTCTGTTTCTTTCCCTTCACGTTGTCTTTGGGCTTCTTAACTTTTCAATTTCTCCCTTTATTTGGTGGTGTCTTTCTGTTTTTCCATACATCTGTTTACTCCCTCTTACTCCGATCTCTGCAACTTTGTAACAGCTTTTCCACTTCACTGACTCGGCTATATGCTTTTGTCTTTTCTTACTTTGCATTTACACTTCTCTGTCAGGAATCTTCTCTTCTTTTGTTATAGAAAACCAGCTCACTAGGAAATCCAGTGATAAGAGTAACCATATGTGTCTCTTATAACTTCTATCTTCTTATTTCCACCTATTTTTTTGTGTGAACGTCTTCTCTCACTGTGCTAAAGCACAATGTTTGCAATATTGGCCGTGAGAACTCTGTGGTTGGGCTGCTAGTTGTCTTCCTGTGATTGTGAGTAGATTGCTAGCAAACTCCAGCGTGGATGACCTTCCACAGCCCCAGTGGACCCCCAACGAGTTCTTTCTCTTACCCCCTCTTATTGGAGGGGGCTAGGAGCAATTTCCAGCTCTGAAATATTGTTTTTGCTCCCCCAAGCCCAATATTGCAGGAGGTTGGCATCAGAACTAGTCCTCACCTCGACCTCCTTGCTCAATGTTCCCACTGAAAGTCCATTCCATAGCCTTTCATGATCTATGCAGTCAAAGTTTTTGCTGTAGTCTGTAAAGCACATGCTGATTTACTTTTGGAACTCCATGCTACACTTCATTAGCCATCATATATTTGCAATGTGATCCCTGGTGTTCCTTTCTTGAAACCTGCTTGGGCCTCTGGGATTTCTCTCTCCATGTATGGTTGGAGCCTATGTTGCAGAATTTTGAGCATGGTTTTGTTTGCATGGGAGATTATTGCCATGGTTCTATAGCTGCTGCAGTCTCTTGTGTCTCTTTTTTGTGGATGGGGATATATATTGATCGCTTCCAATCTGTTAGCCATTGTTTTGTTTTCCATATCTGTTAACATATGTTGGTTAGCACTAGAGTTGACTCTGTCAATGTGGATTGCAACAGAATTTGGGGTTCATCTTCATATGGCTCTTTGCTCCATGTGTCTGTCCTTCATTTTGTCATCTCTTTTGTATAGTTCTTCTGTGTATTGCATCCATCATCTTTTTATTTCTTCCTGGACTTGAATTATGTTATTTTTACTGTCGTAGAGAGTTCCGGTCCTTGGTTTGAATTTTCCCTTGATTTCTCCAATCTTGTGGAATAGGTCTCTCATTCTTCCCTTTTTGTTGTCATCTTCTATTTCTCTACATTTGTCATTGTAGTAATTTTTCATATCTTTGCACATTAGCCATTGTACTATTGCATTCATGGTTCTTAGTTTATTCCTATCTCCTTTTCGTTTTGTTTCTCTTCTTTCCTTTATTGCTTGTAGCGTTTCATCTGTCATCCATGGTAAAGTATGCTTTCTAATTATTATGCATAAACGTAGTGATGATTTCCAAGCTCTTTTTGCCTTCATCCCTATGGTTCAGGGAGACTTATAGCTGAAACACAGATCGTTTAAGAGGTCTGTCAATCAACCCTCTTCTTCTGGGAATATGATAGAGACAATTCCTCTTCAGCTTGATTCTGTGACTCAAAAGAATGAAATTTAGTTCTGGCCAGGGAGGGCAGGGTCTGTTCAGGCTTATCACAAGCTCTTGCTACTTCTGTGAACTCCTAGCTCATGACTATGTCTGTACTAGTGGTGTCCCATAGTTTTGCAGTTTAACCTCAACAAGGCCTAAGAAAAATGGAGGAAGAGATTAACCACTGCAGAGCTATCTTTGTCTTGTATTTGTAGTCCATACTCAATAATGGATACTAAATACTTCCTTATTATTTAAATGGTTTTGTGTCCTTTATTTGAATATTTTTTGCCACTTGGATAAAATGGGAGCACCTTCATAGGTCATTTGATAATAAGAACAATCAGAAAAAATCTGAATCAAGTTTTTCACCATTTGGTCATTCTCCAAGGTAGCTCCCTGTTGACAACTTCTGATCGTGGCCAAGAGCTTTGGAGACATTTTCTCTTCCTTGACAACAGGGCTTTGCAGATCAGCACAAAGGGCCAGCCTGGGAGTGGAGCTGGGGTGGGGCAACCACACATCAGCCATCCCAAATGGAATGGAAGAGAGGTAGTTTTCATGAATACCCCTCCCTTCTATGTCCCTCCCACTCTTCGAGAGCACACCAACCAACCAGATTTTCAGAGGCCACAAGGACTGGAGGAAGATGTGCAAATTAGCAACAGTTGACTGCCTAACAGACTGAAGGTCCCTTTGAGTTGAACTCTAATCATGGGATTATCCTGCCAGAAGAAGCAAATTAAAGAGCCAAGCCATGTATTTGATCTGCTCCTCCCAAAGGAAGCGTAACTGATGAAACCTGGGGTTGCCACTTGATTGATTTTAAATTGTCATGAGCACCTTTTCCATTTTTTTGTTCAAGATTGTGTTTGATAAGGGCCCTACAAATTGTTCCTAAAATAAAATCTCACCACTTTATATTAATATAGTTTCCTTCTTTGTTTAGCCACCCATTTCTTTGGATTGGCCAGGTATTGAGATATGTCTTCAGATAATCTTAGGGAATGCCCTTCCCATTGACAAGTCAAAATGATTGCAATGCTGTGATGCAGATTCTGCAGTGGTTATTCTACAAATCATTTGGGGTGCAGGAGGGTTTATTTACCAGTTACCCCTCCCTCAGGTCCTATGTCCCTCCAAATGCAACTTTTCCATACATTTGGCAAGTCAAATTAGTCCTGCAAATGTTTAAAGCACTCTTAAAACAATAGACAATGTCAAATATTGATATGCTTATGCTAACATTCTCATGAGCAACAATATTTTCAAAAATATATTTTTAACAGTACCATTAAGTCTACAGGATCAGAATGTTCCTATAATTAAAAATCCAATCCTAAATAAATTTCACTAAATTGAACAAAATTTAGACACATATGCACACAGTTTCTTTATACACACACTGATTATGGTTCTATTAAATTTGGTCACCAGAGGGAAGAGAGAGGGTTCCATTCTTTTCTACAGTGCCACAAAAATCCATTGTTGCCTTCACCAGGCTGCAAACCCCTTGCTTTTTTTGTATTGAACTAAATAGGAGCTACTGAAAAATTAGCCACCCACTGTCAACATGTACATCTGAGTAGTCCTGCTATTCTTGTAATTTTGAGCATGGACGCTTTTGTATATAGAAAATAGCTGTCAATTCGAGTAGTTTCTGACTTGGTTGATTAGGGAAAATGGATTTTCAATATGTTCAGGTTTGTAGGAATCAAGTACTCTTTCAAAACATGAATGAATTTTAGGTCTAAAACATACTACAGAAATAATCCAGGCTGGCTCAATGCTAGGGAATTCTGGGAACTGTAGTTTTGTGAGACATTTAGCCTTCTCTGCCAGAGACCTTTGGTGCTACAACAAGCTACAGTTCCCAGGATTCCCTAGCACTCAGCCACAACAGTGAAAGCAGTCTCAAACTAGATTATTTCTGCAGTCTGTTTTAGAGTAGACCATAGATGATATAAGGCTTTATTAACATTCCAAGAATCTCCTTCATTATTTTCAAAATATTTTTAACAGTGGCACTGCATCCTGGTGGCACAGTGGTTAAATGCCTGTACTGCAGCCACTCATTCACAAACTACAAGATTGTGAGTTCAATACCAGCCAGGGCTCAGGCTCGACTCAGGCTTGCATCCTTTTGAGGTCGCTAAAATGAGTACCCAGCTTGTTGGGGGCAATTAGCTTACAAATTGTAAACTGCTTAGAGGCCGCATCACATGGTATGAAGTGGTATATAAATGAAACTGCTATTACTATTGCATATAAAATTGAAGAAATATGAAGTTTATTGAAGTTTTATTGTCATGATAATGTAGTCATTTCTAAGCCACATCAAGCTCGCACCTCATGTTTTTTGGATTTAATATCGACATTAGGAGTACTGGTCAATACAGTGCTGTAGTAAGAAAAACAGTGTTACTTAGCATGATACATACCAAAATCTAAAAACTGATTTTCAGAAACCAGTGCCACAAGCCATAATCATTATCTCTTATCTCAGGGTTTATATCTATAATTGATCATTTTTCTGGATGAAGTTTTGTTTTGTTCTGGATGAAGTATTGCTGTTGTTAACTTCTTCAATTTCTTCATTAACCCTAAGAAGAACGTATCATAGGGTTTTCTTGGCAAGATTTATTCAGAGGGGGGTTTGCCTTTGCCTTCATCTGAGGCTGAGAGTATGTGACTTGCTCAAGATCACCCACTCGGTTTCCCCCTAAACAAAGATTTTAGCTCTGTTCTCCAGAGTCATACTCCAAAGCTTAAACCACTACACCACACTGTCACTTTTTTTAAGAGTATGTAAATTGAGATTTCAAATCCCTGATAAGAAGACAGCAGAGTATAAAGCATTGGTTTGAGAAGAATCGACTGCTCTCATTGGTAAGAAAAATCTATAAACAACTCCCTTTACATCCCAGTTCTACAAGCATCCATCCATTTGACCTACAGCATGATTATGTATTGAATTATTCTAACTTGCTTTGTTACCTAGAAGTAGAGGGTCTATTACAACAGTTTGTAATGCTTTGTTACCTAGAAGTAGAGGGTCTATTACAACATACAGTCCACCCACCCCATATGTGGACTGGCCATATGTGAACAGCAAGCCAAGGGGGACAAAATGGCATGTGTGCCTGAGGCGCGCACACAATGCCATGCACAAGAGCATGCCACCATTAAAATCAACAGGACTTGATGTCCTACGTTTTTTTCCATATGCAGGGGGTCCAGAACAGATCCCCCACATATACAAAGGGCCCACTGTGCCAGACGCAACAAAAAAATGTCTTCATGGAAGAAGCCATATGTTTAGTCCCTTTCATACCTTACCGTGTACCAACCACAATTGTTTATTTGCTACTAAACACTTATGTGTAATACCACCACATCACCTGCAGTAATCTCTCCAGTAACATGGCTGTCAGATACCACTTTGAAATGATTCACAGCAGCAGCACCACCAGTGTTGTGATCCTGTACTTCATGCCAAGATCCTCTTATTTCATTACTGGCACACTTATCAATTAGGTATTTATCTTTTTTGGAATCTGTGCACATGGAACTACTGAGGGAGGGGAAGATGGCTAACTCCAGATATCCAATAATCATTATGTCCATGACCTGGTTCCTGATATATTTCCAGATATTTGGAGATGTAGTTCTAGTATTACCATGAACATAATAGTTCACAAGAAATGACTACAGTGGCTTTGGAAATATATTCAAGGGGAAATCAGATCTGAATCACCAGATAAAACTACTCAGCTAAAAACCAGAAAAAAATAAGAGTAATACCAGTGTTACTGGCCATAGTATAAATATGACTTCAAGCTACAAATGCCTTAAGGTTTTATTCAAGATATATTCAGTGTGAAAATGTTCATTTTACTGGAACGAATATTTATGCATTATGGCAAACAAGGCTTGTTATTTAGCGATATGCCCTTTAGCAGAAATATTACCCAAGAAACTACACATCTAGCAATCCAAGTATCCATAGTAACAGCCTGTATAGCAATTGAACTTTACTATTTATCCATTTTAAAATTATTCTCAGATAGAACTGCTACAGATTTGAATTAATCCATATCTGAGCTACTCATTCCTTGATTTGAATGAATAAAAATGTTTATCCCAATTAGCACTGAGGAAATGATTTGCACTAAATAATTTACCTGACACACTCAACTTTTAATTTTTGTGTGCAGACCAAATGCTTGCAGGCTAGGAATTCTTGAGGCATATTCAAGATAACTGCTTATCATAGTTATATTTTTTAAAATCTACCAATCAACCTTGTTGTTTATGAGAAGATTCAAAACTACTAAACAAGAGCCAGTTTTGCAACCAATTAAAATTCATGTGTTTATTCATTTCACTTGCAGCAAATTTCTCCTTCCTTCAATAAACCAAACTTATATTTAAAGAAAATACTATTCTTATGTATTCAAAAAGCTCTAGGCACAGAATTTCTCCCTAATCTTACCTAGACATAAAGCACTACAGACATAAAATGGATCAATCAACCTGCACACAGTATTTTCTTTTCATTTATTTAATAAATGAAATATTATTAGTTGCTCCTTACATTAAGTTCTCAAAACAACTTCCAAAATGTAACAATGGAATGGTTCACAGAAAAAGTAAGTTACAAAAGAATAAAATGGCAATATGAAAACATGGGCACTAAAAAGGCTTAGGCAAATACATAGAATTTAGTGCTGACCAGAATGCAATGATGCTGCCAGGGGAATCCCTCTGGAGAGAAAATCCCAAGGACCTGGGGTGCCACAACTTCAAGGGCTCAGTCTCAAGTTATTCGGAGAAGTGGATCTTCCAAAAGCATCCAGGCTTAAGTCCTCTTTAGAAATTTATCAGCTCTTTGAATTATATCTGGATATAGTGTAGGTATATGTAGACTGCCAACATGTGTTTAATGTATTCCCACAGTAACAGTTTATATATAACTTTGCTACCTTTTGTTGTTGTTGCATCAGTTATCGTTTCCAAACAGGCCTTAAAAGGTGCCCCCAAGTATAGCAAGCTACTACAATCTAAATGAAATGGCTGGTGGCTCCCCTGTCAATGGGGCATTGAGTCCACCTCAGGCTTTAGTCCAAACCAGTGATTCCCAAGCTTTGTTCCTCCAGATATTTTGGACGTCGGCTCCTTAGACCAAGCTGGCTGGGGATTCTGAGAGGTGAAATCCAAAGCACTTGGAGGTCCAAAGTTTGGGAATCTCTGGTCTAAACATTAAAAGAACTATCCAAAATACTGCAACAATTTGGGGGAAGGGGTTCAGTATCCCAAGTAGCTCCTTAAAAAATCTAGTCCACCTCCTCCCCATAGAGGTGTATGGGGAGGTGTACAATGAGAACACTGTTCCTCTTCAGTAGGAATTCTGCCCTCAATGCAGTTTTCCTTCAGGACCCAAATTTCTAGCATTGCAGTAACTGAAGACTTCAGTGGAACATTTAGAAATACAGTTTAGGCATCCAGAGAAAAGGAGCAGGCAAAGGTACTATGGAAATGCCAACACAGAAGATCTATGATTTCTAGGCTGAAATATTTTCATGGTCTCATTCTCTACAATGCTAGAAATGTAGCAGCTATGGGAAAATTTCATTTTGGCAGGGACAGAATTCTTATTTGAGGGGGGCAATGGACTCATTTGTCCCCCATGACTACACCCCTGGGTATTTCCTTTGTACTCCCCTAAATATTTTTTTCCACAGTTAAGCTACATATATTGAATTTCAAAGGACTGAGAAAGAAAAATCAAGGCCAAAGTGAAACACTTATCACAAAGATTTGTTAGCTACAAACAATATCTTTCAGGGGGCCCTATTCCAGTGGCCATTTGAGAACTAATTGTCTTACATGTAAAGGTTTTCTGTGTTAGTCTTCTACACTATTTTTATTCTGTGTTTGGCATCCTATTATGTATTCATGTCATCATAAACTGACTAAAGATCATGTATAGGTGTATTGTGATGTTGAACCATGCTAGTGCCCTATGAGGAACAACATAGGGATCTAGGTATGTTTAGCCTGGAGAAGAGATGGTTAAGAGGTGATATGATAGCCCTGTTTAAATATTTGAAGGGTTGTCATATTGAGGAGGGAGCAAGATTGTTTTCTGCTGCTCCAGAGAATAGGACCCAGAACAATGGATGCAAGCTGCAGGAAGAGATTCTACTTCAACATTAGGAGGAACTTGCTGACAGTAAGAGTTGTTCGACAGTGGAACACACTCCTTTGGAGAGTGGTGGAATTTCCTTCTTTGGAGGTCTTTAAACAGAGTCTGGATGGCCAGCTATTGGGAATGTTTGATTGAGAGTTCCTGCAAGCTTCTTCCTCCAAACCCTGAAAAGTAACCTTTTCCATCATGGCTTGTTTAATCCTCATATCCCTACCTCTTGTATAAACAATTATTTAACTGCAATCTTTTTCTGTTATGCTTGCTTCTGCTTCCCTGCACTATCTCTTTTGTGTTACTTGTGATCTTTCTCGATCATCTTTTGACTATGTTTCTCTAAAGCACAGCATAATGCCAGCAGCATAATTAATTTTAAAAAATTAATGTCATGGTGAAGTAATTGTGGCACAGCCAGCAAATTACTAGCTTGTATTATGTCAGATTGTGTATAAGAGCTCATGCTAGTTGAGAATATAGTTAACCCTTGTTAATAGCTAAGAAATTAATTAAAATTTATTTTCTTTAAAGTGAACGCAACTTATACTGGAATAGTTTGTTTGCACCTCCTTTTAGTTTCTTTGGGGGGGGGGATGCAGACCGGCACTTTAGGCCAGCCTGGGGGTGGAGTTGGGACGAGGCCAGAGTGCCCTCTTGCATACACGCTGCACCAATGAGGTGCAAAAGAGCCGTGGCGGCGGCTCAAAGGGCAGTTTTTTGCCACCCCAAAAAGGCGCAGCATTTGCCCACTCTTTTGGAGGCAGCAAAAAGGAGGATTGGGGCTGCGGCGTGTGGTGGTCATGGCCCTAATCCCACCCCTTATGAGGTGTCTGCATCGGCCCCTAGTTTCTTCAACCCTGAGTTAAAATGAATACAAATTAGCTTTTATCTGGAAAAAAAAAAGGAACAATGAAATAAGTGTCCTTGATAATCTCTGATGTCCCTGGTCAAAGTAAAAGGCTGGTACTTTGAGAAGTCAAAGACAAAATATTTAAAAGGAAGCAGTTGTATCCATACAAAAATTGTGCTTATCTTGACTTAAATCCTATTGGTAGTCTCAATTACAGTACGCCCATTGAAACTACTGTTGCTTGCTGAGTTAAAGCTTGTACAAATTCCATCAATTCAAAGTAGTTCAAAGTTGGGTCTACCAATGGGATTCAGGGCAGGAGTTTATCACATAAGCCCCTTTCTCACCATGATGGCGCCAATAAGGGGTACCGGATACATACTGGATTTGAAGCATTCCCTTTTCACACATCTTCACATCTTCTGCAATCCTCCCTATCCAGTGTGCCTTTCAGGGTTAATTATTTATTTATTATTTTTTACATCAGTCATGCAGTTCTGGAGGTATGCTAGTATGATTAATTTTAAAAGGAAAGGAAAGGGAAAAAAGGGGGGAAGCCTGCTTGGGAATAGCAAGGGGGGGACAGGGGGAGAGTCACTGACATCACATAAGTGCCCAGTACTGGAACTGCCATCGATGAATTTATCACTCCTGAAGACTAATGGGACAGCTGCACATTTGGGGGCTTACAGATGAGTTTTTCCCATCAAGGACAAAACACACTCTAACCACACTTGGATGGTAAGGCCAGATATGGAGACAGCAACTTGTGGTTTCACCAAAGGTGCGACTTTGAGCTAAATGTGGTTTAAAAGCCATGTGTGATAAAGTCCTATGTATCATTGAGGTTCTTGACCTGCTATCCAAAAAGTCTTTTAAAATGATTGGTTTCTTGCTTGATGTTTTTGTCCCTTGTCCTGCTAGACTTTATCCATGAGGTACTAATAAACAGGCAAATCTATAAATCAGTTCAACACTTTTCAAATAATGCCGGTGTCCCTCTTTGGGTTCTCAGATCTGTACCGATCATTTATAAACCTTGTTGGTGTTGTTTTTATTTTGACTACAAACAACGATTTATAGCTATTACTTCTATTTCATAGTTGTCTATTATGCTTTTATTTATTTTTTTTTGTTTTAATTCCAAAATACAGTAAAATACAAGAACATAGTATACAAATAAGAGGGATGGCAGGAAGGGAAGAAAAAACAAAACTGCAGAGTTAAATATGGAGATCATAATATATCTGACAAGAGAAGATGAAGGGGCAAATACATGTAAATTAAAATGTATATAAATGTATATATAAAATGAACTATGAGCAAAATGCAATTCAATGGATCAGAGTAACAGCTAAGATTGTAGCATATGTTCCGAAAGAGTTACTTTGGTAGCTTTCTATTTTTTGTATTAATGAGCTCAAATGAAGTTACCGTATTTTTCGGCATATAAGATGCTCCGGCATATAAGATGCACC
>CM034701.1:335764811-335782174 GCA_020142125.1 Phrynosoma platyrhinos
GGAGATCAAGACCTGGGCAGGTGTTATTCAGCCAGGTAAGGAGGAATAAAATCACTTATGTATCCTTCATTTGAGTTTTTGGCTCTTTAAGAGATGAGCAGAAATCCAAAATTGCTTAATCTACTGACCTTTCAGTTCTTTGCATCAGATCGCTATTTTTGATCTTGAAAGTTGGGTGAAATTCACTCCATTTAATTGGTAAAAGCTGAGATCCTGTCCTGCCCAAGTTTTATGCATCCACCATGATCAATGGCTAACCACGCCCCCAACCCTGAAGTTTCTTGAGGGCATAGGCAAAGAAAGAAATAATCTTACTGCTGGTTTGCAATTAACAAACACTCAACCTTGAAGTGAAGTAGCAAAAGTGGCTGAAGAATCTGATACTTTGTTAGATGGCTGTGTCTACAAAGGGAGAGCCCTTAGGAAGGAGGAAAGACATACCTCCTTCTGCATAACCTGCTTAGAAAATTTGTGAGTGGGACAAACACAAATAATGCTGAAGAAGAACCAGTCTTTCAAAATAGTGAAGCAGTCTAGAGCCAAGCAGAAACTGAGACAGGGATGGATCCAGATAACAGAATCAGCCAGAGAAAATATGGCTAAAGCAGTTGAGAAGTAGATTTTAAAAATATATAGAAAAGTAAAGCAGAAAGACTTCAGAGAGAAGCTTAACTTTGGGGGGATGCAGACCAGGGCGTCCAGGACGCCCTGGTCCGGAGCACCGCGGGGCCATGGAAGTCGCACCGCGGCGCTCCTGCGGCGTCCCTGGAAGGAGCGCTAAATCAGCGCTCCTTCCTCAAGACAGCAAAAGTGCGCCCTAAACGCGTAGGGCGCACTTTCGCTGTCTTTTCCGCCGCAGCGCATGCGATCACTGCAGCGGGAGGTTGCCCTGGAAGCGCCGGCTGTGCGGAGGGCCGGCAGCTTCCAGGGCGACCTCAGGAAGAGGAAGGAGCACCGCGTGTGCGGCTGCTCCTCCTCTTCTTGGGCTCGGAGACGACCCTTTTAGTCGTCTGCCGAGGCCCTATGTAGATTACACCCCCAGAATATGAGGACAAATCTAAAAGGTAGCTTAATTAACAAATCTATCTTTTCCTAAATGGACAAGAACTAACAGGGAAAATCATCCTGCCACTGTACTGTTTTTAGGGCAAAGAACCAGCTTGGTTTAAGTAAGGATAGATTGAAAAATGGTTACAATTATATATTATGCTTGTGTTTTGTCAAATTACTATTGCTGTTGTTGTTGTGTGCCTTCAAGTCATTTCCAAACTATGGTAACCCTATAATGGGGTTTTCTTAAGTCATCAAATGGGGATTTGAACCCTGTCCTCCGGAGGTGTAATCCAATGCAAAAATCACTAGACCACATTGGCTCTCAAAATTACCATACAGTTGTGCAGATCTCTCTCCACTCCTATTTATCCACACCTAAATAAATCTTGATACTGGACATGGAAACATTGAGCCTTTGCAGACTGCCAGAAATAGTGCACATTAAATTGAGGCACTGCCCTGGATCAGTGCTAGGGAATCATGGGAACTGTAATTTATTGTGGCACCAGAGCTCTCTGACAGAGAAGGCTCAATGTCTCAGAAAAAAATACAATTCCCATGATTCCCTAGCACTGAGCCAGGGCAGTGCCTCAATTTAATGTGCACTATTTCTGGCAGTCTGCAAAGACCCATAGACAGAACTGCATTACAAGCAAAAATAAATCTTCTCTCAGGGCAAAGAGGAGTCAACCATGTCTGGAGCCTAGCAAGTTTTGAAGAAGGCTGAAGTGATCCAGGTGCAGAACATTCTTTAGTTTGGAGAATTTACCATTAAGAGTTTGGACTCTCCTCTGCCTAACCTAAAATATTGAAAGATTAATATGGGTGAGATGAATTAATCACAATTCTCTTGGAAACAGATCCTACAAATTTGTTGTCTTTGTGCTCCTTCAAATTGACTCTGACTTACAATGGCACTATGGGCCTCGGCAGACAGCTTAAAAAGCCGTCCTGGAGGCAGGGAAGAGGAGGGGCAGCCGCACGCCTCGGCGTCCCTTCCTCCTCCCAAGGTTGCCCTCGGAGCCGCTGGCCCTCCGCATGGCCGGCGCTCCGAGGGCAACCTCCTGCCGCAGCGTCCAGACACGCTGCAGCGGAAAAGTCAGTGAAAGTGCACCGCAAGCTTTTGCGGCGCACTTTCACTGACTTGTGAAAGGAGCACTATTTTAGCGCTCCTTTCAGGGACAGGGAAGGTGCGCCGCAGGATTGAGGCGTGGGGATGCCTCGGTCCTGCAGCGCACCTTCCCAGGGCGGCCCCGTACCGCCAGTCTGCTTCCCCCCTATGATAGGATTTTCTTGGTGAGATTTATTCAGAGAAGATTCAGCATTGCCTTCCTCTTAGACTGAAACAGTGCAAGGTCATCCACTAGATTTCTTGCCTAAGCACAGATTTGAACCCTGGTATCACAGAGTCCTAGTCCAACACTTAAACTATACCCCCTGGCTCTTGGTCCTACAAATTGCTGAATGATAAACACATTTCCTGGACAAATTCAATTGAAAAGTTAGCCATATGAGTGCTCTCATTTCTAATACGAGTAGCAATAATTTTATCTCTTTTGAAATAAACTCTAAAATTGAATTGGGAGCTGAGAAGGTGTTAAAAACAAAAGCTTTATTCTTTTGTAAACAAATTGGTCCTCTGGTGTGCACAAGGCTGCAGCATGATAGATAGTTCTCACTAAATTCTCATTTATTTCTCTAAAATGTAATGAGACCCTGATTTATTGCCTTGAATTACATGAGCTCCAACAATTCCAGAACTAATTCTTTAAAGTTGCTGTTTTTTCCCCTTTCACTCCAGTGACCAACAGATAGCCATTTCCTGGGCACAATTTCAAGTTCTTATTCAGAACTCTATAGTATGAATATCCAAAAGGCACCAGATCCCATCTGATCTTGGTAGCTAAGCAGAGGCTAGTACTTGGATGGCTGTAGGCTAGACTTCAGAGGAAGGAACTGGCAAAACCACCTCTTTCTTTCCCTAAGAAAACCCTATCAAATTAATGGGGCTGCCATAAGTCAACAAGCAATTTGAAGGCACACACACACACCCTGAGTAGGGTGCCAGGTCTCTGATCACTGTAGAAGAGTCTCATGGAATTGCTGTGATTTACAGGACTCCAGATTAGAAGAGAATCTTGGGGTTAGCAGCACTGGAAGAGGAAAAAAACGGAGCTTTATTTTCTTAAATGGATTGTGGTAGATGCCTTTCTGAGCTTTTGTTTTGTGATTCCCAGTTCAGGAAACAGTTTGCTGATTAGCTGAGTTCTGTTCCCTTGGGAATGCCAGTCTTTGTCATGGGACCTTTTGATAATTCCAAGAGCAAATCTTTACATACACATCTGGTATGTTAGTTCTCCAACTCATCTTTAAAAAGTTTGGCCTTTAGAGAAGAGTCCTCTGAACCAAATGAAGCACTTTCATTTACAAGTAAACTGGATGATGCTGGCTTAGCAGAATTGTCAGCAGTTTACTAGAATGTCAAGTTGGCTTCCTGAGAGCCCTGCACATGTAGGGAAATCATGTATGAATTCAGGTCCCAGTGAGTAAGCAATTTGCTATTTGACTATCGTTTGGACATAAGAATTGACTTTAATTTGCATATCCCTATTTGAAAGATACCAGCTATTTTAGCACATGATTGTTCTTCACATTCAAAGAAATGACACAGCAAGAAAAACAACAACAATCACTGAAGTTGGTGCCTGTCATTTTATTTCCCCACAACGCCCCCAGTACATCAATTCTGCATTGTTCTGTATACAAAAGCTCAGCACTGGGCAAAGAACAACTGGCACTTGTCTAGAACAGTGACATCTGTGTCAGCAGTGTGCCCATGTAAGAGTCTGGGCCATTGGCAACTGTCCAGCATTACCCATTTGAAATGATGTGCCTGCATTTGTATCCCATATTTCTCAAAGTATACAGTTGGCCTGCCATAGCCACAGAATTTTCATCTACAGATTCAACTATCTATTGCTTAAAATATTTTTTAAAAAATTTCAAAAAGCAAATCATGATTTTGTAATTTTATATATGGACACCATTTTACCACCTCATTGTATATAAAGGGATGTGAGCATCCACAGATTTTGGTATCCACGTGGGGTGTTGGAACCAAAGCCCAGCTGATACCAAGAGCCTACTGTAAGGGGGAGGAGGGAGAAAGGGAGCCTAATAAACATACCTGTGTATGTCCAACCAATAACATTCTTCCAAACACCACAGATGGTTTGGCATAAGTGACATAGGAGCTGAATTAATAGATGCCAACATGACAACACTGGGGTTCAGATGCATTTGATTTAAAGAGGGATTCATATTTGAAAATTTCCACCAGCTGTGCAACTGCTCCAGGCAACACTTTCTGGGTGAGATTGATGGAAAGACCTTCACAGGTTTGCTGCTACAGGTTCTGTGTCAAATCTCACTGTCCCTAGGATAACAAGAACGTCAAGCAAGGTTGTCAACAGCACAGAAAAGACATCACCCCACATGGGCTGTCAGCATTCTTCGAAGAAGTCACATACGGCTATATAACAAAAACTGTCAATTGTCCTAATTGCCTGCTTGCAACTTTCAGAATGTGATTTTCTGGCCTGCTACCACTTGACTTGGCAAGTGATTATTGAGAGCCTGGCAATTGTCTAGTGTGAATTGATAATGATTTGTCAGATTTGCTTCCGGAATTATTTATAAAAAATAAAATGAAACAAACACAGGATATTAATTATTTAATTAAAGTCACAAAACAAACTATTATTACAGGTCGTGTGTGTAATTTTTTCTTACATTATACAGCTAGCAGTAATGAGGAAGAAACAGGCTTTAGAGGCAGGCAAGTACTTGCAAGTGTTAGCAACTTTTTCAAACCAACCCTGACAAATTGCTGGTTTGCATTATGGTTACTTCCTATTTGTTTGCCTTATCATACCCACTCTCCTTTTGTATCTGCACCCATTTTTCCTTCCTTCTCCTCCATAAGATCTTGTGTTTTACTATAGACAAGCAATTTGTAAGTAAAGCTGCTTTTGTAAGATTTTACAAAGAAGTGGATTATTTCCTTCTCTGTTAAGCCTTGTGAGTGGGTGGGTGGAGAGTGGGAGTGAATGTAGCTCTTGTTCAGCTTCTGCCAATTTGATTATTCTGCTTGAGAGATTGGTACTACATCTCTCATATTTCTTAATAATACTTTGCTACAAATTCATGGTTCTCAAAGTCAAGAGTTCTCTGTTATTATTTCTGTCTTCTCACCCTAGACTAGAGAAAGTTTAGATAGTTAGGCAGTTCCATAGTCTCTGTCCATCTTCTGATGTTTAAGGGCCTCGGCAGACGGCTTATTGAGCCGTCTCCGAGGCAAGGAAGAGGAGGAGCAGCTGCACGAGCGGCGCTCCTTCCTCTTCCTGAGGTCGCCCTCGGAGTCGCCGGCCCTCCGCACGGCCGGCGCTCCGGGGATGACCTCATGCCGCAGCGACCACATGCGCTGCGGTGGAAGAGTCAGGGAAAGTGCGCCCGCCGCTTTTAGGGCGCACTTTCCCTGACATCTAAAAGGAGCGCCAATTTGGAGCTCCTTTTAGGGACGCCGCAGGAGCGCCGTGGTGCGGAGGCTCCACTCCGCCGGCGCTCCGTCCGGCGGCGTCCCGGAAGCAGTCGTCTGCTTCCCCCCGTAGTCTCTTCAGAAAAGTGTCTTTCTAGTTTAAATCAGTTCTTGACCCTAAAACCCTTGGGTCAAAAGCCCAAGCCATCTTGAATCCCTATACCAGTGATAAGATGGGATATGAATAACAATAATTCCTGCCCATACTGGGATACTTAATTCACATTTTATGAAGCTTACCCCTGACCATTGATGCTCATTCCTAACCTGTCTAGATAGTATTCCTTCTTATATGTATTACACTGTCATAGCCTTGAGTACTATTTGCATATATGAGTATCATATTTTACGGTGTATAAAACGACTTTTTAACCCTAGAAAAGGGTCTCAAAAGTTGGGGGTCGTCTTATATGCCGGGTAGAGGAGGAGGAGGAGAAGGAAGCCAGGCAAAGGAGGAAGAGGATGAGGACGAAGGGAGAAGGGGAAGGGAGCCAGGTGAAGCATGGAGAAGGAGAAGGGAGCCAGTTCTACAGTATGGATGCAGTCTGAATCTGCACTGCAGAAATAATGCAGTTTGACACTGCTTTAACTGCCCTGGTTCCATCCTATGGACTCCTAGGATCTACAGTTTGCTTTGTGGTACCAGAGCTCTATGACAGAAAAGGCTAAATATCTCACAAAACTGCAAATCCCAGAATCCCATAGCCTTGAGCCAGGGCAGTTAAAGAAGTGTCAAACTGCTTTAATAAATTTCTGCAATGCAGACACAGCCAAAGTTGATGTGTTGTTTGGGCATGGCTTCTTTAACAAATAATTCTGCACAATGAGAGAGAGAGAGAGAGAAAGAGAGAGAAAAAGAGAAAGAGTACTCTTGAAGATTTATCTAAAGAAGAACCAAGTTCCTTACTTGGACGTTATATGTGTATGTTGCGTGCCTTCAATTTGTTCCTGAGTTATGGTGATGATGGGGTTTTCTTCACTCAGAGGAGGTTTGCCATTGCCTTCCCCTGAGGCTGACAGTGTGTGACTCTCAGTGGGTTTCATGGCAGAGTGGGGAATCAAACCCAGGTCTCCAGAGTGGTAGTCCAACACTTAAACCACTACACCATGCTGGCTCCTATTTCCATGTACTACCTATGAAACAATTGCAGACTTTTTTGTTGTTCTTATGTGTCTTCAAGTCTTTTCTGACTTATGGCGACCCTAAGGCAACCTTATCATGGGGTTTTCTTGGTATGCTTCTTCAAATGGGAGTTGCCATTAGCATCCTCTGAGGCTGAGAGTGTGTGACATGCCCAGGGTCACTTACTTGGCCGCAAATTGTACATACCCCAGAATGTATCACCTAGTATATTGGCAGTCCTTCCCCCAAACACTTTCTCATTTCCCCACAACCATCTGATAGCTGGTCCCCACAACCATCTGATAGCTGGATAGATGGAAATAATTTTTAAAGCAGCATTTAAATCTGGACTATTTTTTAAAAAAGTAAGGTCCAAAACACACTGCATAAATAAATGCTAGGGAACATGGGAGCTGTAGTTTGTTGTGTTTATAAGTGACAGTTTTCCTAAGTACCTGCATGTCATAAGCATTTGAATTAAAATTACCATATTGAAATCAAATCTGATGTTTTTTTAAATATTTATTTGGTGTACACTGGAAGAGCGGTCATGTTATATGGCGAGTATATCCCAAACTCTGTATTTTAACTGGAAAGTTGGGGGTCGTCTTATATGCCCAGTCGTCTTATACGTCAGAAAATACGGTATGCCTGAGAGTGAACCAACACATTGCCCTCAGTTTCATATGGTTTAAATAAGCTTGCTAGAAAAATAGCCCAAAGACTGCTTCTTATCCAAATCCTTCATTTAAGCATGCAGTGAGGTGCTGAGAGCAAACTATGGAAGCAAACAAATCCCTTAGATATTTTACCGAATAGTGATTCTCGGCACACCACTGCAGTTTAGACACAGCATGGCAGATGTGCAAAAAAAAAAGGCTGCTCTGTTACAAGCAACCAACCTTCCCCTTCCCAGGTTCATTTGCAAACAGGAAACACACTCTTGTTGGAAAGCAAGGCCCTGTTTTACATTTTCACCATAATCATAAGATATGTTTGCAATAATAAGCCGGGACAGAACTAAAATCCAGACTGAATCAATTACTGTATTCAAATATGACCCTACCATTACTTTTCTCAGATATATGTTGGTAATAAGTTTTGTTCTTTAAAAGGCTACAGGGCAAGTCAGAGGACACTATGAATACTCATAGCTATGGGCTATCATCAGCAGAACCCACTGCCTCTACCGCCTGCCACTAAAAATATTTTGGCAATCTTGTAAATTGTAAATGACAAGGACCAAGATGTATTGTATTACTCTGCCTGGATGGAGAACAGTGATAGATGAAAAACCAATTTCAGGACAAAGGGCCTCAACAGACGGAGGCCCCGGAGCCGCCGCCGAACGGAGCGCCGCGGGGCTGCAGCCTCCGCATCCAGGCGCACCGCCGGCGACTCTAAAAGGAGCACCAAATTGGCGCTCCTTTTAGATGTCAGAGAAAGTGCGCCGCAAAAGCGGCGGGTGCACTTTCTCTGACTCAAACGGCGCAGCGCATGTGGGCGCTGCGCCGTGAGGTCATCCCCAATGCGCCGGTCGTGTGGACAGCCGGCGCATCTGGGGGCGACCTCGGAGAGAGGAAGGGGCGCCGTTCGTGCGGCTGCCCCTCCTCTTCTCTGCCCAGAAGACGACTTTATTAGTCGTCTGCTTAGGGCCAAAGATTTACCAGTCTGGTGAAAACCTGGCAAGCTCAGTGGCTTCTATGCAGTATTTCACATAACCTGTTTTTAACTTTAGTTTGAAAAGCAGAAAAATGGACCAGCAGAGTAATAGATCTGTAGCAACAGCACTAACCTACACTGTTTCATGGGTGAACCTTTTCCAGCTCTGGCTGCATCCTCACTGAAGAAATAATTCGGTTTGCCACTCTGGTGCTACAACAAACTACAAATCCCAGAATTCCATAGCACTGAGCCAAGACAGTTAAAGGGGTCTCAGACTGAATCATTTCTGCAGTTCAGATGCAGCTTCTGTCATTTGCCAGGTGTTTCAGTGAAGGAATACATTCCCTTTCCAGTTTTCCAACACACATCATGACCAGCTTAGGAAAAAAACATTCAGCACATAATGAAACACTTCAAGAAAATAATTCAGCTCCAAATCATAAACGTTGCTCCTTGTATATGGCTTGTAACTCACACAAACAAAGTAAGGGCTGCTTTAAATCTAGTAATTTAAGTAACTATCTTGTTAATGAAAAATGGTCTCTTCTACCAGATTCAAAATTGGAACCAATGTCATCTCCATTTAGTGTGTTTCACATACACTTTCTAGCTTAGATCACATGCCTGAGGGGACTTAGTGAAGATAAATAACTCTTAATTGCTCTTTAATGGATCTTAGCTTTCTTGTTCAGAAGCCTAAATGAAACTTTAAATATCAAGGCCTAGGATCAGTACATGTGTGGTGAAAACTTGATGTTCCTGTATTAATTAAGATTCACGTTTGGAAAGAGGGATTTGTACCTACAGTAAGTGTGCCACTGGCAGTATGTGAATCACTTCAGATTGTAACATCATATCATCTTTTCATCAAAACCAATAAAACACCTTTAATACTCAGTTATGGCCACTTCTAAAATGAGATACCATAAATGCTATAACAAAGATAATTGAATCTCTAATATGAAACATATCTTGAGATCTTAGAATACATTCCTTCTGGAACAATTCTTTTGACTATTTTCACATTTTACAACTTCTCACAGTTTCCCACAGTCTCTATAGGAAGGCTGAGCTGAGAGTGTTTCAAAGATTGTTTCATTATGCCAATGGTAACATGTATAAAGCATATATAAATAATATAAATCAAACAGGTGTTTATAAATAATGCAGGTGTTGGTATTCTGACAAGCACACAGGGGTTAAGTATTACGGCGATGTTCAAGAAACGAAACAAGGTGTTGGGCTAGATAAGACACTGGTAGAAGCATAAGCAAATTCTGGCAGAGAGAGGTACAAGGCTGTCCTCCTTAATGACCCGAACAATGGGGAGAACTCATAGGAGAGCTGAACTTCTCTAACAAGTGGTCGATCTTATACCGTATATCATACTGATCCCCATTTATGTTCTCTAGCCAGAACACAATGTAGTCTATACGAAGGGTGAGGAACATGTGTCCTTCTCTATCTGTTGTTGGACTACTGTCAGCCCTAGCTAACATAATCAATGCTAAGATGTAATGGATGCCGCAGTTCAAACACTAGGTGACCCACACATTTATTGGCCCTTCTATTTAAGGGAAAATCTGTTAAATTCCCAAGGTCCCAGATTGAAGAACTTCAAACAACTCCAGTGGTTGAAAACTAGATAGAATCATGTCAGAGGGCAGGTAGGGGAAGAGAACAGGGTGCAGTGTCATGTCCCTCTCCTTTACCTCCCACCAGAAGCACACACATCTATGTATAAAGGATTTTTACTACATGACCAAATTAGTAGTAGTGCTAATTCATGGAAAGTTGAAGATTTGGGGAATGTTTATTTGGTTTGTTCCTCTGGGTAGAAATTAAGAAGAAAACATGTACAGAAAGTTGCCAAGATGTTTCTAGTTTTTCTGGCAGGCAAAAAATAGAGAGTACTTAATGTTTCTCACTGAAATGAAACTGTTCAAAAAATAAACAACCATCATTTTGTTTCTGGTTGAGGGGTTTTATTTATTTAGCTTTTAATCTAAACCAGTTTCTGTGTTCTTTATCTTTATTGGCATGATAGCAGCAGTGCCTGCAGAGCAAAACACTACAGAACTGTGGTGAAATCTTCGATGTGAATGGGACTCAGGATCAGATATGAACTTTATGACTTCTGTCTTTATAGAGACCCAAACCAATAACCTAAAACTGGTCACCCATGAATGGTCTGATGTAATCTTAGGTTGGTGAGCCCATTTGTAATAGCAGAATCATGTCCAACTTTCTCATAGAAAATAACAGCAAAAAAATCTGAAGCTGTGTATTATTTATTTTATCTGTCTCTATTATATTTCTCTCTCTCTCTCTCTCTCTCTCTCTCTCTCTCTGTGTGTGTGTGTGTGTCTAACTAGGCCCTGTATGATTATTTTATTGATTTGACAATATCATACCTTTCACCCAGGACTTGGGATCCAGGTCAGTCACAAGAAGATTAGGGAAAAAGACAAAACTAATGGTAAAACACAATTACACTGTTTATATTATTACAACATGATTGAATTAAAAACAGTCTAAAGCAAATGATTTTAGGGAGAAAATAGGGCACTGATAAATTAAAATCCCCTTTTCCAGTTGTGAGGCAGTAGATTTAAATTTATAGATACAATTGTACAGTGCATCTCAAGCTACCTGATATGGGAAACCAGCCATTCCCCCCCCCCCCCACCGAATGTGCCAGGGACCCATACCATATTTGTGCCCATTGGCTATAATTATTTCATTCTTTCTTGGAAAGCCATCAGAGACTGGAAGATAATGGCTTTTGGATTGGCAGCGGTCTGTGAACCACCACTTTGAGAAGCACTATGCAGTATTTGAACTATGCAGTGTGTGAAAACCGCTCCCTTTGCTCCACACATACTCTTTTTCCTTTAGTCCCAAGGCCTGTAAACTGTCCTGCTAGATGTGCTTGTATTGCTGTTACAGATGCTAACATGGAAGATGGATCATGTTTGCACACTTCAATTTCTTTTGTTTGGCTCTGCCCTATACAATCTTGGAGATCTGTCATCCGGTTGCTATGTCCTGAAGAAGTATGCATCCTAGCCTCGAGGACATGTGAGCCAGACATGGATGGAGATCTGGAGTATCAGGATAATCTGTCTAGAATTCATTGGTTAAGGGCCTCTTTCTGCCATTTTCTGCAATGGGATGATGGAACCCCTTGGCTAATGGACTGTGATACTTTCCATGTCTGTAGATCACCCGCTGCATTGACTTGCCACCAGCTTATCTTATAGGAAAGATGTGTGTCAGTTTTTGATCTTGATGTTGCCAGTTTCAACTCAAAACATATACTTTGCTCATTCTTTGAACTATGCTGCAGTTTCATGCTTTACAAAAGCAAACTACTGTTTCTTTTCTCTTTCCCCCACCCCCACCTCTCTTTCTCTAATCAGAAGAGAAAGCAAACTTGCAAAATTGAGAAGGGATGAAAGTATTGGATTCCCCACGCCCAAATTCTGTTGCCACTCATGTATGGGTGTGCAAAGCAGAGAAATACTGTGACTAATCTCCAAACTTAATCCTTTGACATACTGAAAAATAGAAGGGATTCAGCACTGTTTGGCTTACTTACTCCTGGCTGATGAGTAGCTGTGCAAAAACTGGCACCCAGGTACTTTTTAAAATCTTTCTTTTGTCACACAGAAAACAGGCAAGAGATGGAAGCTTTGAAGTCTCTCTTCCCACTCATTAGAACACTTACAACCTGAACAGAGAAGTGGAAAATCTTTAGCTCCTCTTATGCTGAATCTGATAGGTTGTTCGCAAAACCTTTGGCTTAAGCTTGGAAACATGGCTTGTTATTTTTATTATCAGGGAACAAGAGCTTGAAGTGTGCTTCCGTTCTCCTACTTATCTGCTTCATAATAAATTAAAGTTGTGCCAGTGGAGGATCTTTAATTCCATTTGGGATTTGGATGCTAGGAGCAAGAGTGAAGTTTTCCTAATGAACAGGAAAAGATGCAGGAATGAAGATCATATTCTTGTGTAGTCTTACGTCGCCCTTTTGGCTATATAATTGTCTCTGTTTATATCATGTAAAATAAAGGAGCTGAAGTAAAAGCAAAAGTATAAAAATTGTATGTTGTATACACATTGCCTTCTTAATTACTTTGTTTTGCCTTACTTACCAGATGTGCCTAGAAAACAGCAGGATCTACCTTGATTTTTAGGAGCCCATAGTAGTAGTTGGCCCATGTGTCATCTCCATCACGGTAGTTGCAACTCCTACTTCAGAAAGGAGGAGTTTAAAATATGGTGGCAATGCTGCCTAAAATGAAGTAATCATCTTCCATGTCATGACAGAAAGCAGCCAAAGTCTATTACATGCATAACTTAGAAGAAAATTCATCTACTGTACCACTTAAAAACAGCCATTGGTGAACAGGATGTGGATGATGGGAAACTAATTGAAACCTCTTGTACAAAAAACCTGCTTAGACTTGCAGTAATTTCTGGGCTGACCTATGGGAATCTTGCAGAGCTGGATGCAGTTGTCCACATAGAAACATAGGACATTGGCTTCTTCTGTATCAAAACACCGGTCCATCTAGATCTGTATTATTGGTACTGACTACAAGATGCTCTTCAGGATTTTGGACAGGACATTCTCCAGCCCTATCTTTTGACACAGGGAGGGGGATACATGTGGTCTACTGTGGCTATGTTTCATGCCTTTCTAATAATGTGAAATATACATGGAGAACTAAGACAAGGTGGGCAAATTTGGTGGGTTTTGTGACTCCAGACCCTGCTGCCCCATGCTGCTTAAAATTAGTGCCATTAGTTAAATTAAAAATCCTCACTTTGTCCAGAAAAGCTCAATTTTCATTTAAAGTAAGACCCCGTAGTCCCAGGGCATACTTTTGAAAACTTCTCTGTTTGGCAAGGGTGCAGAGCAAAGGAATTTGGGGAAGTAAGATGTCCAGGGAGGCCACATATGGCCCAGGAACCACATGTACTGATCCTTGGTGTAAGGCAGTTCATATTCCTAATTACTATACCCAATTGTTCAGCCAGTGCTTAAAATAATGTAGAAGTGAGTGAGTAGGTAACAAAATGTTGCCAGAGTCTTCACAGCAATGAATTCCCCAGAGCCACACTGCAATCCTATAGTGATTAGAAAGTATATAGGTTTTCAAAGAATGGTAAAATACAGAACCACAGAAATAAATGCAAATCCACACATTCCAACAACAGTAATTTCAACTCAGTGACAATTCTTGGATAATGGAAATATTTTATCACGATTAATTACCTTATAGCAATAGCAATAGCAAGTACATTTCTATGTAGTTATCAATGCACTTAAGCACTCCCTAAGCGGTTCACAATTAGCAAGTACATTTCTATGTAGTTATCAATGCACTTAAGCACTCCCTAAGCGGTTCACAATATGTAAGACAATTGCCCCCCAAAATCTAGGTACTCATTTTAGTAACCTTGGAAAGATGCAAGGCTGAGTCAACCCTGAGCCCCTGGTTGATACTGAACTCACAATCTTGTGAGTGGCTGCAGTACAGGCATTTAACCACTGCTCCACCACGCTCTTAACTTATAATAAAAGTTAATTTTGCTACGAGAAACATTAGCCTCTAGATCAATTTTTCTCAATCTATCTGATGTGAGAGACCTACAATTATTATTTTTTCCTCTGTGTTAGAGACTAGTACTAAATTTGTATTCACTGGGCACAGTTGTTTGTTTATTTTCTGGAAGATATTTGTCAATTGCTTTAGGGGGAAGGCTTTTATTTATTTATTTTAAATCACAGCCTCATTTTTTTTTACTAGTGACATTGATCATTTAACTATGTCTTTCATAATCAACCAAAGAGACAGACTGATGAGAGAAGCACAACTGACATGGGTTGAAATTCAAAAGATCTCAGGGAAAAGCTGGCAAAGGGCAAAATGAACCAGTGTTTGACCTTCAAAACAACTGTCCTGTCATTATGTTACTGATAGGCAGTGATGTTATTGCTTCCATAATTAAAATACCCTGGGTATGGACCAAAGTACTTGAGAGGACTTCTGAATGCCATGTTTGGGCCAAAATGAATTTTTCCATCACTAACATCCCCTGCCTCTCCCAGATATGCACACAAATGGATCTCACTGGTTTTGAGTCTGCTAAAATGTCCAGTCTTACATCAACTTTATTAGTTGAGATTTCTCAATTCACCTACCCAGTCATGGACAATGTTAAATATAGAATTTAAAACAACATATACTATAGCAAGTTCTGCTTCTCCTTATTTTTTTATGTTATAAACTTTATATCAACTGTGGGATGGATCACTATTACAATTCTTTTATAAATGAGGAACTAAGGTATGTTTAAGTCACTGAGAAAGGTTTTATTAGAAATACTGTTTTAACCCAGTTCTCTCACATTCAAGCTCAGCTGTGGAACAGCTATCAAGAATAGTAAATGACCAGGTTGGATTTACTCTTGGACTTAGTCCTGAGCCTTGATGTCCAAGTTTCAGTACTGGACAAGAATGTATTTGTACAATTAAAAGTAGCACACCAATTGTGACCATTCCTGGAGGTGTTAAATATGGCTACAATGACACCTTCCTTGATTACATTTCATTTGGACTACTGTAATGCACTCTACCTGGCATTCCCTGTAGAAAGTGTTTGGAAACTTTAGTGGGTCGAAAATGCTTCAGCCAGACTGCTGAATGGGGAATGCATAACTTTCCTGAACAGCTTTTCTAGGCACAATTTACAGTGCTGGTTATGACCTATAAGATCTCTGTCCATACAACCTAAAAGAAATTATCTCCCTGTATAATCCTGCTGGACTTTTAAGATGATCAGAGGAGGTCTTTGTCTCAGTCCCACCATTGTTATTAGTCTGTTTGGTGAGGAAACATGAGAGGGCCTTCTCAACTAGGTTGAGACTAGGTTAGGGAGGCTGACACCTCCTCAATGATCAGGCCGAATTGGACACCAAGACTATATAGTTTGGTAAGAACAGGCATTGTCAATCAAATGTATGCCAAATGATCAAGAAAACACACACACACAAGTTTAGGATGGCTATTGTAGTTGAACCTACCCAGGAATCACAAAGGATATAGGCAGTTTGTCCTATGCACCTGTACTTACCCAGTCTGTAAGGAACAGACTCATCTTGGGGTAAAGTTTCCACCTAAATTTTAGCTTTTTTTAAGCAACAAATTTCTGAAAGTAGAAATCAGTTTTGCTTCAGAAGATGCCCAACAGTTACATTACAAAACTCAACATTTCTTATAAGCACAGGGGATTTGGTTAGCGGTAAACCAAAGATTACAATTACTGTATCCAGTGACTACACATATCAATTGGATGGTGCATTTTCTGGCAACAGTAGGAAATCTTAATGATCCCCAATGAGATTTGTGATAGTATGCAGCCCTCATTTTTTGCTTTGTAATGTGGAAGTGACAAGTAAGCATGAATGAAGACAAGGCTAATTACAATTCATTGCAGAACAGATTTAAACATTATTATCCTGTTAACCTAATTGGAGAGGAGGGGATATGTAGAGGGAAGTAGGTGGTGCCCTTTTGGCCCTGCTCCTGGAAGCCCTGCCTGGAAGCCGCATCCCTTCCCCAGTGACACCCTGGGTGGCGACACCCACAAGGCTACCCCAATGGCCAAATTCAGTCTTTTGGTGAATACTGGTTGTAATTTGCTTACTACTTAGCCAACTATTAAAAATATTTTAACATTAACTAGACTCATCACAATTGGCTATTTAACCGAATGAAATGTCCAAGAAGCTCTCTGGATGACATTGGCCACCACCTCTTAACTTAACCCCCATCACAGGTCTGTTACAAATGAAATGCAAGAATGACATGAGCCAGAAAAATTAGCCACTACTGCTAAATTCACTACATGAGTTGTTATTCAGAGTAAAACCTTGCCATAGATTAGCCATAATCAATTAAGTAAACTCAAATAACAGACAGAATACAGACACAGTATGCACATGAAAAAGAAATGAACAGATGGAATTTATTCTCCAGTGCGTACATGTTTTCTTCTTTTCATATGAGAAACTAAAGATATGCACAGCATTCTTCTCTTGTTAAACGCATAGAGCTACCCATAAGCAACAACTCTATCAGGAAAATGAGTTCAGTTCTTCACACAGCTATAATGACAGAAGAGCTCACACAAAAATGCCTATCCCAAGTACTAAATATTGAGTTATATCACTATTTCCCATCAACCACAAGCCAAGAAGTCTTAACTCAAATATCTCTCATTGCTTTTTGTATTAGAAATCAAATTTTTGTTAAACTTTTACCAGGAACAACAACAAAAAATCCACAATCGAAAAGAAGGCTAGCTGGCTTAATACACCTTTTAAATATTCACGTTTGATGTACAAGAATCACCAAAGGCTGATTCATGCAGTACTTCTCACCAACAGGCAAGCAATGCCAAGCCATCTTTCATGTTCAGCTTACCCAGAACTATATCATTAAAAAGCTGGGAGATTATACCACACAGTGATTCTAGTGACAACAGAGGCTGGGGAAAGTGTTGCTTTGATTATGAAAATTGCTCCAGTCTGTATCCATGCACAGTTTGTAGTTGGTGTAGAGAAATTATCTCAGACAGGCACATGGCTGTGGATGGCTCAGGACTACTCTGCAGGAAGAAATTACTGTGTGAACTAGTCCCAAGACATTCCTTTCAGGGGACCATAAAGAACTTGGTGAGGCAAAGTAAAGGAGCAAGCTTTTAAGGCACGGCTATTCAGAATAACTATTGGGTTTGGGTTTTTTAAAACTTTCTTTTAAAATTGTAACTACACTGGAAAATTGTGAAGATACAGTGAAACCAAACTATGGACCTTATCACACGCTGGCCACGAAGCGAAAAGTAACCGTAA
>CM034701.1:335786411-335799556 GCA_020142125.1 Phrynosoma platyrhinos
GGGCCCTTGCAGGCCGGATGGAAGTCCTAGCCCTCTCTGCGCCGCCGCAGTAAATAAAATAAATAAATAATGCCAGAGTAAGTATTTTTAAATATCTTGTGCAAGTATCCACTACTTGCACACATTCCTTGAACCTCACTTTTGTGCCCCCTGACTTGGCATTTCACAGTAAGTTACATGATCACAAAAGAACTCTACTGAATATATGAAACTCACAATACCACTCTGAGATTTTCACTTGGGCATTTTTAAAGAATAATAACAAGTTGCGCAGAAAACCCTGAAAGAGCCTAAAATGCCTTCTGCTAATTGAAATTGATTTGGCACATATTGGGAGCTTATGAACATATCTTGAAGGATTCAGTACTAGAAATAAGTGACAGTACTGAATGATTTTCTTGCACTGTTCTAGATAATACCCTGAAGCTGTCTAAAAGGAGAGAAAATGGTGCTTTTTAAACAAATGATCATAGTAGTTGTAAGAGGCTGTAAGAAAGGGCTATGTACACAGAGAAAGGAAAGTGTTCCTTTGGGTCTGAGTTTGAATGTTCCTTGCTTATTTATATATTTTGAGGCATATCTAAGATAAACCAAAAGTAAAGTACCTCTCCTAAATTTCATTTTAAGGCACTATAAGCCTCATTTTCAGTTTTGCTGAGGCTGATACTCATCCACAGACAGACTTGTAAATAAAATTAATTCCCAATACATAGATCTGGCCATGGGCAAAGACAATTTTTGCATACTACATTATTCCTGGGTATGCAGAATCTCAACCCTGTTCACAAATATCTGAATCAGCTCTCAAGTCCCTTGATTCGGCTTAATTCAGTCTCAATGGCTGCATTTGGATGCTTCCCAAAAGTAAAGGTCAGCAATTGCAGCAGCCAATTTTCACTCCTGTGGACCGATGGGTCACTGCACTGCATGAAAATCAGCTGACCTGATATAAGTCACTTCTGTTTAGAATTTCTATGGGTTTTGGCAAGTTTGGGAGGGTTTGAGATCACTCTCAAAATAATCTTCCCTAATTTGGGGGCTACTATGGTTTGAAGGGGGAGGGACGGAACAATCCACTTTCTTTACCCCTTCAGTAAACTATGGTTCAGAGAGCTGCATCAACCTTCAGCCTCACAAATGCTCATAATGTTCTCTGGTTTGGCTACAAGATGGTAGAATCCTTTCAGTTCTATTTCTAATGAACCACTGTTTAATGTTTTGTTTAAACGTTTAATGTTCACGATGGTTTGTTTAAACATGCAAGTTTATAAACCACTAATGACAGCTGGCTTGTGCAAATTAACCAGAGCTTGTTAGGTTCAGATGAAATAATGTGTATGTGAACAGCACCCTTCTACTAAACCTACGTGAATATGGGTTTACAGTTTTCATATGAGGTACCAGGCCACTAGATTTTTAGTGCTCTGAATGAATATTTTGTATCAAATTTCATCTTGTACAGCAGGTACACTGTTTTTATAAAACTATTTTGCACTATTTTGCCATCTATTGTATAGAGAATATAAATGTACTTTAATTAATAAAATATGAACTACCAGTCTGTTGTGGACAAATAAAAAAAAAGTATTTTAATTGTTGTAAGCCGCCCCAATTGCTATGCAGAGGGGCGGGTTAAAAATAAAATTTATTATTATTATTATTATTATTATTATTATTATAACAAGATGTGATTAATTAAAAATGGAAACCAATGTTTATCAACTCCTTCTTGCATTTATGTCACAGGAGGAGGTGAAGAATGTATGAACACATGTCAGGGAGTACCTTCAACTTTCTCAGGACATTAAATGCAGCCAATTAAGGCAAAGGGCATAATCCAGTGAAAACTTCAGTAAAGAAGTCATTCTTGTTTTACTTCTTGTAAAGGAATTGTTTCTACTATATTTTGCCCCAAGCTGCCTATCCAGGTTTACCTTTGCAAACTGGCAAACTGAAGCTTAATCTACAAAAGACGGTTATTCTTGATTAGTCAAAAGAGAGAGCAAAGAATCAGGGTTCAGCTTGTGCTGAATTGAACTATCCTTGAAGTTTCAGGTGTGCAGTTGCGTATAGTTTTGGATTTTGCTCTTTTTCTGTATGCTAAGGTTTTGGTGATGAACAGAAGTATATTTGGACAACTGAGGCCACAGCAACCAGATATCATTTACAACTACCCCAGATGCAGTTCTCCAACTGCAAACATTCCTGGTGGTGTCTGATGGAACATGTACCTTAGTTGCATACAGTTCAAAAGGTGTTTAAGACCTTCAGCTGGTTCCAAATGCTGCAGCCAGACTGTTGCCTGGGGCTGGTTACAGGGAGTGTACAACTCTCTTGTTACTGCAACCTCACTGGCTATGGTTCTGTTTTTTTAATATTGTTTTAATCAAGATTTTGCTCTAAATCTGTCTTTTATTATTGTTAGTTGCTTTGCACACTTTTTTATTTAGCAGAAAGGCTGGTCCAAATCAGCTCAATAACCAAACACAACCACAGCATTTCTTCCTATCATACTGACAGATAACAGTTCTTCACCCTTCTAGCACTATATAAAAGATTTATTTTCCTCATAATGTCCTAATGAAAATAAATAAATAACCTCAACCATTCACTCATCCATTTGGACTGTCAACCCTAAAATCATAGCTTCAGAATGCAGCATGATATCAGGTGAAGATACAAAAGTAAACTGTTCAGTTTTCTTGCCAATGTTGCTAAAAACTGTTTGGGTAGCTGTATATAATTTGAAAAGCACAGTGCAATGGGTTGATCACTGTCATCCTTTCAATTTTCTCAGAGCCTGAAGAGCTGGGGAGTTACAAGGCAAAGCCACAGGGAAGACACAATGAACCCAGGCAGCTGGTGGCTTCTGTGCTAGTGAGATGATAAATCTGCTTCAGATTTTAGTCCAAACTTTAAAGGAGCTGTCCAGGGTGCTGAACAATATCCCCATAATAGCCTCAGAACCTCAGATAGCTCCTTTAAAGACTGTCTGAGACCCAGAGCAGATTGACCATCCAAATGTGACAGGCTGCATTTGCACTGCAGAATTAATACATTTTGACACTGCTTTAAACTGTTATGGCTCAATGCTATGCAATCAAGGGATTTGTAGTTTGCTGTGGCACCAGAGCTCTCTGACAGAGAAGGCTAAATATCTCACAAAACTACAAATCTTAGGATTCCTTAGCATTGAGCAATAGGATTCCTTAGCACTGAGCAATGGCAGTTAAACCGGTGTCAAACTGCATTCATTTTGCAGTGCAGATGCAGCCACAGAAACTACCTGCCACTGCTGAACTGAACAGAGCCAAGAATTTAGCAACCGGAAGCAAGAGCAAGAAGTAAAACACAGCAGGTGTAAAACTACACTGGTGCCTTTGACAACACTATTGGTGAAGTTACAAGGAACAGACAAGGTTGAGAAGTGCATAAGATGTCTAATATGGCAGCTTCTGCTGTGAAAAGCACCTGCTGTAATAAATAAGTACCTGTTAGTTAGTAGGTGGCAACAAAATTCCTCTGCAACATTCATCTATTTGTTTATAACTGTTGATCTATTGATTTATATTCTGGAGGCATAAAGTGCACAGTGTCCTATTTAAAAATGGAATTAGCAATTATCATGCTGAAAACATAATTCAAGGATGCAATTACAGAAACAAATAGCAAAATCTTCATTCGTTTCTTCTGTCGGCAAATAAGAATATATCAGAATTGTGACACTCATACACAAGTCATTTTTAATTCCTATTTTCACAGTTTGATATGCCCCCTCCAATAGCAATCTCTCATTGACATAAATCAAGAATTCAGATTACAGCAAAAGGCTTTAATAATTTTCAGCAACCTCTATCAATTCAGAACCACCCAGTTTCATTTCTCCTGAATAATAATGTTTGGAATTGCAATAACAAAGATGTCCAAAATGTTAAACAATAATGTATGAGACCCATTTCATTGCTGTTTGACATTTTAGTTTATTTTTCAAATACTGTATCTCTTATGTGGCATGATATGCTACATAAAACACCCAAAAGGGTATGCAATACATATTATTAATTGCACTCATGAAGGCACATGGGCTTCATGCCATCTTACATGGTAGGCAACCCTGGATGATGAGCTACATATTCTGGTATGTGTGATACTATTTTGAACCCCAAAAGAGCTGGTTCAAAGCTTTTCCCTTTACTAGAGAGCAGACCCAACTAATATTAATTATGCTAAGATGTAAAAAAAAAAAACTTTAAACCAAAAGATAAACTACCTTTATGGCAACTAAATTTTATATAATTTTAGGATATTTCCCTGAAGACAATATAGACTACAGTATTTCTGGTTGCTATACATTGCCTGCCCCCCTTGACCACCTCCCCGAGTTTTTCCTCTCTTTGGTGGAAGATAGCTATGAGTATCATGAAGTGCAACAGGCAAGAATGTGAGAGGAAAGTACAGCTCTTTGGTTCCCCTTCCTGGGAGTGTTATTCTTGAGAATCACCTACTTCATTCTGACCTCTGATCATTTGGATGATCTTTGGTTGCTCCTTAGCTTCCTTCTGAGCTTCCTTTGGGCTTATTGCTTTCTGTTTTTGATTTCTGCTCCTTTTTGTTGCTCTTTAGATGTTTTGTGTAGCCATGGATCAGCTGTTTGTTGGGTAGTTTCCTTTCCCTCCTGATATTTCTCTCCATTATCCTATGCACTTTCCCTTGCATTGTCAGGGCTTTTCTGATCCCCTTCTTGAATGCCAGAAGAGTAGTGAAGGAGTGGTCAGCTAAGTGCCCTAACTGCTTCCCACTTCCCACACTTTTATTTTCCTGACACTACTCATGCAGTCTTCTGTTTGCCCAGTTGGTCACCTCATGCAGCAATCTACATGGAGACAACTTTTGCGTCTCTGCAAATGTTGTAGTGATAGTGGAGGATGGTTGGAGAATTGTTAGTAGGGTGCTTCAAAAGCTGCAAGAGTCTGTTTTAGGGTTGGTGAGAGTTTGAGTTGAGATTTCTTTGTTATTGCATTCGTATCAGTTGTTTGGTGGTTGGGGTGTTTGGCTGAGAATTAGCCAAGCTTTTTTTATTTATTGCGCTCTCTTGTGTCTACCTCTTTCATTGCTATTATCCCACCCAAGAAACGTTGTGTTTGCTGCACTTTCCCTGTATGTGTGTACTCAGTTTTAGCCTCACTTGGGGGTGGGTGAGAAACACTTTTCAAAAATCCATGCATCTGTTTTCTTCTTTGCCAAGCTTCTCTGCCAAGGGGAACAGGAAGAGGGAGAGTAAAAACATGAGTGTAATTTTTAAACCATAATTAAGTGTAGTAATTCAGAAAAGAACTGAAGACACACAACAACAAACAAGAAAGGTAGCACAGATTTAAATGCTGATGTAGAATTAACATAGGGCAGTGGTTCTCAAATGGAGGGGCATTACCCAAATGGGGGGGGGTGCAAGAGTTGCTGGTGGGGGGGACGACATATAGGCTCGAATTAACTGACATCCAATCCAAGAAAGCAATCCACTTCCCTCACACTTCATTGGATCCTGATTGAGCAGGGGGGGGAGGAAAGAGAGGAGGGTCTCAGGCCAAAAACTGGTGCTCTGCTAACTTGGAATTGAAGTTACCTCCATCCAGTGGCATGTCTCCCCTTTCTCTTCCTCCTCCTCCAGCATGGGTTCGTACACACACACACACACACACACTGGACACCTTTTTCAGGCTCCTGTCCTGATGCAAGCTTCATGCTGGGAAGGGAGAGATTGAGGGGTTCAAAATCTGGTGGAGGCTCCCTAGCGGGAAATAAGAGATCCAAGGGCTTAAAAGCTAGTTAAGGCTTTGTGGCGGGAAGGGAGATCTAGGTGTTTAAAATCTGGTGAAGGTTTCAGGAAGGGAGAGATTGAGGGGTTTAAAATCTGGTCCAGGCTTCCTGGTGGGAGTGACTTCCATCAGCCATGGGGGGCTTGAAGGGGAAGCAGCCCCTCGCTCTATCCATTCCCACCACTTTGCTGATGCAACCTTTGCTATTGCCCTGGAATTGCTCTTTTTGGCCTGCCTGCAGCTGATCAGAGGTAAAGATTTTTAAAATGATTTTTCAATCCATGGTTACTTAAATCCACGGATACCAAGGGCCCATTGTACTCTACATTTTAGCAAACGTTGTGCTTGTAAACAATCACATGCATCACATGAAGTATAAACATAGTGTTGAGTTGGGTACTGAATTTATTGAAATAAAAATATTCCAAGTTGAATGATGTTATTTCTTTATAAAATGTTAAAATATGGCTATACATAAATGTGTGGATGAAAATATACACACTAAAAACAAAATATGTTTATGAATAACTATGAATATATAGTATGTTGGGTTGGGGGGAGTGACATGAGCATATAGATGTAAGGGGGCCCAAGGGAAGAAGTTTGAGAACCACTGACATAGGATGTAATAAATACCCTTCCCGTCAATGTAAACATAATTAACATAAGGGTAGGGTTTGGGTTTTTTAGCTTTTTAATCTAAACAGAATGTAGTGACATTTTTCACTAACCTTCCTATCTCTGCATTTTGCCATATATGTTTTTGCAGCTGAGTAGAATTTGGGGCTTGAAAAAATATCTGTTAGCTATATAAAGGTATTCCAAATAGAAACAGTACTTCTCTGTATTTAAGTTACAGAAGTTATAAAAAGGGAACGCTGGGACATTTTTTCCTGCTGGGCACTTTCTAAACCAAATTTCCTCCAGATGTTTTTGTTGGCTAATATTTAGAAAATTGCTGTCCCAGTATTCTGGTTAAGGAACAACAGACATTTTAACAATAGATACTACCATGATATTATTGAAATGATGCATACTAAACACTTTATATTGCTGAACTTCCTCAACCAGCCAGCCATGTTTAATGGAAAGAGAACAGAATCTGCTCTGATGAGATTATACTTGAGATATAAGTGATTTTAAAAAAAAGCTCAGTAAAAGTAGGTTCCAGGGAAAAAATCACACAAAGAGAAATTGGTTACAATACAACAAAGCAAAGGTGTCATCATCTCTAAGAGCTCATACGTCTCTAATATTGGTTTAAGTTATATAGCTCTAGTCTCTGTTACCCATAGTGCTCTTAATATCCAAAATATGAGAACCCCATATGCTACCCATAGTTCCCCTGCTATCAAAAATGTGAAATTCCATGATGACCTCCAGATGAACTCTGGCAGTGGAATTGGAGGCCAAAGGTCCTCTGCGCCCATGGCATGGGCCACCACCCTTAATCCCCGCTGAATAACCCCAGATAGTCTAGGAGAGTTGCAAATGGGATTTTCCCTGATGAAATTATCCAAACCATCGAAGGGTGTATTGTATCACCCAGTCACAAGCACCTGCAGCCATCGGAGGTGTAATGTCTGTATTGTGCCACCCAGTCTCACACACACACACACCCATCGGAAGGTGCATTGTGTCACCTACTCACACATTCCCCCAGGATATGAGCCCCTTGGATTAAGACCACCAGATACAATGTAACCCTATACAGCCGGGTGTCATCATCGCAATTATTGCCTTTCGCCTCAAGGCCCGTTTGGCCCTATATAAGCCCCAGATTTTGGCCAGTCGGTGTGCTATCTTCTTGGTCTAAACGATTCCACGTCACTCTGACCTTTGAAGCTAGTTACCGGCAAGTCTACTCAAACCCAGGCTGCGAAGCAAGACTTGTCCCCGACCATCTCCCACCCCATTCGCTTCCCAGAGGAAGACTACATCTCGGTAAGCATCACCCTCAGTAACGCCTGCCATCTATTCCAACCTCCAACCTTGATTTTCCTGAGCCTTGAGTGTGTGTGTGAGTGCATGTTATTGTGTGACTTTGCCTTTTAATAAAAGGCATTGGAAGCATCTGTCTCAGCCCCATTTCTGGGACTCCCTGGTCTTCTCGGTATACACATAGGGAAGACAGTTCTGCAGGGCACAGTAGCCTGCCCCTCTTGCAACACTGGGCTGATTATAAATTCCCCTTAATTAGACCCTTGGCTACATCTCACCAGTGCCAACACATGAGTTTAACTATAACTCCATTAATTTACAGCTAGCAATACAGTATCTGGTGAAAAGCCTGACTCCTTTTCAAGATTGCTGACTACAGAAGCAAATCAAGCTGCAGTCATGAAAGTCTGGTTATTATTTTAAAAATCCATCACCCCTAGAGCATGTAACACCAAGGTGGCCAAGGGCAAGTTAGTGGCTTCACTAGGGGGGCATCACACAGTGTGGTAACTCATGGTGTCACCCCTATACAGAATCCTTATAATGTTTTTTATACTAACATTAATCATAAATCATAATTCCCATATATCACTGAATGTAATGACAATAGTTGTGACATAAACAACTAGCAAAATTAAAATTATACTTTTAAATCACAATCTCGTACGTACAGCCTAAATGCATGTACATGTACACTGTTTCATGTGGTTAAGTGAAAATTTGGTAAGATGTGATTTTTTAAAAAAAAATAAGAATAAAAAATAAAAATTTAATGTTTTATAAAAACATTGGGCCTCACTTTTCTCTTCCCACTGACCCTTGCCCCACGCATACTATCTCTTCAGCCTTTTAAAGGGACACAGGCAAACACCACAGCCTGTTTCTGCCAAAAGGCACATGTCTAGGGAGCAGTGGTATCACCATCCCTTTACAGTGTCACCTGGTGCATTTCACACCCCCTGCACGCCTAGTGATGACCCTGGGGCAAGTGGATAAACCAGGACTCTGGAAGCTGGACCCTCTAGGAACAGATTTGGGCTGGTTAGAACAAAAGAATTAACAACAGCAGCAGAAAGACCGGCAATGCAAGTAGGAAGGGAAGCTGTATAGCAGGGGTAGGCAACCTTTCCCCTTTAAGGGCCGAGGGACTTCAGCTCCCAGGAGCCTCAGCCATGTTGGCCAATAGTCCCATGTTGGCCAATAGCTCCTGGGATTCTGGGAGCTGACGTCGGCCCTTAAAGGGGAAAGGTTGCCTACCCCTGCTGTGTAGCCTAGTGCCCTAACTTGAGCCCATATTGCTGAGAATGAAAGGTAACTGGAACAGTTACTTTTGAAAAGAAGTTAAATACAGATATAGTTCCAAGGTCAAAAAGAGTAGTTAATTACCATTGTAGCTGCATTTAAAAAAAATATTTATTTCCTCTTTTCTCAAAAGTAACTAAGAGTCATTTTAGTTACATTTTTATAAGCACTGCTGAATGCTACAAGCAGCTGGCAGGTGGTCCAAAACACACTCTTCTCTCACTCTACTCACATGTCCTGAACAACCCCAAACAGAGCAGAAAGAGCAGTATGTGCCGGAATATGAACCATATTATATTCTTCTTCCACCATTTAATAAGACCATAACACTGTAATTATCAAACTAAACATAGTTATTCCATAGAAGGAAGTTACCTTCACTCAATTACAATCATAATGTGAAGTGGTTATAAACTATAGGGGGAAAGACCTAATTACAAGTTAGTACTTGTTTACAACTAGTTACTTCCATGTTCTGAGAGAAGCCACCAGCTCCAGCTTTTATATAGGAAGAAAAAAATGGTTCACTCAAATACCCTGGAGAGTATAGTTCGACCTAGAAGAATCTTCCTGTTGGCTTGAGAATTTGGCAGATACTTCCTCTGATCTGATGGCACTGGAGGCCCAGGGCACTTGGTCTATGCCACATCACACCTGATATTGATGTTTTATAAACAAACTTACTTCCTTGCCTTTAATAATCTTGCATGCATTATTAATAATAGATCTATGTTTGCTGAGGGTGCTATCTTTTGCTAGTTATCATTTATGAAGGTCATAAAGAAGCATAATTTATTTCTCTGGCAGCAGAAAATGGCTGACCAAAATATTTTGCAAAATCAAGTGTAATTGGTTTTGAGATTAAAGAGTCAAGATGCTATTGCTGTCTTATATAAGAGGCTTACCACACTGGAGATGAATTTCAAACCACAAACTAATATCAAACACATGCCAGAATAGGATTGTGGGGGGATGCTATCTGTCATTTATTTATTGTAAGCAATTTTAAACCATACTTTAATTATATTCCTGATATGGCTTACAATAAGAATAAAACAATGGAACTGACACACACACACACACACACACAGTCATCCCTTCCAATTCACAGGAGATCTGTTCTGTGTTACAGACAAATTCCCCCACAAATTGGAAAAATCACAAATAACTAAGTTCCATTGGATATAAGGGCTGTGCATGCCATTTTGTCCCTCTTGGCTTCCTATCTATGGAAATTCAAACAAGTAGTCTGTGAATTAGGAGGGACGACTCTGTGTGTGTGTGTATACACATACATACAGAGTTGCCATATGCTACATGAGACAATCACCATGATTACAATTCTAGCTGAAAGGATTGGAAAATAAAACTGTCTTTGGCTGGTGCCATCAGGCTGTTAGATGAACCTCTCTGTGGGGGCACCATTACACAAGTGGTATGCCACCAGTTTGGAAGGCCTTCTCTCTGGCAGCTACCTGCATCTCATCTCATCCTCAGGAAGCTCTTCTTAAATATTTTAAATGTACAGATTTGTCTGTATGTACATGAGAAAGACAGTATTCCAAGCTCTCTCTCTCTCTCTCTCTCTCTCACACACACACACACACACACACACACTCACACACAAACACAAACAAACACACACACATGCACATACACATATGCTGTGTGTGGGTTTTTTAAAAAAAACAAACCAAAAAACATACCACACAGATCAAGTCAGGCTTCACTTTATACTTGCATGTAATCTTTGGAGAGATTGGACTAAGCATGAAATATAGATACTCTTAAACTGTAGATATGCTTACACTGTTCATGTTTACTCAGAGGTCCAGTTGTGTTCAGTGGCATTTACCAGCACATGCATCAGAGGGGGGTTGCAGACTGCCAGAAATAGTGCAAATTGAGTCCACTTTTAGGGTTAGGGTTAGGGTTAGGGTTAGGGTTAGGGTTAGGGTTAGGGTTAGGGAATCATGGGAACTGTATTTTATTGTGGCACCAGAGCTCTCTGGCAGAGAAGGCTCAATGTCTCAGAAAAAAACCAATTCCCATGATTCCCTAGCACTAACCCTAACCCTAAAAGTGGACTCAATTTGCACTATTTCTGGCAGTCTGCAACCCCCAAGACTGCAGTGTCAATATCAATCAGCTGAAGAGAACACAGTTTATAGCCCACAGGCTCTTACAAATGGTGTACAAATGCACAACTTTAAGCTATTACAAAATTTTATTGCTTCTGAGAAATGGCAACAGCAATGTTTGTGACAATATATTATGGTGAAAGCCCATCAGGATTTGATGAACTCTGTAACCACTATGCACCCAATAAGACAATGTCAACAAAGATTTAGCCCACCCATATGGCCAGGCCAGGCACAATGCCTGAGAAAACTCCAAAACATTGTCCCAGACCATTGCAATAATGATCTTATGATACTCCTCTCTATGTATAATCACAATCACCATTTCCAACAGCACCAATTAATTTGTCAAGGATTAATTAATAAACAATGGGTAGATTTCCATTAAGCTCAATAAAAGCTAGAAGTAATTTGTGATACCAGAATAGATAATAGGACTCATGAGCAGTTAACTCAAGATTAACAGCTCATACCAACAGTAGATTCTCTAACTACGTCTGTAGGGTATACATTCAGAGATGTGAATATGTAAACTTATAAAATGGTTTCATATAAATCTGTACAGTCAGAGGAATACAAAAACTTGTGGATAGAGGTGATCCTTCAGACATTGCTTAGTTATATTTCCAAAAGGCTTTTGCCATGTCCCTAGAAAAAGACTTTAAACAAAATTCTCTAGCATGGGATAAGAGGAAGAGTTGTCTTAAGGATCAATCTCCTCATCTCTTTTGTTTTCCAGAGGGTCATACCCACAAGAACAATGTAAAGAATGGAAATTAACTCTAAAATAATTACCAACTGTCTTTGATGTATTAGTGTAATCATCCCCACAAACTCCCTAGAAAGGGAAGTGATTGGACATATGCAGCTACAATGTTTTTATTGATTTATTATACTTTAGGAAGAATGAGGTCAATATTATCCAACTTGAAATTAATTGTGCTATAAGAGAGAGAACAGAGACCTTCTAGGAGGCTCTCCAGTGTAACCAAAGTTATTTAACCCTCATCCAGGTAGTTAAAAAAGACTTCTAGTAAGCAACTTCAGAAATATTGAGTAACCTAATGAAAAATTTAGTGTTTCAAGAATTTGCAGAACTATCAAGATTAATTTTATACATCTTTTGCTTCAGAACTCACTGTCCTTCTTCCCTCAACTACCTGAACAGCAGAATATGCTGCTATCACTTCTAAGCATCATACTTTGCCCCTAAAAAATCAGGGACACTTTTGGCCCCATGCATTTATATTGGCTGGAACAAAAACTATACCTCAGTGGCAAAAAAAGCAATAGATTTGTTGTAATAATTTTTTGTCTTTTACACATACATAAATGCATGCATGTGCCCACATGCACAAACACATAGCAAGCATATTAATACTTGGGAACACTGTTTGGCATTCTACAGATGAACATGCTGTAAAATGTCTTCATTGTAGGTCTAATTCTATGTGAATTCTGCAACAAAATGTAGCTCCAGGGAACTGAAATATCGATTTAAGTGGATGAAATTTCAAAACTTTTTTTTGAGATGCTTTACATGGTTTTATAAAATACAGAAGTACAATTTGGAAGGTCATGAAAACATGCTTGGTTGGCCCTCTTATTACAAAGAACTATTGATAAGCATCCACCCAAACCAGAATGGATAACCTGTGGCCTTTAGCTTGATTTGAAAAACCTTCTATGTGTGATCAGCTCAGAACTCTGGAAAGTAAGCTATCATTTTCCTAGCAGCTCAGTTGGGGGGGGGGATAGGGAAGGAGGGAGAAAGAGAGAGAGCACTTGGGAAGAAAGGAAAGAGGAGGTGTTACTAGAGAATAGGGGTGGCCATAAGCACTTTTGCTGTGACTCCATCCATCTTGTATTCCTTAACATACATCTCCTCTAGAACTCACCATAGGAATTTTCTTCATTCCTATCGGGAGGCGATACATGCAGCGAA
>CM034701.1:335806506-335819877 GCA_020142125.1 Phrynosoma platyrhinos
CAACTCTATGATTCTATGATTCTATGATTCTATGATTCTATGACTGCAGTTGCTCTGAGATGAACAGGAGCACTACTACCATTATTGGATCCTAGCTCCTGTTCAACCTGGAGTAGCTGCAAGAGAAGCAGCAACAAAATCCAGTGGGTTCACCAGCCTCATGGCAGCAAAGCCACTGGTTTCCCCAAGATCTAGGTCAGTATTTTGAAGTTGCAAACTATCAAACCATAGTAGACTACTGTTAGTAGCCCATGTTTGGCACTGCTGGTGAGTCAGCTCTTCAGTCTTTTGATTCCTGTTGGTAAGAACATGAGATCCTCTCTCCCACAACTAGTACTACAATGAAAGAGTGGGTGGAGTGAGTACTTATGAAGGATAACTTTTCTTCAATTGCTGCTTTCTATCTCCAAGACTAGGGAGATTATCACACACCAAAATAAAGCAACCTATCCCCTACGGGACAGAGTTGCATGTTGAAACGTGATCAGATATTACTGCATGGGAAGCTTCCATTCTTGAAAATTGGCCAGCTCAGTGCAGAAGAGTTGTAGTAGTTAGGCAGCAATGGCAATGTTTTAGAGTGCGATAATATCTGATCACATTCCGAAATGCGATTCTATCCCATAAGCCATAGGTCGCTTTATTTTGGTGTGTGATAATCTCCTAGATCTTCCTTTATCATTATTATTTTTAAAAAAGAAAAATGGAACCAATGTCCTAAATTCAAATGTTAGATTTAACTAGAGTAGATCCAGTGAATAAATGGGAGCTTGCAAAGTCAACACTTTCTTAAGTTTCCTTGATTTCCTATCTCTGCTCTAGTTGCAACTGACAACTGGATTTCCACCTTTATCCACTGTATCATTGTGAAATTTTACAAACTTGACCATACAGCAAAATGAAGTCACTATGAGCAACTAAATATCTGCCCATTCATTTTTGGCATGAAAATGAGCTTATAAAGCACTATCCCACATAAAAAGTATTGTGCATTTAAAATATACAGCTTCTAGAAGGTATTCAGGTCACCTTTCCAAGCTGCTACCACCCAGCATATCAGTGCTTGGCAAGTTAATAGTCTTGTCTTGAATTGGAATGTTTAAATTCACTGACTTTTAATAAATAAATATATTTATTTCAATTTAATTTCATTAAAACACGCTTGAAATTAATCTGGTTTGTTTCCTTTATGTGTGTGTGTGTGTGTGTGAATAATTCAAAATCTTTTTCTACTCCATCTGTTCAAACACAATTGAAGAGCCAAAATACATAGTCAAATTACAGTTCTGCCAGCCTTAAACAGAGGAAATCAAACTATGACATATAGTATGTGGGCTTATAACTGACTGTAAAATTAAAGACATTGCACCATCAATTAAGCCTAAGGTAAGTATATGCTAATTACTTTAACTGTGACTTCCTCCCATGCTAGAAATACAGAAAACTGCCTAGGGCCAAAAATATCCCCCAACATCTATCAGCTCCTCTAATATGGGGTGCATTTTTCCCCCTAGTTAATATAAACATTAGGATAAAAAATAACCAATGTCTTTCTAGCGCAAACCATGATGCAGAGAAGCTGAGATAATGTACTCTCGTTGTTCTTAGGTTGGTCCCATTGAGACACACCAAAATGCTTTTCTGTGGTTGAGGACATTTTTATACCCTGCAACATAATGGAATTCTCATTGGGTTGGACCAAACCCCATCATACTCAGTCATTTATTTAGTTGTTTGACTTGTCCTACCTTTCTCTCAGAGAGGTAACTCAAGGTGGTTTGCAAGGTGACTTAACGTAATTAAAGCAGGCACAAATAAAAATGGAACTAAATTGTGATAATGGTAATACATAAGTAAACAAACTATAAAGGTTTTTATTATATGTATTTATTTATATCCTGGCTTTTCCCAACTGAAGGAATCTTACAAAAATTAAAACAGACACAAATAAAAACTTGCATTTTTAAAAGCATACAAAACTTAAAATAGTATTGAGCTATCAGCAGAACTGAAGGCAATTTAAAAATGTATCCATTAAGAAGCAAAACGTTCAAGGAGTAGAATACATTATTAAAAGTTCTTTCCCCATAAACCATATATTCCCAAAAGCCTACAGAAATATTAAAACACTGAGTTTCAAAAATTAGCTTAAAAGTAGGGTTCCCGATTGAGGATCATCCCAGGCTTTAGGTTTCTGGCCTGAAACCTAGAAAAATCCTCTGGTGATGTAATTAAGCATTATAAACTAACCACACTTGCTCATAGCTTGTCATTCAAACACGAATACACACAACACTGAACATATTTTTCTGTTTGGAAGATAAGACAGAAACTTTAGCTAAAGGGGCTGTCCCCAGATCAAGGTAAAATGAGGGGCTTATTCCTTCTCACCTTCATCTAACCTACTTTCTTTGAGCCAGAAGGTAGATACAGAGCAGAATCTTGACTCTGTAACAACTGTAAGGGAAGAGGGAACCTCATTCACAGTACATAATAAACCGTTTTTCAAGCTAGTTTAAACAGATTTAAAGGGTCCTTTTTCACACTGGCACTGAATTTCTCCAGCACAGTTTGTGGAGGGGGGGGCAGCACTAAACTGGGTTACACCAGTTCTTCCTAATCCAAGACATTTGGACAAGTGCGAACAAGTTATCAATTGGATATGGTTCCCTGTGACTCGATCATCCCTGTGATGCAATCACATGGAGAATCCATTTTGAATCAATGCAACTGTTAATGGGAATGTGAAATGGGCAGGTTCAATCATAGCAACCAAAGTCTGAACATCTATTCAGTGTCAGATTGCTCCATCGATTCAAAACAATTCAATGCAAAAATCGGTATATTTTGCAGTGTGAATGAGGCCTGAGAATATCTATGGACACCATCCACCAGGACAGTATTTACAAGATGCAGAAACAAATCAATTAAAGCCTTGGAAATTATAGCAAGCTGCTGATCTGCTAGCAGAGCTAGAGATTTGCACACAGCCCTTTCCTCTTGCCTGGACCTGAGCCCACCAAAACTGGAGAATTTGCATCCTTGTCTCCTAGCTGAGGACAAACCATGAAAACTGGAGATTCAGGGCCAGGTCTTGCACTTCCTTGTTTGGACAACAAAGGCCAAAACCAGGGGTAGGATCAGCCCCAATCCTGCCAGAGTGGATGTGGATCTGCTGGATCAAGCCCAATCCTGGGGCAAAGGGCCTTAACACAAATCAAATTGATCTGCTGTGTGCTGCTGAGTTTCTTGAAATTCCACGTCAAATCCTTGCTATCCTGATGGCCCTGCACACACACACCCTTACCTCTGTTGTCGGTGCTGCATGTGACTATGTGTAATGCAGAAACAGGGTGTTTGGCCTCTGCTTTCTTGGCGTGTTTGCTCAGACCCCCTGCAATTTTACTTTAACACTTTAAAAACCCAAAATAACAACATGGCACCAGTCTGTTAAAGACACCTTTCTCAACAGCCAGTTGGTTGCTCAAAGACTAACTGGAAATTTGAACAACACTGGAAATTTGATGAGTGCAGCAAATACTGTATTCTGATCAATGGTAAGGGCTAACTCTGGATTTGTCCATAAAAGTAACTAGATTGTAGTGCTGAAGAAGAAGAAAAAGTCCAGTGGAAAATAGTATCTTATAGAAGGCATTAAAAGTTAGTAAAGGGAGGTCTAGGGTAGAAGTTGTGAGTGCCATTTTCAGCATCTCTTGACTAGGATAGAAAGAATATTCAGAAATATTTTTTTTAAAGTGGCATAAAATCTGTTTCTTGGAGGTCAGGAAATCCTAATGAGAAGCAACCTTGATTGATGAGAATCTTTTCAGTTTGGGATGTAGGAGATTATCGCACTTACCAATAATGTGACTGATCCCCAACAGGGGATAATACCCTGTAGTAACCCAAAATGCAACTGTATCCCATTGAGGATCAGTCACATTACTGGTAAGTGTGACAATCTCATTCGTCTGTGCAAAATTTGCACAATTTTTTTGTGTGTGTGCAGAGAGCAGTATTTTCCATACAGAAAAATAATATTTCAGTGAAATTACATCCCTGTTCTTGTACCCCACATGTGCCATACCATTGGGAACATAATTGGATGAGTAGAAGTGATGTTCCATCATTCATAATCATTTTCAGGTGCATTTCTGAGTTTGGGTGTTTTAAATCAAAACAAAAAAACTTGTCATAAGAAAAATGGCGTTTTGGTCAACATGTTTTTAGGCATCTCAGGAAGATCTTGGGGACAAACAATCCCCATCATTAACATGAAAAGTAGGAAAGATTACACAAACAGCACGTACAGTTTCATTTGCTTTGCTCCAAATTCCTAAAAGAAATGCATTTTGTTTTTCACATACCAAGCAATTTGAAAATAAGACAGATAATTTATCTAAATACATTTCACAGCCTAAGATACATGTCTTAAAGTTGGCAAGGAATCATTGCAGAATTTGTTGTGCATTTTTCCATAAAACAGAATATTTATTTTGAGATATTGTTCCTGTTGTATTAACAGCCATCTGCATTATTGGCAGGCTCTGCCACATCTTCACACCTTCAATAACATTAAACATGCGATGCTTCTTTGCTTGAGGATCAATAGTCACCCCTCCAAGGCACAACCCTGAAGAATGAGCAACTGCATGAAACAGGCGAAAACAATTGTGGAATTTGGATCTGATAGAATTAATTATAAATGATGAATAAGCCAGTATTGATCCTGCTCCCTAATAACTATCTGAGACCTTGTCAGTAAAAATAGTGACCCAATAACAGAAGTGCTGGCAAACAGTAATGAATAAAAGTAAATAAACCAAGCTCAACTCACCAATAATATTATAAAACACATACACACTACAGCCTTGGGATATTTGTAATCCTTGTTCAAGCAAGCTTCATATTGCCAATATTCTAGAACTGGCATGTGATTTGTGAATACTGTTCAACTTTTCATTTTTTAAAAAAATAGTTCTTTACTTTTACAATGCATTACAATAATTATTTAACATCTTTAGGCTATCCTCTCAATATTACTGTTGTATATCATCAATAAACAAATAAAATAAATAGAATCATAGAGTTGAAGAGATCACAAGGGCTATCAAGTCCCACCCCCTGCCATGCAGAAACAAACAATCAAAGCACTCCTGATAGATGGACATTCAGCCTCTGCTTAAAAACCTCCAAAGGAGGAGAAACCACCACTCTCCAAAGGAGTGTGTTCCACTGTTGAACAGCTCTCACTGTCAGGAAGTTCCTCCTAATGTTGAGGTAGAATCTCTTTTCTTGTAATTTGAATCCACTGCTCTGGATCCTAGTCTCTGGAGCAGCAAAAAATAAACTTGCTCCATCCTCAATATGACATTCCTTCAAATATTTAAACATCATCTCTTAACTTTCTGTTCTCCAGGCTAAACATACCCATCTCCTTAAGTTACTCCTCACAGGGTATGGTTTCCAAACCATCCAAATAGTTTTCAACTGATGACAACCCTAATGCAAACCTATCACAGAGTTTTCTGGGGCTGAAAATGTGTGACTTGCCCAAGGTCACCCAGTTGGTTTCCATGGCTAAATGGGCAATTGAACCTTGTTCTCCAGAGTCATAGTCCAACGTCCAGACTATTACATGGGGTAAATTTTTTGGTATTCATATATCTGGGAGGAAATAGTCATGTGTATTTGACTAAAAGCAGTTTCTCATGTGGTATGAAATTGTGCTGTTCTTCTTAAACTGGATAAACATTATGAACTGTCATTCCCAACTCATTGCCTATATGCATCTGCCATCTCCCCCAGTACCACACATCATTACCTTGGATAGATCCAGTGTACTGCACTGTTTGGGGATGGAAAATACTGGCTCAGATCCCTCATCAGTCATGCAAGCTCTTCATCATTCGTAGGTTTGTTATGAGACTACATGTCTCAAACTGGAAATTATTATTTACAGAGAGAAAAATGGTTTGGGTTTTTTTTTAATTTAAAGTATTATTTTGTTTTCCACAACCATTCTGAAAAAAAAAAACTTTCAAGGCTAATGACAAAGGGAGCTATAATGACCATGAGATAGCTTAATAGTTACCTTATCAAATAATTTATTGTCCTACACATGGGCAGTATCATATTGATTTAGACCAAAGAGCTAACTACTTCTGCATTGTTTTCATACAGTGCAGGCCTGCACAGCATATGGCCCGGGGGCTGCATGTGACCCATCAAAGGCTTTTGGTTGGCACACAAGGATGTGAAATGATTCTAAGGCTCCTCTGCCACTTGGTCACCTCCTGAGGAGAGGACCATGTGGAGGAGGAGGAGAAAGGGGAAACGCTAGCCCTGCAAGGCCCCTCCACTGCCTGGCTTTCCCCTGAGGAGGAGGAGGCGGAAGACAGGCAAATGCTTATCTTGCAAGACTCCTTTGCTGTTTTGCTTTCTTCTGAGGAGAAGGCCAAGTGACGGAGGAGGAGGAGGAGGATGGGCGAACACTTGCCTGCAAGGCTCCTTCGCTGCTTGGTTTTCTCCCAAGGACATATGGAGGAGGAGGATGGGAAAATGTTCTTCCTCCACCCAGCTCTCTCCTGAGAAGGCCAGGTGGCAGAGGAGGAAGAGGGGCAAACGCTTGCCCCTTAAGGCTCTTCCATCACTCAGCTTTCTCCTGAGAAGAAGTCCAGGTGGGAGAGGAGAAGGAAAGGAAAGACTCCTCTGCTGCTTGGCTCTCTCCTGAGGAGAGGGTCAGGCAGAGGATGATGACAGAGTTAATATTAATCCATTCTAATTAATAATATTAATTAATATTAGTATTAACTAATATTAATTAATTGATTCATATTTAATTAAAATCTATCTGCGGTCTGAAGAAGTTTAGCCTATTTGAATTTTGACCCCTACCTACTGCCAAGTTGTGCAAGTCTGATACGGTGGCTAATCAGATGCATATGGAAAGCCTACACATGGCATGAACACAGTTATGAGACTACAGGACTGCTTCCACAGATCAGTTTTACAGGATATATCTGTGGAAGATGTAGCAAACTATGGAGATCAACATGCATCCTCCCATTAAAATAATATTGAGTTGGAACCATAATGTTATTCTTATACCTACAGAAATAGAGATGACTCAAGGATAGCAGTGTACTAGGCCAGTGCTTCGTAAGCTAGCTGTTTTTTGGGACTGGCATCCCCTTGCCCCCAAAATATGCTAGAGACTGATAGCATATCTGTGCTCATTGGCAATAATTGTTTCTTTTCTGGAAACTCTCCAGGGACTAGTAGCTGATGGCTCAGGGACTGACACCAGTCCGTAGCCCAATGCAATCTTCAGTACAAACAGAATTAAATACAATTTAGTTGAATTCAGTTCAGATTGAATATATTCATTTTATTGAATTCAACAGTTTCTCTTTGACATCCTTTTATTTTCTCAATAAAAGCAAAACATAGAGCTATCTGAAGGATAATCAGTTTTAATTTATAAACAGTAGGGCAAATATTTACTCTTTGGACAGACAAGAAGAGATTTTGAAAATGAGGAATGAAATGTGGTTGGTGAGCATTCCTATTAGGATAAAATTATATCTTTTCATTTGTATGCACTGACAATTGTGGCAAAGAAGCTACCTGCTGAGTAATTTGCATAACTAACTTGGACTCACCCGGAATATTACAGGAATCTAGACTTCATTAATAAAGTATGTCAACTGGGATGGGAAAAACATTACTGCCACTGGCTATAACACAACACCATTCATAGCTCATATGAGCAAGAAATGCGAAATTATTATTTTTAAACCTACTCAAAGTCCGTTTCTTTGTTTTCATCTTACATGAAAAAGGGAGGGAAGATCTTATCTTTTATATGCAGCCAATATAAAAGGCTGGTGATAAAAGATGAGGATTTTAGGCCCCTAAGGAAGATAAGCTTCCTTTTGATGTTTTGGACTGCAGCTCCCTTCATCCCCAACTACCAGGTCTACTGAATATACTGACCAGGAACTGTGAAAGTGAGATAATTCCTCGTCAGTATATTCAATGGATCTGCTAGTTTGGGATACAGGGAGCTGCAGTCCAAAACGTTTGGAGGGCACCAGGTTGGACATGGAATCTCTTAGTTTTTGAGGCCTTCACCAACTTTGCCATCTTTATTTCAAGTATTCCACTTATTAATGTGTCTTAAATATACTGAATGTTTCAAAATTAAATAGGTGTCTTCCTTGATGTAATACACAGAGACAAAGCCTTATATTAAGATGAGATTAGTGTATGATGTCTTGCCACTAACATTTGGGTGAGGGGTTCTCTCTCCATATTCCAACTGCCATTTTTGTGACATGGCAGAAAAAAAGAACAGTCAAGAACAGCTCCATTGTAGCTTGGCCCCAGTAGCTGGTGACAGTCCCTCCTTCCATATTCAAACTACCAAAGTTATGACCAGGAGGAAGAGAAAAGCAGCTGCTGGACCTGATCCACTGTCCACTGCCATCCCCTTTTCCCTTATGTGTCCTGTCTTGTTTAGACTGTAAGTCTGAGTGTAGGATTTGTCAAATGAATTATTTATAAACCACTCTGGGAGATTTTTCAGCTGAAGGGCTGGGTATAAATACAACAACTAACTAGATGTTGATTCACTCAAGAGGATCTTAAAACAGCCAGCCCAGAATGTAAAACGTGATCCCAGAAGACAGTAATGTGCTCAGCAGTCATCTTTGTTCCTGTGGTGGTTTGCCATAAGATTCCCCTGAACACAGGAAATTATATTGGCCCTATCTAAGGCTATTCAATGATGCTTCTTCAGGCAAATGCATATATAAGAAAGAGCAGCACTATTCATATGAGAAGAAAGAAATAATGTAGTTGTGCCAACTGCCAGCAGCCAACTTGGGCTCATGAATTTCAGAAAAATATTGACTCTTTTGCTAGTGCATTTTATCAGTAGGAGGATGAAAGAAGGTAATTTGTATAACAGGGGTAGGCCTTCCAGAATAATTGTTGGACTGCAGCTCCCATCCCTAGTTATGCAGGGTCAGTCTGGTAGGAATTAGACTCCAACAACATCTAGTGTCACAGGTTTACCAGCTCAATGTATAGTGAGTAAACTTCTCCATGAGAAGTTGTTTATACTAATCAAGAAATCTCTGTGTGTATTTTCCCATTTCTGTAAAGCCGATAAACAGCAATTATTTCACAAACAACCAGCAGTTTGCAGTTTTTGGCTTTTAAAAATGACTGTGTAATGCAGAATAATGGTGACACAGCCACAGCATCCATCATTTTGCGTACAAGCTGAGAGCTAGATCTACTTGGCCATTTAGTTAATGGCTTAAAGTAATGAGACTTAAACAACAATAAAAACTTGCTATAATAAATACACTAGATTAAAGGAGCTTTTCATGTTTCACCAGCTTTTTTTTTTTGCCTAATTTAAATTAGCATTTGCATACATAACTGGCTTAATAAATGCATGTCTAGCTTAGGGCTACAGTGTTAAGACAAACAATAGCTTACAAAGAAAAAAACACATACAGAGACAAGCGTTTCTTTGCTCCAGAACAACAACATCTAGCTTATTTGGATTTCAGGTTGTACTAATACATTAGTCTCGTAGGAGATTATCGCACACGCCATTTCTCCCTGATCGGGCATGGGATGGGATCGGGCTGGGATGAGTGTTATTGCACATGAAAATGCTGTTGTGCTGCCACCCCAAAATCATCCATTCCCAGCCACACTTAGCCCACCAATGTTGGTAATACAGAAGATTTCCATACTACCAAAATCAGCCAGCTAAGTGCCGCTGAGGGACAGGTGATGGTCAGGCAGCAGCGCAGCAGCATTTTTGTATGTGATAACACCCATCTCAGCCTGATCCCATCCCATGTCCAGATAGGGGGGAAAGGTATATGCAATAATCTCCATAGCTCTAAATTGGTAGCAGGTCTAAGAGGCCATGCTTATCTCAGTTTGATTTTATGAGTTAACACTTTGTATTGTTAAAAAATGATTGGGCAGCTACTGAATTTTTTATTGTTATATCCATGGAAGCACCATTCATTTCAATGAATGACTAATAATCAAATTAAGGGCCAGAGCAGACAGGCAAGAAAAAGTGGCTTGATTCTGGCTTTTCTGAAACCCTGCTGTCCACTCAGCCCGCTCCCAAGGTAAGCCAAACACTCATGGGCAGTCCACACCATGCAGCGTCAAGCCACACTGCATTTATTTTTTTGTTGCCTCCCCACCATGCATGTACACCATTGCACAAACACACCATTTGTGACCTCCAATTACCTCTCTCTTTCCGCTAGATGCCATTTCATTAGATGCCTGTCCATATGACCAGCCACACAGTTGTACATGTGATGCACTGCCTGTACAGTGCATTGATGCATCAGTGTGTCCAGTGATACATTAGCAAAGCACAATCATGGAGCACCCTCCCATACATACCCCCTTCATCCCATGCCCCCCTGTTGGATTGTCTGGTTTGTGTATGTTCTAATTACATCCATTGCATTATTGGTGACCTGCCCTGTTTAACGTACTTTCACGTTTTGCTTTGCCACATTCCTGCACAGGTGCTAGGCTGTTTATATGCTGGTGCGATGATGTACATTTATAGGTTAGAGTATCAGAACTTTTTTTTTTGCTCCAGTTTTTAGCCCTGCAGCAGAGTTTTGTTTTTAGCCCTGCAACAGAGCCATAGTCCAGCACTCAAACCACTACACCATGCTGGCTGTCAAGGAGGGATATAAATGCATTTTTTTAATTGACTTAATATAGTTTAGTATATGTGTTTTGTTTGATGCATTTAATTTTTAATGTATATAGATTTTTAATAAAAATATTTTTTAAAGTTCTGATGTCATAAGCTGGACATGGGATCCCATAACTACTAGGAATTCATGTTTACAGTCATTAAGGATCCCCACTTTCCCATCACCCCAACTTTTCACCCCAACCAAAGGGTTTCTGAGGCACTGGTAATCAGGGAGCAGGGAAATTATATCTGCAGCACTCTCCCGGTTACAAAGAGCATTGAGCCAACCAGTTGTAGCAGAACCTGAGAGTTCTCTCCAGCTGTCTGTTCTCAATGTGCCCACAAACAAGAAGACTGCTGCAGACAAAATTTCCCAGGGGTTGATCCATATTACCTCAGAACATCTTTAGCTGGGGTGCTGCCAGGCTGAAAAGAATTATGTTTTGAAGCATGTCCTTGTCAGATCTAACTACAAAGATAAGAGTTCCATCATCATATATATGCCTGATGATGCAGGATCTTGGCTTATATTTTAAATTAAGCATGCATACATGTATGTGTGTCACATGCACATGCACATGCACATACACACAAATTATTGAGTGGTGTGACTGGAAAAACATTTAATCACTAGCACATGTCCTAAAAATTACCATGCTATGATTCTAGCTTAACTGCTATGGCTGCATCCTGTGGAATCCTGCGTTTTGCAGTTTAGGGAGAGATATGGATAGTCAGGGTGGTGTGGTGATTTGAGTGTTGAAACAGATCTCTGGAGACCAGAGTTTGAATTCTGCTCAGCCATGTACCTTGGGCAAGTCACAATCTCTCAACCTTAAGAGGATGGGAACGGCAAACCCCCTCTTGCCAAGAAAACCCCATGATAGGTTGCCATAACCTATCACCATAAGCTGGAAACCACTTGAAGGCACACAACAACAAATTTAGAATTTCAGCCAGAGAGATTTAGAACCTCACCAAACTACAAATGCCACAAATGATGCAAACACAGTTAAACTGGGATCATAGCCTTATAACTGGGTTGTGTGAAAGGGCCCATGCTACTAAACCCATAGCAGTGCCTAACTTGCAGAGTAATATATCTGCTTTATGTATGTTTTTTAATGGGGCTGGGATACTTTGGCACTGGAGCCTTCCTTGTGCTCAAGATTAGCAAGTGTTTGCTGTTTTACAAACACTATATCCAGTTGCAAAGAAACTATAATTAACACAATGTAAGGAGACTTAAATCTTGGACAGCCAGCATGGTGTAGTGGTTTGAATGTTGGGCTAGAACTCTGAAAGACCAGGGTTGAACACAAAGTCACATTGTTCCAAGATATTTGAATGGGAGGGAGATGTAATATTTTTGACCAGAAGTACCATATAACTTTATATCATATAAAGCTGTTTATATAAATACTACTTCTAAAGATCATGCAGTAAACTTATTCTTAATGCCAGTTTTTTTATTTACTTATTTTCTATTCCACCATTCTCCCAGCAGGGGATCCATTATATTGTTCATAAGATCCAAGACTGAAAGATTTACTAAGTTTTGATATTATGAAATGTCCTATTTTTATACTGACCCGTGAGATTACTAGGTACCTGTTTTTCATTGTCAGATGGTCTGATGAAGCTTAACTATCCTTCTCTTCTATAAGAAATGCTGTCCTGCACTATGGAACAACATTTCTATCACATTGACTTCCTTTAAATGTCTTTTGCATTAAGCTAGCTTTGAATATCCTTTGAGTGCAGTTTTTGCGCTTTTTGTTCTTTTTCCCCTTTATGTAGTACAGAGAAGTTGAAATGATCATTAGTGGTAGAGTCCTTAGAAGTTTTCCGTTTAATATGCTACCACAGATATTGACTGGATAGGAAAAGCTTTATGAAGTTAAGAAGTAATATGGTCCCTGTAGTAAAATTAAGAATTTTGCAGAGTCTAAAAACCAACTGCTGACTGTTGAATTAAATGCTTTCCTATAATCTGTGGTTGTCAATCTGATGAATATTTTAGTACCAGTAAAAACAGCTGCAAGAAGAAGGGGGGAGGCAAGAAAGGTATTTTAAAGCTATTTGTCATTCCATGTGAAAGAAAGGCATGTGGTTCTCCCCAAATCCAAAATGGCACTAACAAAAAAATGAACACAACCCACAGCCACCCTCCTTAGAAAACCAGAAAACCATGTGAAATGTTGCTATTATTATACATATGAAAAAAATATAAATATAAATCGAGAAAATTGTTTGGTGTTTGGGGCTGCAATCTTTCACACAGCTAGGCTGATTAAATCCTCATCTGTATTTAAGGTGTTTAATTATACACAGGATTTCAGATTGACTTTCAAATACATATTAGGCCAGTATTACAACTTAGTTTTATAATTTCTCCTTTTTACAAAGTTAAGATAGCATGGTATTTTATAGTATGATGCAAGTTATAGCTAGCTATAATGTGGATAATTTGATGCAAACTGCAGTGATATCTTGAGAAGTCTGTATTAATAAACCTCACCATAAATCTCCATTGAAATCATACTTACTAAAACTGCTTACTAAAACTGCTGTTAATCTTACAGCTCAGATTCCAGCTCACACAT
>CM034701.1:335824616-335854763 GCA_020142125.1 Phrynosoma platyrhinos
AGTCAACTCAATTTGCACTATTTCTAGCAGTCTGCAAAGGCCCTTAGTTTTGAATCTTACAACTTGACAACCTTGTCAATGGGAAATACCTTTACCTTTACTTTTACCTTTAATATTTTGAATGCATAAGCTCTAGGTCATCACAGCTGTGGGACATTTGACTCTGTCATCCATTTCGCTCTCTCATTCTCTTTGACTTTTCCAACCAAAAGGAAAAATGTTTGTGATGAGGAAATATTACTAGAACTATTCTGAATTGTCAGAAAGTAGAAACAAACTGCAGTACTCTATGAGATGATGACAGAATAGAATTTTAGCAGCAGAGGGGAAAAAAAGAAAGAAAGGAATCTTGAAGAACTTGAGAACCATAGCCTTCTTCCTCACTGTGTCCTAGGAGCTGGTGCACAAAGGTGCACTGCCTCTGAAGCAAGCAAAAACAACAGGACTAGACATAGTTTGAGACCATCTGAAAGCCATGTAAGCTACTGCTTGTCATCACATCTGGTAGCAACAAACACCATCCATTATCTAGGTGTTGTGCAAAGTAGAACTGCCTTTTCTGTCTTGATTCTCCAGTACAATTGCTTTGCCTGTGAATGCCTCACAGCCATTCTGCACAACTACAGACTCTTTCTTCCAACAATTTTAGGATGTCTATTTTCTGATCTTCTGCAAAGTCCTGCTGTGCTAACCAATCAATATTTGAAGGTGATACTAGAGTCTTGAAAGCTATGTCAGTGGCAAGCAGAGTGGCAGTTTCTATGTATTTTCTACCTAGCTTTAAGTATGACCTCCACAGAAAAGTGGCTTATACAGAGTAGGCTAGTAAAATATGGAGCGGCTTATCAACATTCACCTGGTCACACCCTTTTCTAAGGGGAAAAAATGGAAAATTAGACAAGGTCAGGAATGTAAAATAAGACATGGTTAAGGATGAAAATTAAAACAAGTTTATGGATGCATGTGAGAATAAAACATTTTTTAAAAATTCTCCCTGATGGATAGGACTGCAAAACATTTTGCATATTTTTTAATCATGTTTCACATATCAGGATGTTTTATGGCCAGAATAGATGGGCAGGAAAAAGTGGCTCAATCCTGCATTTTCCAAAAGCGGGTTGAAACCCCACTGTCAGCACAGCCTGCTCCCAAGAGGGGCCGAATACCCACAGTCAGACCACATGGCGAGCATCAAGCTGTGGTGCTGTGTAATTTTTTTTATTGCTTCCCCAGGATGCATGCACACTGTCACATAAACAAACTGCTTGCAACGTCCAAGTACCTCCTACATCTGCCCAGATGCCATCCCACTGCACCTTTTATGAGCCACTCAGTCACAACAGTATAGGGCATCAGTGCATCACATACATGCCCTCTTCACAAACACACCCCTTCACCCTGTGCTCCCCTGTTGGACTGTTGGAAGTTATCAAACTTTAATTTTTTTTGCTTTGCTGCAGCCCTGCACTGGGGTTAGTCTGTTTATAAGCAGGTATGAAGATGCATATTTTCTGAGCTAAGCAAGAGTATTGGGGCTTCTTTTTGTTCCAGTTTTTAGCCCTGGAGCATGGCTTCATTTGATTCCACCCGCTTTGGAGGCATGCATCATATAAATGCCCCACTTTAAAAGTGGTTGGAAGCCACTGTATTTTGCGCATTTGGTTCACCCCTTAGTGAAGATTTTACAAAGGGTTTTGTGCAAAAAATACATCAGACGAAAAACTGTATTTTGTACTCTGAAGGAGGTACTGGGCAAATTTGGTTCAGGGAGGCTGCAGGTGAAAATAATTGTAACAACACAGGGTTTGTCTCAGAGAAGAGCTAGATAGGGAAGAGACAGGGAGAAGATGACATAGAGACAGGGTTTGTAGTTAAGAGACATAAGGTGTAAATTCTGAGAGAAAGAAGACTGTATTTGATGGAAACAGAGTTGTTAATTCAAAGAGACACAATAGATAGAACTGACTTTGGTTTTGAGGAACATAAAATAATAGAGTATTTAAAAAGTTCATGTATTATCTTACTGTGTTAGAACAGTATACTTATTGTTGTTTAAAGCTATCTGAGGCTTGATAAACCTTGAATCTATTAAAAACTATAATTAATGCCTCCTTCAGGGAAGGCCGTTTTCCAACTAGTTTAAAACTAGCAGTAGTAACACCTATATTGAAGAAGCCTTCCCTTGACCCCCTGGATAAAAATAACTACCGGCTAGCATCTCTTCTTCCTTTTTTGGGCAAGGAGATTGAGAGGGCGGTTGCAAACCAACTCCAAGCAGTCTTGGATGAAACCGATCATCTTGATCCATTTCAAACTGGCTTCAGGTCAGGATACGGAGTGGAGACTGCTCTGGTTGCCTTGGTTGATGATCTCCATCTGTGTATCGACAGGGGAAGTGTGGCCCTGTTGGTGCTCTTGGACCTCTCAGCGTCCTTCGATACCATAGACCATGGGATCCTTCTGGAATGCCTGAGAGAGTTAGGAACTGGGGGCTCTGCTTTCCAGTGGCTTCATTCCTACCTCTCAGGTAAATTCCAGTTGATGATGCTGGGGGACAGCTACTCTTCTAAAAAAGAGCTGACATCTGGCATCCCTCAGGGTGCCATTCTGTCCCCCATGCTGTTTAACATTTACATGAAGCCGCTGGGTGAGATCATCTGGAGACATGGGGCAGGGTGTTATCAGTACGCTGATGACACCCACATTTACTTCTCTGTGTCTCAGACTGTTTCAGTGACCAAGGAGGGCATCGCCCCTCTGAATGACTGCCTGAGGTCAGTAATGGATTGGATGAGGGAAAATAGACTTAAGCTGAATCCAAACAAAATGGAGGTACTCGTGATAGGTAACCCTAACCCGGGTGTGGAGATAAGTTCACCAGTCCTGGATGGGTGTCACACTTCCCCTAAAGCACTGCGTTCACAGTTTGGGGGTGCTCTTGGACTAGTCGCTTCAACTGTCACTTCAGATTGATGTGACAGCCAAGAATGCCTGTTATCAGCTTCGGCTGATACGCCAGTTTCAACCCTACCTGGAGCCACGGGACCTAGAAACAGTTATACATGCACTGGTAACCTCTCATCTTGATTTCTGTAACACACTCTACATGGGCAACCTTTATGCCACATTCAGAAGCTTCAGCCAGTACAAAACATTGCAGCCAGACTGGTCTCAGGAAAATCTAGGTTCGACCAGATAACACCTATTTTGAAATCCTTACACTGGCTACCTGTTAGCTTCCTGGCACAGTACAAGGTGTCGGTTATTACCTATAAACCCCTACATGGCTTGGGTCCAGCTTACTTGAAGGAACACTTCCTCATATAATTCTCCCCGCATACTCAGGCCTTCTGGGAAGAACTTACTACAGTCAATGAAAACTAGACTGGTGGTGACTTCCCAGAGGACCTTTTCAGCTGCTGCTCCTAAAATTTGGAATGACCTGCCAGAGGAGACTCACCAGATTACATCCCTTGATGCTTTTAAAAAAGTGATAAAAACTATTCTCTTTCGGCAAGCCTTCTCAGACTGATCTTGGACTGATCTGAACTAACTGCCCATCTGATCTAACTCCCCTAGACATTCCCACTGTTATTAACTGTTTTAAATTGTTGTTTAGTTATAAGGATTTTATTGTTGTAATTTTATATCGAAGGGAGGGTGGGCCAAAGGGGTGGGGGGTTTGGGGATTATTTTCTTGTTATTATTTCTGTAATTGTTTTAATCTTTGCTGTTACACACCTCGATCCTCAACAGGGAGAGGCGGAACACAAATAAGTATTTATTATTATTATTATTGATAAAGGACCCAGGGTATGCATATCAATATGAATCCACCACAGTAACACAGACACAGGTTCAATTTTAAGGGGTCACCTTGAGGCACAAGTACCTAGCCCAAGAAGGGATTAAGGGAGAAACAAAGGCAGAGTGAATGGCAGGATCCCAAGGGTTGTAACTGTAGGGCCAGCCAGGAAAAGCAATCTGTCACATGTGCAATAATTTTTTTTGAATAAAATGCAATATTTTTGCACAGAATCCAATGAAACAAAAGCCAGTCTTTTCACTTTATGCAAGCTGAATATCTGATGACTGGTGAAAAGGCAATGGACCAAAAAAATGAGAATATTAATTACACCCCTAGATGCAACAGAACGAGTGGGTAGCCGTTAAGCTGGGACAGAAAGCTTGTAAAATTATTATGTGGTCAAATGTTCTTGAGGAAAATAATGATGATTTCAGACCTGTTTAAAATTACCTTGTGACTGTTGGGTCTGTGGTATTATGCTTTGATGTGCATAGCATAGTAATGACAAGCAGACTGTCGTCCATGTCCACGTTTTGCAAAATTATATACACCATCTTGTCTTCTTAATTTGCATGTAAGGTAGTTGGTGGTCCGTGGAGAGAATCTGTTCAAGAACAACTGCTCCTCATTTTACTAGTGTGTTGATGAGATACTTCCAAAGCCTGTAAACAAGAAGATTCTGCTGGATCTTCACAGAATAATTTTACAGAAAAATATGCTTGCCTTAGCAAATTTGACAGTGTATTTTAATGTGTGGCAAACACTCCAATCTGCCTCTGCAAATAGGAAATTATAATTTATTCTATGTTTTTAGGATTATTGAATAAAACAATATCAGAAAGCCAGTATTGCATGATCATTATAGCAAATGCATGGGTGGGGGGGAATGTTGGTTCATTACTACTGTAATAATTCTGTTTAAATTAATCATAATTATCAAGACTTAGAACAAGATGTGTGCTCACACGCTCTCTCTTCAGTCTTTCATTACTCTCACATGCCCAATTCCTGGAAAGATATCCTGGCTTCCTAAACCACAATTTCCAGTTAAGTCCAAAACACAAAACTGGGTTTAAGTGTTGCTCAAAAACAAGAGTACCACATACACACAATATTATAGCTGCCACTGAAGCCTACCTTTTAAAAAAAATTAACACAATACAACAATTATGTCTAAATAAAAAGGGCTCATGTACATTTTATTTTAAAAAGATGTAATTTTTAATGGCATTAAAAATACTGTGATCAGATAAATTTTCCATTCCTCATACTCGGGGCTCTGTCCAATGGTGAGCACAAGTTGACATACTAACAGCAAAAAAATACAGGAGCACCTAAAGCATGGAAGATCATTGTAAATCATATGATGATTACAGTAGAAGAGCAAGGACTGGGTAGCAGTAGAAGCTGCCAATCTGGGAGCACCTCTGATAACTATATATAAATTATGAGGAATAGGCATGAAGATATTAGAAGAACATACTAAAGCATGAATCCATTATAGAGGTATGAGTCTGCTTTTTGTCATATGGTATTATATGTTGCCAAATTTTCCAGTTGCATGCCAGAAAATAGATATAATTTGCTTAAGATGTCCTTATATAAAATAAATACTAGTTTTGTGATCTTATCCACTTTACAGTTTTGGCCTAAATCCAACTATTAGCTGAATCCTACTGTATCAATAGGAAAATCTAAGTAAGTTCTATTGATTCCCAACTTCAGCTAGAACCAGCAATCAGAGGCCTAAAGCTTCATTCAGCAGGGAAGGGGTTAATAATCTATGATGTGAGCAAAAATGATTAAAAGAGTGAAAGCAGCAAGGATAAGCTGGTTTTATTATTATTAATTTAATACTTCCATAATCTGCCTGATTTACTGAGGCAAGGCATGACTTAGCATGCTATGATCCAGTCTAATACTTTTTATGAGATCATTCGGCTTGGGGTTTTTGCTGTTATGACAGAACACATCCCAGCTGTACCAAAGAGGCAAAGATGATATTATGGATTTAATTCAATACGTCCATCTAGGAAAGAACAGTCAGAGCATTAAAGACAAAGGAAAAATTGTCATTGTAAAAACTGGCCTAGAAAACCTAGTCTGAAATCATCTATTTCTCTATATGTGGGATTTTCCAAATGCAATATTAAGAGAATTATAAACAAAAAGCATCATATTTCTGATAAATCTAAATAAGTACTGTTACCAGAAGGAGATGAAAACATTAGTACTTATATAAGCTACTCTTCTATTGTTACTGGGATTAAAAAAAAGATGTTCCATTTGGTCTCATTATAAGAGGCCCTGGCTTGGTCAAAATTCTGAGATTTGGATGAGACAAAAGAAAAAAACATGAGGCATGCTTCAACTGATCAGAAATATAAAAAAAGAAAATAAACTTGAATTGTAGTAATATATGGAAATGTGATGTAAAACCAGATACATGTGGAAATGTAAATGGGGGAAGAAAGGACTAATGCTTCTCGTATCCTCACTTGTAAAAATTAAAATGGATGCACAGGGACCTTGTGTGATGCACTGGGGATACATCTCTTACTGTGGACAGCATGTGAAGCTATTGTCCTGTTGGCTGGATAAATAAAGTTGAGGTAGGTGACAACATGGTGGCAGCTGTAAAATGGCCACAGGTGCAGGAATGACCAGCTGGCAGGGGGAAAGGAGAAAGAGTGGGGTAAGTGTGGTCCATGTATGGCATGTGGCCTGCTGGGCCCCATTTTGCAGCCACTTGAAGCCCCCACCCCATTTTTAAAAGTTTGGTGATTGGGGGAAAGGCAAAATAGTGAAAAACAGTTCAACACAATCAAATGCACCACCACCACCCCTTTTCCAGGAACCCCACACACAATGCACACACTTGAAATGCCCCCCCCCAAAAAAATCAGCTGAAAATCAACCAAAAATGAAACTGGAGAACCAGGTTAAAAACACCCTCCACCACTTTCTAGTTGCCCACCCCTGCCCTCCAAGCACCTGAGAAGAAGCAGAGTGGGTTCAGAAAGCCAACTCTGGTTTCAGAAAAGGTTTACCTATCAGTTTCTGAAGCCAGCAGGGCTTCACTCTCTGATGATGGAGACCAATTTCACTGGCTGTTGCTATACACCACTCCCCAAAACACTTTAGACAGGCATAATGGACTATTACAACAGTATAAGGCCAGCCTCAGACTACCAGTGAAACAGAACACACTCTACTCATAAGAAGTAGACAGACCTCCTCTGAATAAATCTTGCCAAGAAGGATAGGGTTGCCATGGGTCAGAGTTAATATGAACGCATGTAACAACAATGACAAAAATATGGCTTAACAAAAATGCCTGCAAGATCTACTTTAGTTTACTTTTCATTATTACATATGGACACAAGAAATAACAGTGCTTCTATACTGAGATACATCAATATGAAATACCTGGTATTAGCTAGCAAATTAATCACGATTACAAAATGTACCCACTACTAACCAATAATATTTCAATTGCCTAATAAATTCTAAACTAACATTGTTGTATAAAATTATTAAAATTGGGGAAAAATCTTCAGATATAATGCCATGATCCACCTTAATTAAAAGGAAAAAATAATTCTAATAGGAATTACCAATTTTTGTTACTATTGCAAGGCATATTCGTAATTCTCCTATTTGAAGATGTTATAGAAGGCATTAAGAATGTCAGGAATTATTGGGAAATTGATAGAAAATGCTATTGCATATACAGAAAAAGTATTTAAGAAATCATAATTGACATGGGATACTTACATAAATTTCCAGAATTTTAAAACATAGAAGAAACAATTTTCACTACAGAGTGGCCTAACCAGTTCAGCACCAACAGCAGGCCAAATCCAGGAGAAAGAAGGGCTATCCCCAATATCACTCAAATCTGTCAGTCTAAAACTCTACTGACTTCTCAGAAAGTTAAGCAGAACCTAGAAATAACAAAAAAGGAAATAATATGTAAATTGTATGTTTAGAAACTGTCTTTCACTTGATCATATAGTACAGACTGCCTTCATCCTGCATATACCTCACAAAAAAGGTTAGGTATGAAAAAGTACAAAATTTCAACCATTTCAACTGTAGCAAAGAATGGTACACTTTCTCTTGAACCATAAAAAATAGACTAAGCTCAAAATGGATAATGTTTGGTGTGAAGTGGGGGGCAGGGCCAAATTAAAAGTTGATCATATTCAGAAAGAATGCAGAAAACAACATTGCCAAGTCCAAGGCAGTACGTCATGAAAACCAGATACATTTCAAGTCCTTGCCATTCTGTCAACGTTTGAGGGGTAATCCACCAGATGCTGCTACCATGCAAGCCTCATTAAAATTAATAGGACCAGCACAGGAGCAGCACCCAGTAGATTTCTTCCTCTGTCTGTTCATTACTGCAATTGCTATGATGCATATCCCTGTTTATAGCTTTCTCATTCAAATTTAGTGCTTTAAATAAAATGGAATCTATATCCAATAATCAAATATTCTCAAAATAGGAAAAAGAAAGAACAAAAGCACTATAATGAAGAAAAAGATAAGAAATAAATAAAATCACATGTAATTAAGAATGTTTCATAGCTTTGCTCAGACACCAGTTAAGCTATGAGGGGGAGATAAAACCTGAAAACTATTCAACTAGTCCTGTGGGGATGCATTCCTAGGTTGGATATCCTATTTAAACTTACCATCTTAAGTGTGCCATCTTAATCTGATATCCAGAGGGATTTAGCAGTTTGACTTATTAGACATTACAGGACAACAGAAATAGCCTGAAGGCTATTTCACATGTGCAAATGATCTTTCCCAGCTACCCCTAGTATTGCATATGAAGTTGTGCTGCTCTACAGATTTATTCCCACTGCCATCCCCATAATTCAGTGGTCCTTTCAAGAAAAAACTAAACCCATGGAGCACCAATTGAAAAAATATCATGGACTCAGGGATGGCTATGAACAGTGGGACTCACAAATTGTGATCCCTGGACCACAGGCTCCACAAGCCATAAGCTGAAAGTCCCAGGTAAGTTTCCAGGGAAAAGACAATTGTAGCTAAGGGGCACAAATGTGGCACTGGTTTCAAAATAATTGGCAGTCCCTCAGATTAAATAACCTGCTTAGAGGTTGCTGGATTCATATGTGCAAACTGGCTTTGAGTGATTTCCTTTTTATAAAAAAAATGTTTACATCTGAGATGGAATCTTTCATGACAGTATCCATTAGGTTATATCTTTGCTACAAAGTTTGCTTTAAAGCTCTAACACAGTATACAAAGTTTATGCCTCTATGAAAACACAAGGGCAAGCACAATTTTCAAAGAGAATAAGTTAACTATTTGTATGGTCTTTGATAAAACTGGGTTTCACTTGTTCCCAGAGAGGTTAATAAACACGTAAGTCAGGTCATTAAATAAGCTATTTTAATATATTGGGAACTAGACATGTGATGTGTGTTGTTCTCTTTCTTCAGTTCCCATGTTTAATCACTTCAGTCATTTTGTGTCTTATCGCTACTCGCCATTACCACTACATTCTACATGACAATCATGACAAATAATCATGAAGGTCCTCCTGATCAAGGATCTGAAAACAGAATCTGAAATTAGTTTAAAAAGACCTTCTTATGGATTGTCATATGTTGCATTATTAAGTGAAGATATTCACAAGCTATTTGTTTTCACATACAGCTTCTCCATTTTCCCCTTGAAAACAATGTCTAAACCAAGAAATCTCTAATAAACAACAGGTCTAAATCCAAATGTTAGTTCCACGTTGGGACCTAAGTGTTGATTTAATAGTCAGCCATTGGTCCAAAAGCAATTGATCCAAAAAATCTACTATAGTTAGGGCTATTAACTGGATTTAAATCATAGGGTCCGAACAGACAGGCCAAATGAAGCGGCTTCCAGTCATGTTGGAGGCACACTGTTTAAATGACAAATGCCTCCAAAGCAGCCAGAAGCCATGCTGAAGCCACACTCTGGTCCTTAGGACAGGAGCAAAAAGGAACCAGGATAGTCTGACTCCTAGTGGTGCCAGACAATCCCACACCCATGGCCCACCTTGGGAATGTGCCATGCAGACAGAGAGGTTTCAAACCACTTCTGGCTGCAGCAGATTCGGGGCACTCTTTCATGCAACCACTCCATAGATTCTCATGCCTGCCTGTTCCACACCATAGTTTCTCATTTCATCTGGTCACAGAGATCAATGGCTGCTCCTAAGACTCTGAAAGTCTCTCCCTCGAGGGGCCAGGATGGCCCTTCCCTTGCTCTCCTTCCATCAGCAAGTGAAAACATTTTTATGCCATCAGGCTTTTACAAACTGATTAGGATTGGGCTATTAATGCTGTGTGGTGTTGTTTTTTAACATTTGTATAGTCAGCTCTCCATATCCACAGATTCTGCCCCCACAGATTCAACCATCCACAGCATGAAAATACATTTTTTTTAAGTCTCCCAAAGCAAATCTTGATTTTATCATTTTATATAAGGGACACTATCTTACTATGCCATTGTATTTAATGGGACTTGAGCATCCACAGATTTTGGTATTCGTGTGTGTGTGTGTGTGTGTGTGTGTGTGTCCTGGAATCTAAGCCCAGTGGACACCAAAGAGCAATACTATATAAATTCTTAATGAATTTTAATATTTTTAATGTTTAATGTTTTAACTTGTTAAATTGCATTTTAAATCTTATATTAATACTTCTATCAGCGCTTTTGTATAGATTTTAATTAGTATTATTTGAAATATGTTGTTAGCCATCTTGAATCCCATCACTGGGAGAAAGGCAGAATATAAATGAATAAACGGATAATAATACATAACCATGGATACCAGCTGCAGGAACAAGCCAGAATCTTAAACTACGTTCTAACTGTAGTTTACTATCCCACCTGGCTGGTAATCACAATCTTCTAGTTCAAGCAAAGAGGGAGAGCAAAGATTAAATAGAAAAATTCTGATTTGATTGCAGGGGAACAGAGGAGAACAGAGTCAGAGGTCTGTGTGTATCTCAGTTTATTATGAAAGTGGGAGTGTGCAAGGAGCCTGAGAGTCACAAGAAGCAGTGTGAAGAGGTGAATGTGGTGGGAGCCAGTGAAGATGAGGGAGCACTGGGGCTCACCAATGATCACAAGAGCTGAGAGCAGATTATACATGATCAAGCTGGCTGTAAATCACAGGCCAAACCAAGCAACTGCTCCTCCTAGTGTGGGAACTTTGAATCCTAGAGTAAGGGGTAGGTGGTTGTGCTGTTACCCAAGAGCAAAACAGGAGTTACTTTGAATTTTTTAAAAAAAGCTGGTCTGCAAACAGCCAAGGAAAATGGGTCTGTTCTCTTGGCATTAAAGGAAAAAATTCTTCTGACCTTACACTTCCCCAAAGATTTGTGCGATCTGTGTTCCTGTTGATGGATTTATTCTTGCAATTGGTTTGTAATGTTAAATTTTATTATCTGAATAAGTTTACATGAACTAATGCCTTTTTGTAATTACTAGATGAAGCAATCCTTCTTGAGCTAAAGTTCAAAGGACTCCACAATTTTATTCAGCATGGCTTAGTGCTGAACACACTCAGAAAACCAAATTAGTGGGGCTTACTTCTAAGTAAACACATATAGGATTGCACTGTTAATCTTTTGCTATTGTTACCCAAACAAATGTTTTCAGATTTTCTTTAGGGGAAAGGCACAATTGGTCCCACTAGCCTTGCTTTCCTCCTAACTTAATTCATGCAATTTTGGGCAAGCCTTGTGTTATTTTGGGGTATCTATAAGAATATGTCCAGCAATTTTCATGAAATTATAGCAAATTGCAGGGTGCAAAATAAAATCTTGTTTACCTTGGGAATAGCTAGTTTCTGCAGTTTACGGACAACTGAGTTTATCTATTTTCACAGGTCACTTGAAAAAATATATCATAAAGCTAACAGAACTATATATTTGGTTAGCCAGACTTGCATTTCATGCTTCTTAAAAAGTATGGTATACTTACTTTAAAAAGACAAAAAACTGCTACTCACCTGCAAAGAGAAAACAGCCTTTAGATATATGCCATGTTATGCCACCCCCAAGAATTCTTCCACAGGGAATATTTTTAGATTAGTGAGTGCAATCCAGCTCAGCTTTTCCCCAATGAAACCAATGGGTCTCACAAATAACCAATGAAATTTATTTGTTTAACAGAATATACTCTAATACTGGGCTGTGGCTGGATTGATGATCTATACACATCTAGCCAGAGTCCAGTATCTGGTTATACAGGTTGAGTCTGCCTTATCTGAAATGCTTTGGATTAGAAATATTTTGGATTTGGGAGGTCTTTGTTTTGTTTTTTAATATTTGCATATACATAATGAGATTCCCTAGAGATGGGACCTGAATTTAAACATGAAATTCATTTTTTCATATACACACCATATAAACATAACACATAAGGTAATTTTATATAAAATAATAATTTAAATAATTTTATTCATGAAACATTTGTGTACACTGATTCATCAGAAGGCAAAGATGTCACTTTTTCAGGCACCTCTTCTGTGGACAATTTTGGATTTCGGAATCCTGGATAAAGGAAACTCAACCTGTACTTCTAATGTCATGTGTTTGACTCAGTTTATGTATGCATTTCATGAGCTCAATTGAATAGGGTTAGGCTGATAATAAAGACCTGCTTCTACATATGATAACTGTAAATAAGAAAGGTGGTGGTTGTTTTACATGCTACCCCAATATGCTGGCTCATCTGTCTCAATCACATAATATAGAAATAGGACTTTTGGGGAAACTCTGCCCAAACATCTGTGAATTTTAGAGTCTAGAAGGAATCAGAAACATTCTCTCTATCTGGGATAATTTAGGGAAGCACTTGACTTGGTTTTCCACATTTCTAGATGGCATGTACTTTTTGGTAAAAACAGACTTAGAATTTTTAAAATTGTACTCTTTTTTTAGAACATTGATTGGAATTGTGCAGCTGTCCACATGTTGTAGCATTGCAGATCCTAGCAGCCATTGCAGATCCTAGCAGAACTGATGTTGAGGAATTCTGGGAATTGTAGTTCAACAACATCTGGAGGGCTACATTATTCCCATCCAGTTTTAGAAGGATTAAAATAGGAATCTCTCTACAAGGCTGCAAACTGCAGCTCTTAGTGAAGTCAGCAATTACTGTTTAATGGAGCATGTTTACCTACAGCCACCCTCTAATTAAATGAAACAATAACTAAGGTTGTTCTCCCCCCCCCCCCCCCCCCGTGCTTACTTTAGAAAAAAATTGCAAACAAGACAACAAAAGCAACAATTATCTGATCCACCCAAGAGAGTTTACTTGATACAGCGGAAAGTCTCTGAATTTTTCTACTGTTCTTCAGACTCCAGCCCTGCCTGAGGCAAACTCATTTTTCCTTGTATAATGATACTGAAAGTGTTTGCATTCTCATTCAGAAAAATATCTGATGGACTGTTTTGCCAGCTATGCATCCTCAAAAACAGATGGACAAAGGAGTAAAGCACTATCTGTGCATCGACGGGATGTTTAAAAATAAATCCAAATATTTAAGAGTGTTTATTAATTTTAATGAATAAGAATTTAACCTGCTTAAAGTTTGAATTGTGTGTAGTTTTATTATGTGGTTGTAACAGTTGCTAGTCAGTTCAGACAATGAAAGTTTCTTAATAAGGGTTTCTGAGTTTTTACTATTGACCCTGAGTTTTTGAACTTTGCTATCCTGCTGGATTTGACAGAGGAGAGGGCACACCAAACAGGAATCTTGCCCCATAATGAAATTTTCCTTCAGTCCTCAAGCTGTAGTATTGAAGAGAGTGAGATACTGAAAACTGCCCATATCTAATATTTGCTGTGTGCACATTCCCTTACCCTTGCTAACTTTGTTTGCAATGTTAAGCATCTTTCAATGTCTAAATTCCCTACCTAAATGCTAAACTGAAGTTTTAATTTACTGCAATACAAGAAAATTGAGGACTGCAGGAACATTCCATTGGCGGGGCACAATTTTCTTTTAGAAGGGGCAATGCCCATTTTCCTCCAACCCCATCCCCAGTAGCCACATCTCTGTTTTAATGGCTCCTCAAGCGTCATGATGTATTTGTTTAGATAAGCTCTCCAACAAACTCTGGGACCTTTCAGAAACAGGTATGTTTAATCACACAGCACTGGAACTACAGAGAAGTGAACTCCATTCAACTACTCAGGTGGCTTCTGGAGTACAGGGGTTGTACCAAAGCTTACACAGGCATGGCACAGCCAAAGTGGTATATACTTTTGTAATTAACAAGAGCTAGTTTCTTTTTGTCTGCTTAACTTTTGTCCCATGATAAAAATATTTTGTTCCTTCATGATGTAGAATCTCCTGTGTACATCAAATGGTAATAATGCTAATAAAATCAATTTCAGTTCCAGGCTGTACACAGCAAAATGTGGAAAAATACAAGGGGGTGTTAAATACTTTTGAAAGGCACTGTACCTATACTAACAGAATTCCACTAAGGCAGTGATGGAAAACCTTTTAGAGACCAAGTGCCCAAACTGCAACCCAAAACACACTTATCTCAAAGTGCCACATCCCTTTGGCTTTCTAGTAACAAACTCTGGGGAACTCTGTGCTAGGGCAACGGCGCATGTGCCCACAGAGAGAGCTCTGAGTGCTCCCTCTGGCACCCGTGCCATAGGTTCACTACCACTGCACTAAGGGGTAGCAAGTGACAAAAAGTTTATAGACATCGCCAACATTTTAACCTCATGGTCAAACTTGTCAGGGAAAAACAAAGATGAGAATGTGCCTGTCTGCAAATTACTACACAATAAGCCATCACTTGCTGAAATTCCCTTGTTCACACTATCATTAAATGAACAGAAGAAGTTCCAGTTTTTTACTCTGGCAACCATACAGACAGCCTTCTCTAGGTAAAGTCATAGCTGTTAATGTTATGTGCTAGGATTTGCTGTTTATGTTATGCACTGGGATTGGGACATATACACAATATAAAACTATACTGAGCTTCATCTCTTAATAAGCAACACCTGCTATTATATAAGGTCATAAGTCAGACGTCATCTTCTGAAGCTCATAAATGTGGGGATTTGGGTAACATAAGGGTTATGCCAGGCAAAACTAACTTCCAGCACATGAGCTTATTCTGACCTATGGAGTTTCTCCATCTAGTTCATGAACTCTCTCCTGCCCTTACCTCTGGTTTGCAGACCAAGAAGGCCCTGCATGGACCAAGAATTCTGGTTTGCAGTCTGGAAGCTGCTGCAAGGGTGACAAATGGATTAAGATTGACACCTGACCATATCCACTTTGCTTTGACTGTGATCTTAGCCACACTCACTGTTGGAATATGGTGCCCAAAATGCTTCCCAATGTGAAGAGGACCTTAGGTTGAAAATCTAGAGATCCTCATCCCTAGATTTAAATAATGCTTGCTTCTCATTATGTCTGCCTCCTGAATAATGAGTGTGTCTAAATGTATATCTATCTAGGTCCTTTAAAAATTTGCTGGTGCTCCATTACACAAATTACACATAGCTTGCTTTTAAGCAGGATGATGTATACAAACCACTTCTAATTCATCACAAGCAGGTTTTTTTCTCTTTTACCGTCACGGGTGGGAAGGAAGAAGAGATTAATATTAGACCATTGCTGCATGGGGGGGGTTAATATTGCCAGGAGTTTGATTAGCCTATTTAATATGAAAAATAAAAATATTGTATCTGTTATCCATCTTTTCTATTCTGGAAGATAATAAAGCCTTTGATTCTTATTGTCCCAAAGAAGAAATATTGTAAAGTATTTTGAAAACAGAAAAAGAAAGGAAGTAATTTGTAGTTACTGGATAAGAAACTAAAACAAAAACACAGCTCCAGAATCAGTCAAGTAATGTCTTAAGCACTATACATTGCTTAGTTTTAATCAAGACACTAATCTTCAGGCTACTCATAAAAAAAACTGCATTAAAATGTTAGCAAGTGAGCAAGCAAGCGAGTGAGCTGGGTTGCAACCACAGTTCTGTGACAAATAAACAACCAACACACTAAGTCATTATTGAAATGGAAAGTATTTTTTTAAAAGGTGGTATGGAGAAACAGAATGGTTCCCAATTTGCAAAGGGTTAATAATAATAATAATAATAATAATAATAATAATAAAATTTATTTATACCCCGCTCCTCTGCATAGCAATCGGGGCGGCTACCAACATAAAATACAATACAATAAAATCAGTCCCAAACCCGAGTCGCCCTCCCCTTAAAAAATTATTAAACAATCATCCATTAAACAATATTTAAATTTAAAAAGACCTTTACAATAAAAAATTGATAACAATTAGCAGAAGTGGCTGTTATGGCAGCACTACGGAAGAAGGGAAAAGGGAACAGTAGATCTGGCTCTAGTGACTGGTATGACTAATCAGGAAAGGCCTGCTGGAAGAGATCTGTCTTGACAGCCCTTTTAAAGCTGTCTAAGGTCGTGCATTCTATCACCCTACCTATTAAACTTATATGAAGAACATATTGTAAGGAAAGCAGACTTGGACATGAGAGAGGGAGGAGTAAAAATAAAAGGAAGAAATATCAACAATCTGAGATATGCTGACGACCCCATAATACTAGCAGAAAAACTCACAGACTTCAAACACTACTAAAGAAGATCAAAGAAGAAAGTGCAAAGGTAGGCTTACTATTGAACATAAAGAAAACAAAAGTAATGACCACAGAGAACTTACACACATTCAAACTAGACAATGATGAAATCGAAATAGTAAAAGAGTTCTCATATCTGGGATCAAACATTGATCGAATGGGAACTGCAGCCAGGATGTCAGGAGAAAATTAAGAATGGGGAGGGCAGCTATGAAAGAACTAGGATACAAAGACATACAACTCGGCACAAAAGTCAGAATCATACAAGCCATTATATCTCCTATTACCATGTATGGGTGTGAGAGCTGGACAATTAAGAAGAAGATAGGAGGAAAATCAACACATTTCAGATGTGGTGCTGGCGAAGAGTGCTGAGGATTCCAAAGGGACAATCAAATGGGTCCTAGAACAGATCAAGCCAGAGACTGTTGAGGAATGGATCCTGGGGAAAATGTCCAGATATGGGGCAAAGGTGACAGGGTTACCTTGTGTCATGCAGCAGCCATGATGAGACAGAAATTGGGCTGTGCTGAGTCACAGGGGGCTGATGCAACACTAGGCAAAGGGTTTAGTCAGACACCTTCAATTCCACTGTGTCACATCAGTCAGATGACTGAAACTGGGTGTCAGCCCAGAGTGGGCTGGACAAATATCCCAGGAGGTGTGTGGGTTTGTTGGTGTGTGGTGTTATGCGAGTAGCTTTGTTGGTCAGAACAAGCTTGTACGCAGAGGAACAAAGAGTAAAGTGCCTCCTTGAGAGATAGCTGCCTGTTTGTCTTATTTGCCTGCTTCTGGAGGGAGAGAAAGAGAGTTCTCCAGCCTGCACAGAGCTCCGTGTCACTTCTTTGGTGGCCATCCGGGTGCACAGCTTTGGTGTGGTGCAATGCAATTCATGCAACTGTGCTAACAGAAATATCCCTAGAAGCCAAGATGACAAGACAGACTGTCATACTTTGGGTACATCATGAGAAGGCATGCCTGTTAGAAAAAGCAATAATGTTGAGAAAGGTAGAAGGAAGTAGAAAGAGTGGAAGGCCATGTGCTAGATGGATGGGTTTTATTAAAGAGACCACAAATATGAGTTTGCAGGAGCTGGACAGTGCAGTAGAGAACAGGAGGGCCTGGAGATGTCTCATCAGCAGGGTTGCCATGGGTCGAGATCGACATGAAGACAGTTAACAACAAGAAATGTACAAAATATTTAAAACAAGAATGGACAAGGAACAGACAATTTACAGAATAGATATGACTTTTTAGTATAAATGCTGTCAAGCAATATTGTTTATTTGCTTTGATAAACTACTCTTTGAATGAGGCTTTGATAAACTACTCTTTGAATCCAACAATATAATATTGAATTTTGAATACCTAGGTCTTACGAAAGCCCAAGAAAAATCAGTGAATACATTGTTTCAGAGATAATTATATCAGTGACATCTTTAAAGGATGGGAAGCCACTCAACCCAATTATTTACAACTGATAACTTTAAAAGATATACAGAAAGAGAGAGAGAGTTTTAACTCAAGTCAGCTTAGCTTTAAAAAAAACACCTCTGGAAAGCACTCAACTATATGAAAAGTAGTACTAATCAGGGGAAGCCAAACTGTCCCTCTCGAGTCAAGCCACATGAAGGAAAGTATGGTACCATTTCAATGCTAGTCACTTCAACACACCAGATCAGTTGCTGGCTGAGGATGGGATGTGAATGAGCTGATCTGGAAGGCCTTGCTTGATTTGGAAGAGATCCAACTTTTGCCTCCTTCCTCTACTAGCAGCAGGAACTCTACACTTCATAATCATTATAAACCCATGCAGAAAAGCAAGACAGCCTGATAAGTCTTAGGATCAATGCACACTAATTTTCTTTAAAAAAAAATCTCTACTGCAATATCTGACTTATTTGTGTGGTACACAAGCCACTCTCCAATCCATTGTCCTAATGCTATTTCTCCACTTTCACCTTTGGCCTCAGGAGAAAGACATTTGCAGGTGATATTTTTGTCCCTCATTCGTGCACATGACTAGTTAGTAATTTGGAGGAGGAGAAGTTCATTTCTACTGCACACAGCTTCATAGTTTAAAACCTGCATTTCTATATAATTGTGGATGTGTCCCTGTAGCTATTTTGTTTTAAGGGGATGGGAGGGTTGGATTGCGGGATGAGGGAATGTTTTAACTTTGTCTGTTTTAAATGCTGTAACCTGCCCCGATTGCCACGCAGAGGGGTGGGCTATAAATAAAAAAATTATTATTATTATTATTATTATTATTATTATTATTATTATTATTATTATTATTATTATTTATTGAAAAATATATATATATACAGTTGCAACTATACAAATTACATAAAAGTTTTACACCTTATACACATAATATGGATTACAAATTATATATTTCTAGTTGCGTAGATAAGTAAGAATAAAAGGGAAGAAAATAAAAAGAAAAAGAAAAAAAGAAAAAAGAAAAAAAATGAAGAGAGAAAAAAAAGGAAAAAAACAGAAAAAAAGAGCAGACAGAAAGAGAATAAACCAAGAATTCCATGACTTCCTGGAGCCGTACACCAAGGTATGTATATTCTATATTATTTATCCCAACCACTTTCCTTAAGTATCAATAGCAACTGAAATTCTTAATATACAGCCTTGTACCACTCATTTTGGTCGATATAGTAATATATATTACAATCACTCAATTTCATAGATTATCGCTTATTTTTCACAGTTGACTTTCACTTAACTTACTTTATCTTATTATATTATTCCTATTATTAATATAATTAACCAGTGGTTGCCATGTTTCTTCGTTTTTTCCCCAATTCAAATCCCTTAACATAATCGTTAATTTGTCCATTTGCATTAGTTCCACCAGCTTTCTTAACCAATTTTCACAATGAGGAACTGCTACATTTTTCCAATAATAGGCAAATACCATTCTAGCACTGATTATCATATAATATAATAGTTTCCCATGCTTCAGCTCTAAATTTTTATCCACTATGATATTCAATAGATATGTTTTAGGGTCGAATTCCATGTTAATTTTTAGAATCTCTTTTATCTTATTATGAATGCTTTTCCAATATTTTTTTGCTTTTTTACAATCCCACCACATATGTAGGAGGGTTCCTTTTGTTCGCTTACATTTCCAACACTGATTGGACATTCCCTTATAAATCTTAGCTAACTTGGCTGGGGTTAGATACCACCTGTAATGAATCTTAAAAAGATTTTCATTTAGATCGTAACAAGCTGTATATTTCTGACATTTTACCCATACTGTTTCCCACTTCTCTATTTCAATTGTTTGATTAAGATCTTGTGCCCATCTTACCATAAAGTCTTTAACAACTTCTTCTTCTTGATTAATTCTTAATAGACATTTATAATACAAAGCAATTTTTTTTTGAGGGAATGTTTTAACTTTGTCTGTTTTAAATGCTGTAACCCGCCCCGATTGCCACGCAGAGGGGTGGGCTATAAATAAAAAAAATATTATTATTATTATTATTATTATTATTATTATTATTATTACTGTAGGTAAAGGTAGGTAAAGATATTCCCCGTTGTCAAGGTTGTCAAATCATGTCTGACTGTAGGGGGCAGTGCTCATCTCCGTTCCTAAGCCGAAGAGCCAGCGTTGTCAGAGACTACTCTGTGATCATGTGGCCAGCATGATTGCACAGAACGCTGTTTACCTTCCCATAAAAGTGGTACCTATTTATCTACTTCCATTGGCATGCTTTCAAACTGCTAGGTTGGAAGAAGCTGGGACTAATGATGGGAACTCACAGGGTTCTCCGTGGTTTTGTTTTCTTTATGTTCAACAGTAAGCCTACCTTTACACTTTCTTCTGTGACCTTAAAATTTAAGTCGAGAGAGATAAGACACTTTAATAAGCCATGTGATAAGCTCCTGAGGCAATAACATTACTGATCCCTCCCTCATCTCTGCCCAAGCATGTGCCTTGTTCGCAAATGTAGGACAAGAAAGTAGTCAAATAAAGGCAAGAAAGCTGTCAAGAGAAGGCAACTGAATTGTGAAAAAGGAAGGCCAACAAGCACTTCATGGATGGTACAACTTTCTAGGCTTCTACAAATATTAGTATCTTTCCAGTGCATGTATACTAAGGCAAAGTCTGTAGTGGAATCTTTGTTTCTGAAGCATTGCTGTGCTAGTATTTTTTCTCCACATGCATAATTGCTGCTGTATGGTCACACATTAATAAATACAGTGCAATATCTATTGTGTTTACTTGTTGTTTGGAGTATTTATACCCTGCTCTTCAGCTACAAAGGCGGACAACTAAGTACTACACACCAAGGCAAAATGTTGTAATATTGGGGAGGCATCAGGAGTTTGAAAGGTCACAGGCAGTTTAAAATGTGAGTTTAACACCTGGTGCTGGAAGGCCTTTTAGTTTGGGCACTCAGCCCCTAAAGGTTTGCCATCACTGATATAGCCAGTACACTCCTGACTTTCACAAGACTTTCAGTGTGCTTCATACTAACTGCTTAATAGTCTGAAATCTACAACTGTTGCTGCTAATAGAAGAAAGAGCCAAAGCTTGATTTGTACCAAACTAGCAAGAGTAATTCCAGGGAGGCTCAGTTGGGTGCCATCTCTTTCCATGTATCCAACCTGGGTGAGGATGGTCTATTGTGTGAATAAAGCTTAGGAGTACACCACTAAATGTACCAATAAACTTGACATGTTGAATGCAGTAAACTGTAGACCAGTGTTTCTCAATCTTTGGGCATCCAGATGTTTTCAACTTCAGCTTCCAGAATCTGTCAGCATTGGCCATGCTGGCAGTAGCTTCTAGGGGTTGAAGTACAAAACAGCGGGTGGTTCAAAGGGTAAGAATAGCTGCTGTAGTTCTACCCAGACATTTGCCAAAACAGATAAAATCAACAAGCAAAGAGGGCGCAGGTTAGCTTTACATGAGTGAATCTCCATCACTGCTCTTCTTACATGGGGAAACAAGATCCCTGGTCACATGGAAGGGCTCAATGCGTAGAGGATGTTGCCCTCTTCAACCTGTCAGCCACCACATATGTGGGGTGGGGGAGGCATCAGAGCTAGTTGACTCCACCTCAAATGTTGATTTTAACCCTTTTAGTGGATGCCTGAATCGCAGTCATGTTTAGTGCATTAAATATGTACTGCTCAATGGTTACATCAAATTCTGTGAATGTGGACTTATATAAACAACAGATCTTTCTTATCCACCTATAGCTCGATATCATTGGATTTTACCTCTCACTTCTATTAAATAAAGGACATTTAAATGTTTTCTAATATATAAAATATAAACATTTCTGCTTTTGAAATTATTCCTTCCATTATACATTCACAAGTACATAGAATGTATCCAAACATGGATGGCAGAATTTCTATTCCTATGACACCTTCCTTCCATATGTACAAAATTTTGAGCACACAGAAGAAGAACTAGATCTTTACTAGATCAAGAACTGGATCAGGCCTAGAGTTTTAAAGATTCCTTTGTTTATTCAAATACTTAAATAAGGTTCTTTCAACTGGAACAGAAATCACATAATAAAATTTCCGCTCTGTATTCATTAACAATTTGCACATTTATATCTAGATAGAATGTATATAAAAAATAACCCTTGGGCATGCATTCATCTATGTTTACACATATTTTTATTTCATCTCAATCCTACCCTCTCCACTGCTTCATTTCTGAAAACTCCCTAACACAGTCTCAATAATAACTATATAAATAAGGTTGCCTAGAATCAGAGATTCATATAAATGACTTATTGAATTGTAAACACAAAACTGACTGCTGTACAAATTTCTTCACAGACTGAAAGCTTTATCTTATATTAGAATTTTATATTACTTTTTATCACAAAACTTAAAATAATCTAATTTATGGTGAGAGATAGAAAAGGTGAAAAATGAACTATAGAGTTGACAGTGGTAGTTCTGTATTCATTTTGAAGAATGAAAGATAGAGATCCTCTTCAAGCATTTTCATACTTTAGTCAAATCCTAATGGATTTATGTAAACACAAAAAAACCCCAAAACAAAACTACCCATATAAGGTAATAATGTTTCTGAGTGCAAACTCAATTTTTTTTGATCACACAAAGACTTGTTGGAGACTTCCTATGTACTAAAATATTTTTATATAAGATGGTACATGCATGCTTTAATAAATAAATAAAATGAATAAAACATTTCCTTACCAGGACTTTCTTAAGGTTAAAGTAAGCTAACTTAGGGCCTAAGCAGACTGCCAGAAATAGTGCACATTAAATTGAGGCACTGCCCTGGCTCAGTGCTAGGGAATCATGGGAATTGTATTTTTTTCTGAGACACTGAACCTTCTCTGTCAGAGAGCTCTGGTGCCACAATAAATTACAGTTCCCATAATTCCCTAGCACTGAGCCAGGGCAGTGCCTCAATTTAAAGTGGACTCAATTTGCACTATTTCTGGCAGTCTGCAAAGGCCCTAAGATATAGCAAATTGTACTCTTAGCAGCAACATTCAAAACAAGGACTCTACAAAGTATTTTATTATTACGTCACTGAAATGTGTTGGTATGATCCACCAGATGGGAACAAGGAGATGGCCTCACCATCTGCACAGTTACCCACCCTTGGATGATCACAAGCTCTGACTACTGACATCCCTACATTAAACTTTTTTGCCTGCAACAGTGTATGTGAAGTGCACATGCACAGGAGCTCTCTTGCAGACAACAATATATGGCCAGAGTTTGCACAGAAATGTGAGTCGTCCCACTTCAACTTTAAACTCTTGAATGAAAAGAGAGAGTTTGCAGGGTATAAAGGTTTTCTAAATGATGATGTTGCAGATTACCCAGTGGCTAAGTTGGATCACTTGCTAGTGTGAACTTAGAGCTGCCTTTCACGAGTTAATCACATAAGGGTGACTCCTACCCGTTGACACTGACTTGCTAAGCTTGAATCTTTGAGTAACGCAAATTTCAGACAATACACAGTGCTTGACATCTCAGGGAAAAAAAGTTTAATAAAAACAGAAAAAGAAGGCTGAACAGGCAAAAAAAATACTCCTCATTAGTTGTTGTGTGCCTTGAAGTTGTTTCTAACTTATGGCAACCCTAAGGCAAGCCTATCATGGGATTTTCTTGGCAAGTTTCTTCTTTGCCACTGCCATTGTCTGAGGCTGAGAGTGTGTGACTTGCCCAAGGTCACCCAGTGGGTTTACACAGCCAAACTGGGATTTGAACCCTGGTCTCCAGAGTCATAGTCTAATACTCAAACCACTACATCACATTGGCTCACTACTCCTCTCCCGACATTGCATGAAAAGTTATGAACAAAGGATTTCTCTCTTCAGGTGGTTAAACCATAAAAACATCAGTGTTTCAAATTCATAACCAAAGTATTTTTAATGTATTAAGGGTTTTTAAAGGAACACTTTGAAAACAGTCCAGTTTCAAGGTATGACAATGGAACCACTTTTAAACTGCAGGCTTTCTCTTTTCCCAAGATTGTCATATGGGGTAAGGAATCCTCTTCTATAATGATAACATATTCAAAAGATAGAAATTGAACATTACACTTTGGCTGCAATATGAATTAATGAGATTAATATTCACTGTCACTCTTCCACCTTGCACTCAGATAAATGAGCTATGATCCTAATAAAGTGCTTGAAAGCAATGCAAGGAAATTTCCCTCTTTATTTAACACCCTAAAATTAGGTTTCTGGTAGTACTTTGCAGAAAAGTAATGTTGCTTCTTAAAATAAAAATGCTCATTCCCTGTGGTCTGTAAAACAGAAAATATAGATAGAAAATATAGAAAAAAACAGATGTTTAATTCTGAAGATTGTCTGATCCAAATGCATGACTTGAATGGGATTGGCAGAGTGAATAATTTTAAAGTCTGATTACAAGGGATATACTGAAAATATGGAATATTAGTCATTGCATATCAATAAGCAATACACTGAAAATGCTAGTGTGTTTTAAAATGTTAGAAGTTCACAGAAATACACACTCCCAGACACCTTAATGGCTATCTTTCTGAGAAGACAAGGCATATATGATAGAGAGAGACAGAGAGAGGCCCGAAATAGATGGGCAAAAAGTACCAGCTTCAGGCCACTTCAAGGGTGTAACTTGCAGATGATGCACACCTCTGGATTGGCCAGAGGCCACACCGAGGCCATCTAAGATGGCCCAAACATGGCCATAAAATGAATGGGGGAAAACCACTTCTTGCTGGCAGTCTATTCCGGGCCATGGCAGCAGCCAGTCTTTGGACTGCAGCATCGAGTTGCTACAATCCTGCGTTGACCAAGGCTTGCTTGTGGCTGCAGCAGCTAGAGGCTTTTCCAAGCCATTGATCTGCTTCACCCTTAAGACCCAAGTCCAGTTTGTAGGTCCCAGCTAAAGTATTTCCAATGAATACACTGATGTAATGGTCTAAATAGGACTAACAATCGAATTTAGGCCAAAATAAATAAATCTCTGAGTATTAATTGCTACATGGAACCTCTTGGTTCAGGGGCATGATCACACAGAGTAATAGAATAATCAGGATAATTCCATTGCTAAGAGGTAACAGTAGTTGAAGCATATCTAGTTTTCCATTGTAGGAAGGAAATGTGTAAGTTTGTGGACGCCCGATTTGATTAAGCACATTCTTTGTATGTTTTGCAGTTATGCTTGTGAAGAGATGGTAGGTGCTGAGTATGGTAAGTGTTGCAAAGGAGAATTTCAAGCCCATGTCACACAAAGTCTCCCAAATTTGGGTCCAGGATTTTAAGGAACTTGGGGCATGAGACCAGAATGGGGCCTATCTGAGGCTACATGTAAGGTCAGTCTCACTGTTAATCAAGTTGGGAAAGCAGGATGAATTAAGCTATACAAAGGAGGATAACCACTGATATTGTGGTTGGGCTGCAGGCACACTGAACTTTTAAGAAACTGCTTTAAGTATTTTTGTGGGGGGTTTTCAGGCTGTGTGGCCATGTTCTAGAAGAGTTTTCTTTCTGACGTTTCGTCAGCATCTGTGGCTAGCATCTTCATCTTTTCATCTTTTCTCTGAAGATGCTAGCCACAGATGCTGGCGAAACGTCAGAAAGAAAACTCTTCTAGGACATGGCCACACAGCCTGAAAAAACCCACAAAAATACTATGGATGCCGGCCATGAAAGCCTACGACTTCAAACTGCTTTAAGCTTTAAGGATTGCTTGGGTTCTTTCCCCAAGCAAAACAGACTAGAGTCTTGTCAACCATGATCAAAGACGCAACAAGTCACTTGGAGGCCCTGCTTATGAAATTGCTTTAGGTAACTGATTGATCACTGTCTAAATTCTAGACTACATAGACCAGGGGTGGGCAAAGTGTGGCCTGTGGGCTATGTGTGGTCCCATAGCCATTTTTGTAGCGTCCAAAATTACCAAAAAGAAAGTCACCTTGGAAGTATGGGACCATTTTAAACACATTTTGGGACCCCTGGGCCATCTTAGGCCAAGGAAGGCCTTTTAAAAAACTGTAAATAATCAGAAGCAACTCCAAGCCACTTTCTGCTTTGAAACAAAAGCCCTCTCTTGGGCCTAAAATAGCACACAAAGGCCTAAAAGCATAGTGAATATGCCCCACACAGTCCCTATAGGGTACTGGAGAGCATTTGAAGGCCATTTGAAAAAGGAATCTGCTGCAGCCTATAAAAACCAGACTGTCTGCAACTGCCCAAAGGACCTTTTCAGCAACCGCTCCCAGATTATGGAATGGCCTGCCAGATGAGATCCACTGTATTACCAACCTAACCAGCTTTAAAAAGGCTGTTAAGATGGATCTCTTCCGGCAAGCCTTTCCTGAATAGATATCCTGGACATCAAGAGGTAGCCCAACCTGCTCCCCTGATTCTGCTGCAGTTATAGTTATTGTTATTTGGTTATTTGTATTTTATTTTAAGTGTGTTTTAAATTGTTACTGTTTAATAGTATTTTATGGGGTGGGTGGAATTGTGGGATATGAAATGTATATTTTTAATGTTGTAAGCCACCCTGGTTGCATTACGCAGAGGGATGGGATAAAAATAAAAGTATTCTTATTATTCTTATTATTATTATTATTATTATGCCAAAACATTTTAAATCTGTTTTTAACTCAGTATATTGTTTAATATTTATTTAGCTTATTCAAAATATGTTCATTTTTTTTTAAAAAAAAAACTGTTTTAAAAGCCATTTGCTAGCTGTCCAATCTCGTGATCTAGGGTGGGGTATAAATAATGACCACAGAGGATCTACATAAATTCAATTTAGATAATGCAGAAATTGAAATAGTTAAACATTTCCCATACCTTGGATCGAACATTGATCAGAACAGAGACTGCAGTCAAGAAATCAGAAAAAGAATAGGAGTGGAAAGGACAGCAATGAAAGAACTAGACAAGATCCTAAAATCTAAAGATATACAATTGAGTACTAAATTCAGAATTGTCCAAGCCATTCCCCATCCACGTACAGATGTGAGAGCTGGACAATGAAGAAAGCAAACAGAAAGAAGATCAAATCATTTATAATGTGGTGCTGGAGAAGAGTGCTGAGAATACCATGGACAGCCAAAAAGACAAACAAATGGGTCCTAAAACAAATCAAGTCTGAACTTTTCCTAGAAGCCAAAATGACAAAACTGAAACTGAAGCTGTCATACTTTGGCCACATCATGCGAAGACATGACTCATTTGAAAAAGACAACAATGACAGGAAAGTTAGAAAGCCATAGAACAAGAGCAAGGCTGTATGCTAGATGGCTAGCATACAATCAGGGAGGTCACAGGCATGAGTCTGCAGGCCTTGAACACAACAGTAGAGAATGGGGGGGGGGGGTCCTGGAGATGTCTCATTTACAGGGTCATCATGAGTCATAGTTGACTCAAAAGCAGTTAACAGGAACAACAATAAATATTTTAATAAATAAATAAATAATGGAGGGCTTGCAATGGAGGTGCAAGGTCTCCTAGGTAGCTAATATGCCCCCCCAATTGCCCGCCCTTGACCCAGACCTTTGATCCTTCATAGATTCTTCATACATACATACCATGGTTCTTCATACATTCTTAAGTCAGGGCCTCAGCAGATGGCTAATAGAGCCATCTTGGAGGCAGGGAAGGGGAGGGCAGCCGCACGCTCGGCACCCCATTCCCCTCTCGAGGTCGTCCTTGGAGCCGCCGGCCCTCTGCATGGCCAGCGCTCTGAGGACAACTTCCCGCCGCTGTGTCCGGACACGCTGTGGCAGAAGAGTCAGAGAAAGTACACCACAATGTTTTGGGGCGCACTTTCGCTGACTTGTGAAAGGAGCGCTGATTTTAGCGCTCCTTTCAGGGGTGGCGAAGGTGCGCTGCAGGATCGAGGCATGGGGATGCCTCAGTCCCATGGCGCACCTTCCCAGGGCAGCCCACGGCTGCCAGTCTGCTTAGGCCCTAAGTTACTAGGAGCTGACAATGCAATTGATGTGACTGCTTTGGTTCATCCCCCCAATTCACCACCTCTCTGTGGATTCTTTAACACACTTAAACAGAAATACATTTTTGGCATCAATTCACATTAAGAAAGCTACCTGGGGGTAATTGTTATGTCTCAAAAATAGCATTGAGTCAGCCTTCCTGAAATAAAACATCTACATCTACTAAAGAGTTGTTGTGCATGTCAGACATAAAGCCCAAAGGTGTACAAATACTTTCAGGTCATGATCTACCTGAAGGATAAGAGGATTATCCAAAATCCTCTTTGGGATAAGCAGAGTATAGCCTTTTTTACAATGAATGAATGAATAAATACATGCATCCATCCATACAGATTGGTAGATACCTCTACACCCTTCCCATTTAGCTGACCCACTTATCTGTTGAAATAAAAGAGCTATAGGGGTCCATAAAGTAGCTACAATATAGGAAATCAGAGATGAGATGTGTGCATTTTATTGAGAACTCCAGCTTGTCCGTATAGTCTGATCACTGCTGTGAGAGAGAGGCAAAAGAAAGTCCTGTTGAAGATTGATGGTGCAGAGGAAAAAACCTAGTGATCTCTGTCAGAAACCAGTTGTCAACACAAAAGAAAGTAGTAGATCTGAAATCCCTGTTATCTGGCAATAGCACTGATTTGGTCCTATAATGATGCTTGACTTCCAAGGCCAAGATGAAGTTAGTATCCTATGATATGTCCCATCAGGAACTGTTGGTAATCTTTCTGACTACTGTTCAGGTGGTACATCATATAATCTGCTGGAGTCTCATTCTAAGTCCTTCAATACATGGCAACACAATGCAAACTTAAATGCAAGTTTCTCATCCTCAACAAAGACAACCTATCAGGGGGGAAATGGTAAACTGCAGTGATTTTTTTTTTTCATTTCAGGATATTTTTCATGAAAAATAAGATTGCACAAAAAATACTGTTCTTTGCGGAAACAATGAAATTTTGTTAGGAAGCAGTGCCCTTTGCAGAAAATACTGTTTTCTGAATAAAAACATTGATTTTTGAGCAAATATTGTGGGGTTTTTGTGCAAATGCATTTTTTGTAAAAAGGCTGTGAAACATGAAATTTTTTTACAAATGCTTGAAAACTTCCATAAGTTTAGAGTAGTGTAGAGAAAATTTTGAAATGATTCATTCTTGTGTCTAAGAATAATGTAAATGAAGTGCTGCGTCCTTACTTGGAACGTTAATTTTTAAATACATTTTTCCATGCAATTTGGTTTTTATGATATCAGAATCTTGAGACAGGAAGCTATTTTTACAGACTTGTTCATGCAGCAATCCAGCATTCTATGATTAATATGCCACTCATCCAGATATTATTATTCCAAATAATAAAGAGATCTAATCTTGTATATTATCATTTCCTGGGGAAGGTAGGCTACATCTAAAAGAACTTCATGCATGACTTTACAAGATGAGTATACATGCTGGCACTGCCTATCACACACACAGATCAATACAATACTGAGGATAGGGACTGATGACATTTGGGGAATTGATGCATTTGCCCAAACAGCTTTATGGCTAATACTGGGGACCTGCTTCATCTCCTCCCCTTTTCTATTTTCAGCAGATTTTAGAGTTTAAGCTCTATCTTTTTTTTTTTTTACTGTCCTCCACCCAGAGAATTATGGCTTAAAATGTAATAAAACTCTTTGTAATCAATATGGAAATACCTATGATGATGAGGCATTTAGGAGTACTAGCATAACATCAATAAGATGCACACATTTTTTTTGCGTCCCAGGGCTTATCTCCCAGTTGACATTTTAAATGTCCCCTGCTTGTTCTACATCTGGGTTTGATGGACTTTATACTGTCTTGTGGCTTTTTTGAGATTGTTTGCAAGCAGGAAGAATGAGCTAGGTGCTTATGGAAGCAGTAGAGAATAAACCAAAAGAACATATAAAACACATATGTACGTACACACACACACACAGGTCTGCTTCCCTATTGTCTTCTGTGATTCTACAGAGAATTGTCTTTGTGTATCTGTATCAAGTCTTTCCATCCTTGCCTCTCATGACATCAGAGGAGATGCTTGGTCCTTTCTGGACAGGATCAAGTGATCATGCACTTGCTGCCCTCTCATATTTCTGCAAGGGAGGATTTCTTTATTCTTTATGGGTTTTTTCA
>CM034701.1:335859965-335876052 GCA_020142125.1 Phrynosoma platyrhinos
TATGGAAAACAAAATGATGGCCAACAGATTGGAAGAGATTAATATACACTCTCCACAAAAAAGGAGAGACAAGTGACTGCAGCAACTATAGAAGCATAGCACTAATCTCCCATGCAAGCAACATTATGCTCAAAATACTGCAACATAGACTCCAACCACACATGGAGAGAAAAATCCCAGAAGTCCAAGCAGGGTTCAGGAAAGGAAGAGGCACGAGGGATCACATTGCAAATATATGATGGCTAATGAAGCATAGCAGGGAGTTCCAAAAGAAAATCAGCATGTGCTATATAAAATATAGCAAAGCCTTTGACTGTATAGATCATGAAAGGCTATGGAACACACTTAAATGCATGAGAGTGCCAACACATCTGACAGTCCTAATGAGGAATCTGTACTCAGGACAAGAGGCTACTGTCAGAACAGAACACGGAGAAACAGAATAGTTTTCGATTGGCAAAAGAGTCAGACAAGGCTGCATCCTATCACCCTACCTATTCAAATTATATGCAGAACATATTGTAAGGAAAGCAGACTTGGACATGGAAGAGAGAGGAGTGAAATAGGAGGAAGAAATATCAACAATCTAAGATATGCTGATAACACCATAATACTATCAGAAAACCTCACAGACCTGGAACAACTACTAAGGAAGATCAAAGAAGAAAGTGCAAAGGCAGGCTTATTGTTGAACATAAAGAAAACAAAAATAATGACTACAGATAACTTACACACATTCAAACTAAACAATGAGTAAATAGAAATAGTAAAAGAGTTCTCATATCTGGGATCAAACATTGATCAGAATGGGGACTGCAATCAGGAAATCAGAAGAAGACTAAGAATGGGGAGGGCGGCTATGAAAGAACTAGAAAAGATCCTAAAATGCAAAGACATACAACTCAGCACAAAAGTCAGAATCATACAGGCCATCGTATTGCCTATTATCATGTATGGATGTGAGAGCTGGATAGTCAAGAAAGAAGATAGGAGGAAAATCAACTCATTTGAGATGTGGTGCTGGAGAAGAGTGCTATGGATGCTGCGGTCTGTTAAAAAGACATGGACATGGACAGCCAAAAGGACAAACAAATGGGTCCTAGAACAGAATAGCCAGAGATATCCCTCGAAGCCAAGATGACAAGACTTCGACTATCACACTTTGGATGCATCATGAGAAGGCATGAATCATTGGAAAAGACAGTAATGTTAGGAAAGATCAAGGGAAGTAGAAAGAGAGGAAGGCCACATGCTAGATGGATGGACTTTATTAAAGAGACCGCAAATAAGTTTGCAGAAGGTGGGCAGAACAGTAGAGGACAGGCAGGCCTGGAGATGGGTCGAGATAGATGTGAAGGCAGTTAACAACAACAACAAAGTGAATGGGGAGAAAATGTATTTTTCACTGAATACATGCTGTGCTTTGAAAGGAAAAACAGCAGCAATAGCAGACCACATACCTGCAAACCGTGTGTGAAAAGGTAGGGTTGAAGGATGGATCAGTACTTGAATCAGTGCCACACATACCTGCCCCTTTCACAGCAAAGCAGTGTGAAAGCTGGGCTCACCAGGAGGCAAAGAAAATATTCAGTGATTTCTGTACACGTGGTGGAGCTTCAAACACAAAATGCCTTTATTCAAAGAAATCATTCTCTCTGTAGGCAATCTGCTGCAAAGTGAAGCATTTCATGGTTGCAGCTTGATAATAATGTGTCAAGTAACTGAAACATATATTGGATTCTGTTACATTCAAAGTGTTCCGAAGTTGTTTTCTAAACAAAGCTGAGTTACTCAAAAGAAACAGTTTTAAAGAAATTCAGTGAGCTGACCAGATCCCAACCTCCTGCTGGCATTCACACCCCCTAAGCAGACGGGTGGCCGTGGGCCGCCCTGGGAAGGTGTGCCGCAGGACCGAGGCATCCCCATGTCTCGATCCAGTGGCGCACCGTACGCGCACCTGGAAAGGAGCGCTAAAATAGCGCTCCTTTCATATGTCGCCAAAAGTGCGCCGCAAAACGTTGAGGCGCACTTTCGGCAACCCTTCTGCAGCAGCGTGTCCGGACGCTGCGGCAGGAGGTCCTCCTCGGAGCGCCGGCCGTGCGGAGGGCCGGCAGCTCTGAGGATGACCTCGGGAGGGGAAGGGGGCGCCGAGGGTGCAGCTGCCCCTCCCCTTCCCTGAGCCGAGGACGGCTTTTTAAGCCGTCTGCCGAGGCCCACAGAATCATAGTATCATAGGGTTGGAAGGGACACCAAGGGCCAACTAGTCCAATCCACTCCTAGTACAGAAATCCAGAGCTCCAACCTCCCAAACAGATCAGGAAGCTACAACCTCCCTAAAAAATCCCTTCCAAAGATCTGTTTTAAACCCTTCAGTGAAGAGAGTCCACCATCTTCTAAGAAAGTGTATTCCTCTGCCAGAAAGCTCTTACTGTCAGGAAGTTCTTCCTAATGTTTAGATGGAATTTCTGTTCTTGTCATTTGAGCCCACTAGTTCACGTCCTATACCGTGGAGCAAGAGAAACAAGCTTGTGTCATCTTTCACCTAATAACCCTTCCCATATATGAGGATGGCTATCATATCTGCTTAGAAAATGACTTCAGAAAACTTTTCTCTAAGCTAAACATATCCAACTCCCTCAAGCATTAAGATAAGATTCACATGACATCTACTCACCCTTTGAATGATTCTGTAAGGGTGGTATAAGGCCCTGTGGGTTATACCTATTTTCTATCATTAATGTGTCTGGCAGGTACACTTCCTAGCACCAGCACAAATGTTTGTTATGTTCCACACAGTCTGTTACACCTGCTGCTCTATTCAAAACATATCACACGGGACTGTGAACACACGCCAATGAGCAGATACAACACTCATCCATGTGAGGGGATACACTGGAAAGTTTTATGTGTGGACAGTCCTTTCTGTAACCTCCACAATCTGCCGGGCTCCACAATTCCTTTTTATATATTAAGGAAATAAAGTGAATATACCTTATACCTCTGACTCTTCATTAATCACTCTGTCAAGGAATGGGCAAAATGGGGTCATTTTTCACCCAATTCTTCTAGAGGCTATGGGGGCATGTTTGCTCCCTCCCCATACCATTTTAGGTCTAAGAAAACACAGAACAGGAGTGACTTCAGGGTAAAAAGGCCCTCCTAGGCCTAACATGCCCAAGAGTCTTAGAAACATGGCAAAAATGCCCCAGCACTCTCTAGAGGACATTTGGAGCATTTTGGGAAGAAATAAAAAGATGTGCATGCGTGTATGCACGTGCACACACACACGCAGAATAGCCCTCCAAGGTCTCCTGAGGGCTAGCCTCCCAGACTAGTCTACCTCTGATTTAAGTCTTTTAAAAATCCTTCCTTGAAAAATCCCTCCAGCACTTCAATTAGGAGTTTTTCCAAGTCGAAACACAGTACAGATCTTTGTGTTTGTGTGTATAAGCTTGTGTGTGTGTCTGTGTGTTCGAACTGTGCATGTGTGCATGATAATTTCCAGATAGAGAAACACTAGTTCACCATGCAGGATTTTTAGCATGTTGCCCAAGGAAACTGGGAACACACAAAACAAACGTATACGCCTATACTTCTCTCAAAGCTTTCAGTGTTGTAAGCCTTGTAATTAAAAATTCTTTTCCCATTCTGAGGTATAATCCAAGATGACATCTTCTAAGAAAATCAATTGGTAGGATCTTGCTTCTCTATTTTATACTCATTTGTGGTTTCCAGATACTTGGAACATCTCCTAAATCTGTCTTATAACAGCTTGGGTTCCTGCTAGTTATGACACTTTGCAGCCCTTTAAACAAATCTCTGAGCATACCACTGTGAGATCAGGAGCAGGTCTCAGGTTTGCATGTACCTCCAACCCAGCTGGATATTTAATATGATACTTATCCCAGATTAGGTGTTACTTTACACACACTGTGAGGATTGATTCTTATATGCTAGGTGCCCATTCCTCCAGGTCTCCAAAACCCAAACAAACAAAATGCTGGTATTATCTCAGTTATAAATAGTGCCTGTATATATAAGCTGTAGTGTTATAAACACAGTTTGTAGCTAACATTCATGGGTAGCTGTGTTGACCATTTAGCAAATTCAAAGAAAAATCTATCAGTGATACCTTTACTGGCCAACCAAAATGCACAATATATTTGTTGCAACAAGTATATTGTGCATTTTGGTTGGCCAATAAAGGTATCACTGATATGGATTACAGTTTGTAGTTAGGAAGAAACAGGGCTCTCACTTGTATTTTAGACTAAATCACATTTTTATGCATGCATGCATCCTTAATAATTGTACAGGCTGTCCTCAGATATATATAGTCTGTAACCAGATATCAGAACCGAAATACAAAACAGTGCCTAACCCATCTTAGCTAATGCAGGCTTTAACCTGTTGTAAAACTGAATGCTAAAGGGGATACAGTTGTGGATCTTGTGCCTCAATATATTATAAGGATCATATTTACTGGTTTATGGAAAATCTGGCTAATGTGTTTCCAATTTGCAGCATATATATTTAGATCTATTTTAATCTGCCATAGGGTTATTCATCATGATGCTAAAGTTGCACATGCCCCATAGTAAACAGCAAGAACATGAAAATAAAAATATAAAAGCACTTTCTGCAAAGTGTAAAAGCTAGACAGCACTATGTTTATAAGTATTAACAGAAGGTACAATACAACAAAAATTACAGCAAGAAAATTAAATTAAAAGAAAGGCAGATAAGACAACAATCAATCTTTAAAGAAGAGATAAATCATTCTGTGCTTCATATATAATATAATACAATGAAAATCACATAGAGAAGGAATACTGCACGATCTTGCCATACATGTCACATCACATCATGGCCTCATACACATTTACAGGCACATTTGCACATATATAATACAGCCTCCACATGTTTGGTCATACTGAATAATAATAATAATAATAATAATAATAATAATAAATTTATAGCCCGCCCAATCACAAGGAATCTGGGCAGGTTACAACAATAAAAATACATAAAAATACAATAAAATTCAAATATTAGTCCATTCCCATGTTGTAAAAATTGTTGTAAAAAATGTTTGCATGTTGTAATTGTCAGGTAATTAAATTACTATGTTGAGCAAAATTTATTTTTAGCACAAGTGCACAAGTCCCTTACCAACATCACGAAATATAACTATGAGCTTTGCCAGTGTAATAAATCAAAACTAAGGCTTTCAGCACTTTAAATAGTTGGGTTGAGTTGCTGTTGAACTAACTGTCCATGTCTTATCTTCATTTACGGGCCACCTGTCTAAAATAAAACCACCTTAAGAAGTGTAGCTTAATATGGAGAATGAAATAAAAGCATCAGTAGTATTGAACAGTGTCTAATATAACTGTCCAGCATGATTTATTTCTCTCTTCAGTGCCTAAGGGAGGGCAGCAGAGGTCACTTAGTCTTTGATAATGGTCTGGAGAAGACTAAGAATTGCTTTTCAGTGCTAGAAAGTCAGTCAGTCTTGGTGTCTTTTCCCTTCTACCAGCAACAAAATCTCATTGTTTTTGCTGACACAGCAAGTCAAGAAGGATAGTGATTATTATTTAAAATAAATTGATGACATTTTGCAGAATTAAAGTTTGTTGGACATTTTCTCCTATAGGCTATGTATGGGTATAGTATTTTCTTAATACTGATATTTTCATTCCAAGTTACAAGTTGTTTAGTTGATGTTCTCATCACCAAATTTTGATGCACATTTTACAGTACCATTTTATGTTCCATCAAGAGTGGAACATCCAAGTGTGCTTGGAAAGTCAGGGTAGGACAGATGCCTGCAACGTTATTGTTGTTTTAATTGCTGCTACTCCTCAGAACATCCATATAACCAGCGAATATGAGGCCATACCTGTACCAATGCAATCTCCACATCCTCATCCAGCCTCCCAAATTATGTACTCTGTATATACACTAAAAGTCCCATATGAACAACATCTTCCCAATCTATGTTGAGGGAGGAAGTCATTTTCAATCTGCTCTTTCCATGGGATGAATGATTCAGCTCAATTTACACACACAAATGAACCATTGGCTTATCTGTGTGCACATACAAATCTCTGGATACCACAAATGGCACAACCCAGAGAAATTAATGCATGTGTAAAATCAATTGAAAATCAAAGAAATTTACTATCAGCTCCAGCTCCTGCTAAGTAAACATTCAGTTCCTGATGCCCTGTACACAACCACATTTTCAGCACAACACTATAGCTGATGTATACCATTTTTACAAAAAAAAATACTCATTTAATAAAAAATAAAAGATGTTCAAACAACACCTTTCAAAAGGATAGGAACAAGACCTAGGCAAGGAAGATTCAACTTCAGTAGGGCCAGTTGATATGTTTGCTCTTTTTAGTTCGACAACAACTAAAGTCCACAATCTGGCAACTGTGTGGATCCAAAAGATTTTGGCAGCTTTTGCCTTAAAACATGAAGTAGGGTTGCCAAGAAGCAGAAACCAAGTTCAAACAAAATCAAATCCCCCATGGAAGCTCTGTTGATGGCTGTGGGCTACTGCTAGCTTTGCTTCCCTCTAGCCTTATAGAAAAAACAGTTGGCTGGTTCGAACAGGTTGCTGCTCTCAAGACAGGTCACCATGCTCTAGAGTCTAGACTGTGCCATTACTGGAAATCAAGAGTCACTGGGAGAAACATCATGCAAAGGAAGTAACACATCCATCAGCTAGAGAAGGAGCTTTACTTCCCTGTTTCCTGTCAGAAAGAAAACTTGATCCAACTGCCAGTCACTATCTGACTGCTGAAAAAAACACTCTGGCCTCTGACATTGTCCAAGAGCAAAGTTGAAGCTCCCCAATCCAGCATGATGATACATATGGCCCAGCTGTATATAACTGTCTATTCACAACTTGCAGTATAGGAATCAACTGTAATCTCAATAATTAAAAATTATAAATCCACACATATAAAATCATTTTAAAACATACAAAGTTTTTTAAAATGTAAAGAAACACACATCCCAGTCAGAAGCTCACTTGTTTATCCATTAAAAGCCTTTTTTTAAAGACACGAAGTGACTTGTATGGACAAAATATCTCCATGCCCCAGAGAAGACTCCAACACCCCCAATATCCTCAACTCCCACAAACACCGCAAAGATTTTCAGAGGGAAATGGCTACTGCTCCTCAAAACCACCCAGAGTGGCAGAGGGTTTCTTTTTTAAACACCTTCTATATCTGGAGGCCACAAACATAAACAGTTCTAATCTCTTCCAGCTGTAATTTTCAAGGGATTTTTCACCAAAAATCAGGTAATATAGGTCCAAGAGACAAACACTGCAGGTCCAAGTGACAAACATTGGCCCCCATATCCACTGCAATTACCCAGCCTAGCATATAGCATGTGGGAGTGGACCTGCCTGGCTCTAGACTCTAGATGATTATTTTGGAAAAGGTGTGGGGCTGAATCCCAACTACATTCAGTGACCTCTCTACACATCAATATATACTTTTTAAAAAAGTAATGAAACACCAAAAATAACAGTGCTGTCACTAGTCTTGTGTGAATCTCTCTGTCAATTTCACAGTTTGGAAAACTGGTTTGGAACTCATTTGCACCCAGAGAAACTAGCCTTCTGGGGATTTAGTGGTGGTAGATCTTTGATAACTGTGATAAAAATGATTTATGTCAGATTCTTCTGGCAGCCCTATTCACAACTTATCACTTTCTTCCAGACCTTTCAAACTGATCACCTTCCTCTGATGATCATTCTCCATTCCTTCTCTTAAATTGTATTTTCAGCTTGCACGTCTGAAGACAGGATCTGAGTCTCATTTTCTGTCAGTGCATATCAAACAGATTAGGGGACAATATTCGTGCAAAAGGGGGAGGGATAAATAATTAAATAACAATACATAGTCCCTTTGCCAAACCTGCTTCAGGGGGTTGTCATAAGCGGGAAATGGTGGAAAGTGGTGTTTAAAGTTTACAAATGTTTAAACAAATAGCATGATCCATATTAATTGTGTTATGACCCTCTTATCATAAGTACAATGGAACAGGATGTGGTGTTCCCACCACTAAACACTACCTGTGGCAATCCCATTTCAAATTGACACATATGTGCTAATGTACTGATTCCATGAGGACCTCCACAGATACACTTCTGCTATTGTCTCAACCTAATTTTGTCATTTTTCACTCAGAGTCCCTTTTCAAGACCAAGAAGGTCTCCCCCCCCCAAAGAACTCAGACATCCCATTTGTCCTCTTCCAACCTCTTGCCTTATGGTCTTCTCCTCAGTCTCATCATATCATTTCAAAACCTACAGACACAAAATATTTCACCCAACATTCTTCATGTTTCACTCCAACTTTATACATATTCTTAATCATTGGTGCTTTCACACTACTCTCATCCCTCCACATTTGCTGGGGTTAGTGGCAAAGAACCCCCATGAATGTGGAAAAACCACAAATAACAAAAACACTGTATTTTTACCTGAGAGAACGTCTCTCTAGGAATCTCTAGGTCCTCCAGTGCAATTCTGTGGTCAACATCTGCCAAATACTGACCACAGAATTGCACTGGAGGAGCTACAAATGCCTAAAGAAGGGTTTTCTCTAGGAACTTCTAGGTCTTTCAGTGTGACTTGTGGTTAAAGTTCACCATAGAGCTGCACTGGAGGACCTAGATATTCCTAGAGAGAACATATTAATAAAATAAGTGAATAATCAAATCTGCAAAAGTCAAAGCCACAAATGTGGAGGGACGAGTGTACCACAATCATAGCACTATGATTCAGTGTCAATTACCATCCTATGGAATCCCGGTATTTGTAGTTTGGTGAGGCCTTATGTGTTCCCAATAAAAAATTCTAAATGCCTGCCCTAAACTGCAAATCCCAAGATGCCATATGTAGTTGCCATGACAGTTAAAGTGAAATCATAAAGCTATAATCATGCAGTGTGGAAGGGACATGCCTATCATATAATATTACAATTTAATACAATAAAGGAGCACAAGCTGTTATTAACATTTTTTGTCATATCACATAAGACTATTCTGTTCTATAAAGATGATGAAGGAGAAATGGGGTTATAACAGGAGATAGAGAGGGGAGAGGACTGGGCTCTTTGTTGTTCACACAAAAGAAGTAAGCTTGTCTTGGAAGCTTTAGCAGAGGCAGACCTTCATCTTTGCATGACTTACTCTGTGAACTTGTATTCTGGTAAATCTTCCAGCACATTTACAACCCACTTGGTCAAAGTTAAGTGATGAAGTTTAGACTGAAATTGAGGCGTGATTCAGTTGGCCAGGAAAGCATGGCCTGAGGCTGCTCCAGCCACAAATGCATCAGATCCATGGCAAATGCACAGTCTGCTCCCAAAGCCACTGGCCCCAACCCGCATCACTAGGAAATGGATTATCCCGGCTTCTTTTTGCTGCGGTCTAAAGGACCAGAGCACAGCCTCGACGCAGCTTCCAGCCGCATTGGAGACATGTGTCATATAAACAGTGTGCCTCCAAGCTGCTTCTTTTGGCCCGTATGTTTCAGGCCTGTGTCTTAAACTCCCAAATCCAAAGCTCAATTTACAGTGCTGGCTTAAGTCTAACTCTACAATCCTATGCACACTTGACAGTAAGCTCTGCTGAACATAGTAGGACTTATCTTGGAATAAAACTGCACAGGATTGCACTGTTAGAGATTAGTATGCAAAGAGGTCTTGTGGTACCTTTGATACAAACTGTGTGAAAGAATTTGTAGAATAAGCTTTTGTAGACTAGGTCTACTTCCTCAGATGCATGGAGTGAACTTGTACCTTTAGGTCCACTTCATGCATCTGAGGAAGTAAACCAAGTCTACAAAACCTTATGCTACAACTTCTTTCACATAATTAGTCTCAAAGGTGCTACAAAATACCTTTGCATGATGATATTCAAGACTAACACGACTGAGTATCTGAATTCTATTGTTAGAGATTGTCAAGTTTATAGGGCACTGGTTTCAGTGGGAGCGAATAACACATTATCGCAGAAGTGCACCCAACATAATTCTGAATGCTCAGTTTCATGGGCTATCAAGATCATAAAAACATTTCAGTACAGTCTTATATTTTCAGATACTTTTTGCTTAGCCTAATCAGTAGAACAAGTGGTTTTGTTTCTTTATGTGCCTGAACTGACATTGTTCACACTGTTGAATTTTGGTGTGATGTGGTTGTAAATGCAGCAGAGTTCAGAAGCCTACTTCCTTCACCAGCCATCCTGGAAATGCTTTTTCCATGAAGACACATTTGTAAATCCAAAGGAAAGCTTTATTGTTCCATAAAGAAAATAGAAAAGAAAATATACAATCCATCTTGCTGATGGCAAAGACCATAGGATCATATCTTGTAGATGCTGCATTACAGCATTAGAACAACATTACATTTTTGTTCAAAAGACATATAGCAAGTATATAACAAAGGCGAACAAAGAAACTCTTTGTCCTTCCCATACTCCACCTCCTGGGTATTAACCTATATGATGATTGGTTGATCTGCTGTAACCCAGCCTCTAGCTGTGTGTCATTCCCCATGTGACCTGATTCTCATGAGAACCAAAATGAGCTCATGTGTTTACCTATTCAGCATCCTGTTCTCAGGCTCAAAGTGTTTTTGTTATTCCGTACTGTGTGAAGTTGTTTTGGCTTTAAACCACCTGCTAGCCAACTCCTCTTTGTTTTCCTTAGACACTGTTCCCATAAGAAATTTTTCCACACACACATCTCTACATTTCTACTCTGACTGTATATCCCATCCATAATCCAACACACACCCCTATAAATCTTATATCCCCACATCTTGTGTAAGAATTTCCTAACAGTTTTGGCTATACAAAACTGAACTGGTCAGAAAGACTTTCTAGAGTGCTCAATTTTTTCCACTGGGAAGACCAGGGCGTTTCATTCACTAAAGACAGACATAATCATAGTTACAGACAGCATTAAAATGGTGCATAAGTTCTATAGTTTCAGGTTACTCGGCATTTTCAAGCTTGGCCTGATTCTCTTTGAAAAATGACCTTGAAGATAATTAAGCTAAATTTTAAGGCTGAAGCTCAGTGAAGTATGACAATACATTCACATCTTCACAATAATGATAAGCAGCAATAAAACAGAGTGGAGTATCAGAGTTCTCTTGCAAGTAATTTACATTTAAACTACATTTTTTTGGATTCTGTATTTCTCAGCTGACCCATTTTCAAGATGGTGTTTCAATTGCTAGGTTTGCTGAACTCCAGAAAGTTTTCATTGCTACAAAATTCCTAAAAATGTTTAGCCATGCTGGAATTTCTACAGAACTCCTACCGCTGCTCTCTGGTTTCTAAGCCTCCACTATAATTTCTCAAAACAATTGGATCCTGCATAGTGAGAAAGGTGTGATATAAATCAAATTGATCAATCAATAATTTTCCAGAGGAACCTAAAAGGAGAAAAAAAATTGAATTTGAAGACACCAAAAATCACTGAGACAATGCATAACACTGGAAATACCTTTAATTTCATCTTATTCTATGAAATTAGTCCAGTTCTTCCTAGCAGTTATTTGATATTTGAATGGCACTTACAGTGAAATGCCCAGCTCATGTGTAACTTATTTTGTGGGCAGAAGAGCTTTCTTTGATGAATATGAGTATATGCCTTTTTTCATTTCAGCATTAACTATGAGCTCATAATTTTAAAATGGCAATATTCAAAATAAACAGCAGATGTTTAATTTGTGATTGAAGTGCAGTCTATGGCAAATTAGCTCATAGAAGTGCAGCCCATCACAGTATGAAAATTAATAAATAAAAATACTCACCACTGAATAAAGAATGACCTGGGCTTTTTATATTTATCAATGCTGTTAGCTACATTTTTACAAATATTCCCAACATCACTTCTGATGTTACTAATTGTTGCTGCAACTTGCTTAATTAACATGTGATTGGAAAAAGGATAAGGTCTTGTTTAACTGAGTATTAAAAAAGAAGATGCTATGAGTATGTGCACATGCTGTTCAGTTCTGATGTGCAATACATACGTAGTTTGGAATATCATACTGCAGCACAAAAATATCTAAAAATGGTTTGCCTAGCACCTTTGCTAAAGTATTGATATTTAAGCAACGATTATTTTTTCATTTTGCAAGTGCTCACTCCTAAACCACAAAATAGTTCAAATATAAAGAAAATATTTCAAAAACAGCTCAATCTTACTGCAAATTAAACTAAGACGGGGAAGCTGCTTCTGGCCTTTTCTTTTTATATGTGTGGATGTGTGTGCATTCACATGTGTGCACATGCACCTTCAAAGTGCCTGTCAACTTATGGCAAACCCTATGCATTTCACAGGGTTTTGTTAGGCAAGGACTACTCAGAGGTGGTTTTGCCAGTTCCTTCCTCACCAAAATCTTCAACTGATCTAGGAGTGAATGGCAAGAATACACACATTGGCTCTAGCAGTTGGGAAATTATGGTTCAAAACACACTGCAGAAATAATCCAGTTTGAGACTGCTTTAATTTCCCTGGCTCAGTACTAGGGAATCCTGGGAATTGTAGCTTTTTATGGCACGAGAGCTCGCTGACAGAGAAGGCTAAATAAATGTCTCACAAAACTATAGTTCCCAGAATTCCCTAGCACTGAGCCAAGGCAGTTAAAGCAGTCTCAAACTGGATTATTTCTGCAAAGTGTTTTGGATTTATATTGACTTTATCACTTGTCTAATTAAGAAGACAAAGGATTTAGGATTAGGGCAGAATAGGGCAGACTGAAGATTATCTTGAGGTTGACACTGTACACCTGAGAATTATAAAATCAGAATCAGCAGGGACCTCAAGAGCCATTTAGTTCAAACCTCTGCTATGCATTCATTCATTCATTCATTCAACTTATATTAGGCATAAAACAATAAAATTTACAGTAAAATAAAATAAAGTAAAATACATTTACAATAAAACTTCAGGATCATTATTATAAAATTTAAACCATACCCTTGTTGCCTCCACCAGAAAATTGGCCATTATCCTAGTAATATGAGGATTCCGATCTTCCAATAAGTATTCCACTGATAACCCATCCAAACATTCATTTCCAATAACTGCCTTAGCAATTTTCTCCTAGAAATTATATACAATGGACAAAGCAATACAATATGATGGAGAACATCGGGAGCTTGATCACAGTGGTATATACATTTCAAAAAAGGGGTCTGCAAATATCTGCCCCTGGTCACATTTGAGGGGTGTACATTCAGCCTTGCAAATAAAAAGGCCTTCCTCATTACCAGCAATGAAAGTGTTTGAAAATAATCTGGAATCCTACCCTGCAAGGAGGGGATACCGAGCATCACTGGAGAACATACTCTGGGAGGTGTTGGATGTGACAGTTGATAATCTCTCTCTGCAAGACAGACCCTAATAGATTCGAAACACTCCTTTTCAGTTAGCAAAAGGAGAGAATCAAAATTTAAACCCATAGAAATTATTTTACTTTCATAGAATTTAGCCCATATAGCATAATAAATGTCAGATAGTAGGACCATAAAAGACTAGATCTATTAGGCCTGAAATGGATCTTAAGCCAAAATCTATATATCATCAACCAGGCTTTAGTTTCAAGAGCATTCAATCCCAGTTCCACATAGAGAGTCAGATGGTGTTCACATAGGGGTACAGATAATAATCTCCTAAAAAAAAAGTGTCTGCAAACGTTCAGTCTCCTTATTAAAGGCTGGAATCCAGGTGAATATGCTATAAAGTAATTGCGGTCTAAGTTTGGTTTTATACATTTTTAACGCCACTAGGATATCCTGGTTGCATTGTATACCTGTCAAGGATCTTTTCCCTGTTTGTATTACTTTTTCTCTCTGTTTACTCCACTGCCCATTAAAATGAAAAAGTATGCCAAGGTAAATGTATTTTTTGACCTGCTCAATTGTCTGATTTCCAACCTTCCACGTTCTCGCTGCCAATCTCTTAGAAAATACCAGTATTTTGGATTTCTCAAAGTTTACCAGCAGGTGAAATTTATCACAATATTCAGAGAATCTTTTGGGGGCTCTTGCCATACCCACCTGAGATAGAGAAAGTAACAGAGTATCGTAAGTACAAAACCCCATTTCTGAAATGTATATACCACTGTGACCAACACCTCCCAGAGTATGTTCTCCAGTGATGCTCGGTATCCCCTCCTTACAGGGTAGGATTCCAGATTATTTTCAAACACTTTCATTGCTGGTATTGAGGAAGGCCTTTTTATTTGCAAGGTTGAATGTACACCCCTCAAATGTGACCAGGGGCAGATATTTACACCTTCTTTGAAATGTATATACCACTGTGGAGTACAAAAAGTGGACGATTTCTCAGCGAAGGGGGGTGAGAATCTACTGTGGTCATAAAGACAGGTGAATCAGCCACAAATAGGTTAAACAAATGAGGAGCCAACACACAGCCCTGTCTGACTCCTATACCAGAGTAGATAGGGTCTGCTAAATGGCCTGATTCAGAAAATTTCACTCTACGTTTATTATTTGTATGAAGTTGACTTAAAAGAAACAGCAATCGAGGATCTATATTAAGCCTACCCAATTTTTCCCAAAGTAAAGGTCGATTAATTGAATCAAAAGCAGCCTTCAGAGCAATAAAAGCCGCATATAGTTTACCTTTGTGGCACGACAGGTATTTATTTACAAGAAATGAAAGCAGTGCACTGTGACCCACAGTGGACATATATCTCCTAAAATCCGCTTGCTCCAGACCTAACAAAGCTTGAGCATTCATCTAACTCTGTAATTTCAAATCTAAATAATAGTTTGCCCACTATAGATAACAGACTAATTGGGTGATAATTACCACAGTCTTGTCAATCTCCTTTTTTAAAGATTGGAATTATAATGAAATCCTTCCAATCGGCTGGAATCATGCCAGAGTTATTTACAAGAGTAAATAAATTAGCCAATGCCTTTGTCCATTTCTCGGGGCGGAATTTCAAAATTTCTGCTGGGAGGCCATCATATCCAGGGGATTTTCCAGATTTTAATTTAAGGATCAACTGATGCACCTCATCAGCCAAAACTGAACTCCATAAATTAAGAGGGTTTTTTATTAATAGATTATCATCAAATGTTTGGGTTCCCATTTTATCAGTAAAATAAGAAAACAATATCTGAAGAGGTATAGTAGGAAGGACCATAGAGTTGTCATTGTTCATATGTTTCCTAACTGCCACCCAAAAGGTTTTAGCATTGTTGGATTTTAGAGCATAGTTCAGAGATGCCCAATTTTGTAGGAAAAATACCTTCCTTTTGCCCTCCACCAGATCCGAATATTCTTTACAGGCCTTGTAATAAGTTCCAAAATTAACCATCGGATTGGCCAAAGCCTGATGGAACATTTGTCTTCTTTTTCCAGATAAGACAACTCTTATCAAACCATGTTCTTCTACCTTTTGTATGACTGTAAGGATAGGAGACCTCATTTTGAAAGATAGTCACAATATCCATAAATGTCAACAAGGCATCGTCTATCCTAGTGCTAGTGGTTAAAACATTAAACCCATTTAAAATCCATACATCCTTAAAACTATTGCTAATAGTATCTTCCATTTTAAGATCCCAATAAATACGCTTCAGTCTTTCATATCTATGGGCTCTTAAATCACTCCTAGAAGATGGAAAAACTGGCTCAGATAGATTAAGGGAGACATATAAAAGCAAAGGGTCACTTTCAGTCCTGTGAAAAATATCAAAATCGATAACTAAACTCAACAAATCAGGACTGATTATCACATAACTGATAGTACTTCGCCCTATGGGTAAGTTATATGTAAAACCGTCAGTTTTTGGGAACCCTTCAGAACCATTTAATATTAAAAGGGTGCGACTAATACAGGGATTAATCAGGAGTGACCCATTATTATTGACTTTTAAATCCTTTCCAACATGGATTGGACTACCAATGGGCGGTATAAAAATAAAATGTATTATTATTAAATGTACTATTTAAGGGAAAGGGTGGAAAACTTGGATCAATCATGAAATGCTCACA